>OZ010787.1:530835472-531435472 GCA_963932465.1 Maratus speciosus | reverse complement strand
TCGCTGGAAGTTTGATTGTTAAAAATAGTGATACAAAACTATACACTAATACTGATATTTAGTATTTTAAACTATCCATCTTCATCTAAAATAAAATTAAAATATTGATCTTCTGATAATGTCAATAATTGATGCAAACAGTGAATGATTATCACAAATATTTTATTAATTATTTGAAAATAACTATTTTGTTTCATTAGTATGCTTTCATTAAATTCTGGTTCTAAATACAGTTTTAAAAACAATTATATTTATTACTTTTGAAGGGTGTCCGTTGCTGGAACAAAGGGTGTACATTACTGGCATTTTAGGTGTTTTGATATATTTCTGTTATTTACAATTAAATTTTGATTCATATTGGGAAATGAGACTAGGAGAATGGTTAAATATTGTTGATAGATTAATATAATATTGTAAAAAACAATTTTTAAAGATTCCTTAAGGGTGTCTATTACTTGCACATCTACCCTATATATGGTATATCGTATAACTTGTTGAAGAAAGAACATGAGATATTGTGTGAATTTTGGGGAGGGGGAGGGCTAATCTGTAATAAAAATTTTTGGTTCATAAGAAAGAATGTTAAGGTTATCTTGCTGTCACAAAATTTTATTACCCTTTATTTTTGTATGGAATTTAAAACAAATTATTATCAGGTTGTAACGAAAGTTTCCTGTCACAGCTGTACAGTCTGTACAAACAGTTCGCGTTGATGTGTTTGCTAACATTTTGTCAAACAATTTTTGGCATTTGAAAGAAAGAGAATTGCTTTGTAACACTGTGTTGGGGAAAAAAAAAAAAAAAAAAAAAATCATTATCATTAAGTACAAGGTGTCTGAAATGGAACTGTCAAGCTGCCAGATTAGAACCATAATTTACTTTCAGTTCTGTTGCAAAAAGTCAGCTACAGAATGTCACCGGATAAAGTGTACAGCTTTAGGTACTAGTGTTGTATCACAATGACATTGTGAAGGTTTGGCAGAATGGTGGTTATATATAAAATTACAGTTAATTATATATATTATAATTAGTATTATCTAATGGTGATTTTGCAGAAAACTTTTGTTAAAACCTAATATTTTTATTTTATGTTTCATAGCAGGTTATATTCCTGTATTTCATCACATCTTCATCTTGTTTTTGTTTTTTTTTCTTCTGGGTATAAGTCGTGTATTTTTACTCTCTTCAGCCGTAGTTTTTTACGTTTTAGTCAAATTTTCCGTATAAAAATGAAGTAAAAACTTTACAAGGAGCTTATTTATGAAAAATATTTTTCAATTTTTAACTATTGTGCAGCTTTATATTATAAAAATTAGGACATAGGATCACTCGGGGTAATTCATTGTTATACTGAGTTTCTGGGGTAATTCTTAGTCATTTTCGTTATCAAAACAATTTATCAAATTGTAAAAAATTTGAAATATACTTTGAACCCTTTGCTTTGCAATGTGTATCTTGAATTATTCATTTGGAGAAAATAATTGCTGATCATGCTACATCTTAACAAAGAAATTGTGCAGTGTGGCTAATTTTCTGATATGACGCCAAACACTGACTTTGTTCTTTTCCTTTATACAGAACTTCTGTTGTATCGGCGCCATTTAATGCTGACTCTCATTGTTGCTATGTTATGGGTTGCTTTTTCTAATGCATCACTGCTATCTGCCGATGACCTAACCTATCTCTGACATATGCACCCATTACAGTGGCGTGGCGTGAAAATTTTCGGTGGTCATCGCAATTATTTAAGTTTGTGGTGAAAAATTATTAACTCTAAAATTCAATGGTTGAATGTTTAAAAAAGAAACTTTAAATCTTACCTTCACTTATACATGAACTCCAAATGTTCTGCTAAAACTGGATCGTAGAGTTAAGCTATTAAGAAGCTTATTAAGAGTTTTAAAATATTGCTTGGTCATCGCCGCATCCAGCGATGACCGGACGCCACGTCACTGCCATTAATACTCCAATACAGTAGAAGATCTTTATAACGCAAACCTATAAGCACAAGGTTGTGTGTTATATAGAATTTTGCGTTATATGGATCACATTATTAAATTCACCTTGTAAACATGGCCAAATATGTCTGAAACACATCAAAATATATTAGAATATCTTTATACTGCATTCCTTGTTACCAAGAGTTATTCAAATTATAAATTTTTGCATAATATTGGTCAGACATTGTTAAATTTACTTTATAAACATGATCCAAATATAACTGACACAACCATCCCTTATATTAGACATTTTCAAAAATGTTTATTGTAATAATAGCATTTTTTCAGTAAAAAGGTCTTAAATTAGAAGATAAAGTTGAACTAATGTATCAAATTTAGTCCTCTAGAGAGTTGCAATATTTTACAATGTGAAAATGCAGGTGCTTTTTAACTGCAAAAATCATTGTTTACATCTGAGAAGTCGTGCGTTATATGGAGAATTGCGTTATATAGAATTGTGTTATAAAGATCTTCTACTGTATATAGCTTTTTCATTTGAAAAATATTCAGGTCTTCCTTTTGAAAAATTGGTTCATCCAGACAAAACATAAGCAGAAACGCCTACAGTTAACCTTACACCTAGCAAAAAATAGCATAAATCTGACCTGATCTGCCGCTCGAGTTCGGGTAAAGTCAGGTTACCTGACCCGATGTAAGACTACTTTCTAATCTTCCCGAAAACTGGCAAAAATTTTTTATTGAACTGCAACCCGAAATGAAAGAAAATTAATCCATCTACTATATATATTATATAAAATGCAAATGAGAATTTTGTTCTGGTAGCTTATAATGTGGGTTGTGCTGAATAGATTTTGATAGAACTTGGACTGTTAGTTAGATAACTTTTCACTGAAGGTTTTAGTATATACTATATCACTTTACCTTGCTTAGTTATAGAATTATGGTGGAAAGTTCTATAATCAAATAAACCAAATTATGAATGATTAGCCTTTTAAGAAAGTTTCTGCTGAATAAATTTATTGAATTTAGACTGTTAGCTACACAATTTTTCAGAGAAGGCTTTAGTATGCAAGATAACATTCTATGTTTCTCAGTTTTAAAATTAAGGGGAAAAGTTCTATAATGAAATGAATCTGATTGTAAAGATTAGCCTTTCTCAAAAGTTCTGTTGGGTAGGTGTGGATGAGACTTGCATTGTCCGTTAGAAAATTTTTCAGTAAACGTTTTAGTATATAACATATTATTCTACGTTGCTTAGTTATATAATTATAGAGTGAAGTTCAATAATCAGGTGAACCCAATTATGAAAGATTAACCTTTTGAAAAAGTTGGCTTAATGGATTTTGACGCAAAAAAAAGAAAAAATACTACGGTCTTCTTCGAAAATTAAAAAATATTCCTGGAAGAATCCCATGGTTTTGAAAGACGTTTAAAGGGAAAAATCCCGCATGCTGTTTCAAGCCATTCCCCTCAAAGAAAACTGTGTTTCCCCCCTCCAAGAACCTCTTAAAATGGCTCCCACCCATGCAGCAAAATCTGCAAAGAAGAAATCGAAATGTCAGGGAAAAAAAGCTCCATTTTAGACAGGTCTCTGTCGTAGCAAGTATAATTATATAGTGTTTTTTTTTTTTTCATAGAAATGTGATTTTATTTTCAGTTTCCGAAAGAAGTCTTTTTGACAGGTTTCATTTTCACAAGTTTTACATTAAATGTAATGTACCTTTGTTCTTCAGAGATTTACTATAGAAAGGATGTTTTAACAGCCTTAGATATATACTTGTAAAAATGGAAACTGTCTATAACGGAATACTGCCTTAAATGGAAAACCTTAGTCATTATCTTGAAATTATACCTTTTAAGATGAAAACCTGCTTAAAACAGAATCCTGGATTCTACTTATTTTAAGGCCCTACTTCACTAACGCTCCGAGATAGAGCGGCTAATGTTATTTCAATGCGAGAAATTTATAACTTATCTTTTTGCATTTTGCTCGAATTTGGTAATTTTTGTAACTTTCAAAAGTTGTACTCTTAAACTATGCACGCCACTTTAAAATTTTATTTATTTTTTTAAATTTTAAGGCGTTCTAGATGCTTTATTTTAGGTTGTTTAACGATTCGCCTTTAGTACCTTATCACGAAAAATCTGTTGGACATTTAAAGATTTGGTAAAGTGGCATGCATAGTTTAATAATTAAGCTTTCTGAAAATGCTTTTTATTTTGATTAAAAAAAAATTTAAATCTATGCTACATTTATAAAAAGTTGAAATATTTTCATTTTAAACAGACGAAAATGCTCTTTTTGCCCGCCTTAATACAGGGGGGTTGCAGACGACATGTGTTTACTCAGCGGGTGTCTATAAACGAGAAAGTGTTCGGGGAAGTGTGAAATTTCGCCTGTGGCTATTTTCTGGACTGGATGGAAAACAATTTTCCTTTCGTGAGCAAAGAACGAAAATTTATTAGAAATGTGCTTCTGACATAATAGATTTTGATTTCAGACGGTTTGTTTTTCTAGGCATCTAATCTAATAATAAAGATAAAGATTGTTAAAAAGCATTATTGATTTGGAATTAAAACAGATTTATCGTTGTTATTTTTCTTTCTTGCTTTTGAGTTTTGAAGTTTAATTTCCGAAAGATTTTTTAATTGCGTACAACATCAAAATTAAGGAGTTGCTTATTCTCAAAAGATACTAGAATTATCCTTTTGTCATCCGCACTCGACAGCTGGGGGGGTGGGGGGGAATGAAAGAAAATAAAAGGGGTTACTAGTGCCATTAATAATTAATAGATATGCGGCGAATAAATACTACATTTGTATTTAAATTTTCTATAATACCTTTTTTTTTTTTTTATTATTATTTATTAGGTAATTCTTACTGAATTAGTTTAAATGTTTCTTTCATAAAAATTAAACATTTGTGCTATACAGCAAGCTAAAAGATAACTATTGTACAATTCATTATTACATGGATTACACTTAATTTAAAACTTAGAAATATGTTTCTAAAACTTTAAAGAAAGATTTCTTTTCACTGTTTTACCGAAAATTTTGGCTAATTTTCAATCGTTTAGCAAATACATTCCATTGCGGTGAAATCTCCATACACAGATGATATATTTCTGCTTAGTGTATATGTTGTTTTTCTTTCTGAAAAGCAATCGAATAATGTTTAAGGTTATTCTAAACATTTTGATTAAATAATAAGCATATTTTGTTGCAATTCTAATCAGCAGTGAGTGATGCTAAGAGGTAACTTCAGTCGCGTGAATACACCTGCTTGCTAATGCTAATCCTTAGGAAGAAATTTATAAAGATATCTCGGTTGTATTTCAATATTTGTAAATGATATTTATTGTATTGGATAACTGAGATCGCTCTGTACAAATGCCGTTTTTTACATTTTCCATCTTGATTACAGATTTTTTTATGGGGAGGCTACTTTAGTCAAGCGAAAAGACCTGTTCGCTAATGCTAATCCTATAGGAGAAACTTATAAAGATATCTCAGTTGCATTTTAATATTTTTAAATACTTTTTATTGCATTGGATAGCTGAGATCGATTTGTATAAAGGCAGTTTTTTATATTTTTTATCTCAAAGGCAGAATTTTTTATGGGGAGTCTACTTTAGTCAGGTGTAAAGACCCGTTCGCTAATGCTAAAATCCTCTAGAATAAACTTAAAGATATCTCGGTTGCATTTCAATATTTTTAAATGATTTTTATTGCATTGGATAGCTGAGATTGATCTGTACAAAGGCTGTTTTTTACAATTTCGATCTTGATTGTAGAATTTTTTTTATGGGGAGGTTACTTTAGCCAAGCGAAAAGACCCGTTCACTAATGCTAATCTTACAGAACAAACTTATAAAGATATTTCGGCTGCATTTCAGTATCATTAAATGAATTTTTTTTTTCAGTGGATACCTGAGATACTATACTGTACAAAGGCCATTTTTTGCATTTTCGATCTTGATTGCAGAATTTTTTATGGGGAGGCTGCATTAGTCAAGAGAAAACACCCGTTTGCTAATCCTATAGGTGAAACTTATAAAGATATCTCAGTTGCATTTCAAAGATAATCTTAGATGCATTGAGATAATGATATCTTAGATGCATTTCAGTATTTTAAAATAATTTTTATTGCATTGGATAGCTGAGATTGATCTGTACCAAGGCCATTTTTTACATTTTCGATCTAGATTGCAAAATGTTTTATGGGGAGGCAACATTAGTCAAGCGAAAAGACCTGTTCGTATAGGAGAAACTTATAAAGATATCTCGGTTGCATTTCAATATTTTTAAATAATTTTTATTGCATTGGATAGCTGAGATCGATTTGTGCAAATGTTGTTTTTCCTATTTTTTATCTCAAAGGGAGATTTTTTTATGGGGAATCTACTTTAATCAAGCGAAATGACCCGTTCACTAATACTAATCCTATAGGAGAAACATTTAATGATATCTCAGATGCATTTCAGTATTTTTAAATAATTTTTATTGCATTGGATAGCTGAGATTGATCTGTACAAAGGCTGTTTTTTACATTTTCGATCTTGATTGTAGAATTTTTTATGGGCAGGTTACTTAAGTCAAGCAAAAAGACCCGTTCGCTAATGCTAATATTGTAGAACAAGGTTATAAAGGTATCTCGGTTGCATTTCAGTATTATTGAATGAATTTTTTTTTTCTCTTTAGTGGATAGCCGAGATCGATCTATACAAAGGCCATTTTTTGCATTTTCGATCTTGATTGCAGAATTTTTTATGGGGAGGCTACAATAGTCAAGCAAAAAGTCCCGTTCGCTAATGCTAAAATCCTATAGAATGAACTTATAAAGATATCACGGTTGAATTTCAATATTTTAAAATGATTTTTATTGCATTGGATAGCTGAGATCGATGTGTACAAAGGCCGCTTTTTATATTTTTTATCTCAAAGGCAGAATTTTTTATGCGGAGTTTACTTTAGTCAAGCAAAAAGACCGTTCGCTAATGCTAAAATCCTATAGAATAAATTTATAAAGATATCTCTTTTAAATTTCAATATTTTTAAATGATTTTTATCGCATTGGATAGCTGAGATCGATCTGCACAAAGGCCATTTTTTACATTTTCGATCTCGATCGCAGAATTTTTTATGGGGAGGCTATATTAGTCAAGCGAAAAGCCCCGTTCGCTAATGCTAATCCTATAGGAGAAACATATAAAGATATCTCGGTTGCATTTCAATATTTTTAAGTAATTGTTATTGCGTTGGTTAGCTGAGATCGATTTGTGCAAAGGCCGTTTTTTATATTTTTTTTTATCTACTAGGCAGATTTTTTTATGGGGAGTCCACTTTGGTCAAGCGAAAAGACCCATTCGCTAATGCTAAAATCCTATAGAATAAATTTATAAAGATATCTCTTTTAAATTTCAATATTTTTAAATGATTTTTATCGCATTGGATAGCTGAGATCGATCTGCACAAATGCCATTTTTTACATTTTCGATCTCGATTGCAGAATTTTTTATGGGGAGGCTATATTAGTCAAGCGAAAAGACCCGTTCGCTAATGCTAATCCTATAGGAGAAACATATAAAGATATCTCAGTTGCATTTCAATATTTTTAAGTAATTGTTATTGCGTTGGTTAGCTGAGATCGATTTGTGCAAAGGCGTTTTTTATATATTTTTTTTTTATCTACTAGGCAGATTTTTTTATGGGGAGTCCACTTTGGTCAAGCGAAAAGACCCATTCGCTAATGCTAAAATCCTATAGAATAAACTTATAAAGATATCTCAGTTGCATTTCAATATTATTAATGATTTTTATTGCATTGGATAGCTGAGATCGATTCGTACAAAGGCCGTTTTTTACATTTTCGATCTTGATTGCAGAAATTTATATGGGGGGCTACATTAGTCAAGCGAAAAGATCCGTTCGCTAATGCTAAAATCCTATAGAATAAACATATAAAGATATCTCGGTTGCATTTCAATATTTTAAAATGATTTTTATTGTATTGTATAGCTGAGATCAGTCTGTACAAAGGCCGTTTTTTACATTTTCATTCTTGATTGCAGAATTTTATATGGGGGGTTACATTAGTCAAGTGAAAAGATCTGTTCGCTAATGCTAATCCTATATAGGTGAAACTAATAAAGATATCTCAGATGCATTTCAATATTTTTAAATAATTTTTATTAAATTGGATAGCTGAGATCGATTTATACAAAGGCCGTTTTTTATATTTTTTATCTCTAAGGCAGAATTTTTTATGGGGAGGCTACATTAGTCAAGCGAAAAGACCTCTTCGCTAATGCTAATCCTATAGGAGAAACTTATAAAGATATCTCAGTTGCATTTCAATATTTTTTATTGCATTGGATAGCTGAGATCGATTTGTACAAAGGCCATTTTTTATATTTTTTATCTCAAAGGCAGATTTTTTTATGGGGAAGTCTACTTTAGTCAGAAAAGACCCAGTAAAAGACCCGTTCGCACTCTCAGAAATAAAACTCTCCCTTTTGACGACTCGGAAATCCTCGAGCTGTATTTCGTCGTTTTTGACGATCATTTCTTATTAACATCACGTGACTTTTAACGAAACGTAAGCCCTTAAATATTTGACGAAAATTTCACCTCAATCATGGTCGGACTCAATGCATTTTAAGGAAACAGTTCCTCAAATCCTTCGATTTTAGCAAACAGATATTTGCTTGTTTATGTTAGTCCTGTAATAATTTATTTTAAAACAGCACTTAGTGCTTTTCAGAAAATACTGAAATATAGGTAGTTATTGTTTCTTCATTAGTTATTTTTTTAGCTGTTAGAATTTTTAGGAATGCTTATTATTATTTTATTTATATGTTGTTCATTATGTTTTAATTCGAAAAGAATAAATTTCCTGTGTTCTTCAAAACCATTCAATAAGAAAATTAGGTCAATAAAATTTCAAACTTCTAAGATATCTTTTTTTTTTTTTTTTTTTTTTTTTTTTGAAGTATATTATGTTTTCAATCAAATTAAAAATAAACATAATTGAACCCTCTCCTCTTCATAAACAAGAAAGTATTAAAATCTTATCCTCCTACTCAAAGTGATAAAATCTCACGCAATATGCACTTCACAATTCGTTATTTGTGAGCAACAAATTAACCAGACCATATTCTAATCATCCATTGATCAAAGAAAATTTCAGTTGTAAATTATTTAATCAAGCCATATTATAATTATTCATTGATACGAGAAAACCATAAAAATAAATTAACCTTTCTTAAAACTTTCAGAAAATATAGCAGTGCCTATAAAATTGCAATCTATGTTATAAAAATACAAACACGAAGTAGAATTCATTACACCAGTCTAAAAGCAAACACTTTCAAGTCCCCAGCAGTCAAGTTGGAAGAGCAGCGACCTCCCACACGAAGGGTTGTGAGTTCGAATCACGCCGAGGAAAGAGAGAGGGGATTTTTTTTCTTTCCCCGTGTCAAATACTGGAGCTTCCAAACTGTTTGAGAGATGGCGCCACCAGCCTTCTTTTGATGAAACTATTGACGAAATTTATATCGTCAAGCAAGTGAAGAAACTAATTTCATCAATTTGACGAAATGTTCGCTCGGAGCATTTTCCAGGAAACCATTTCGTCAAAAACAAAGAAAATTTCGTGAAATCTGAGTATTCATTTCTGAGAGTGCACTAATGTTAAAATCCTATAGAATAAACTTATAAAGATATCTCGGTTGCATTTCAATATTTTTAAATGATTTTTATTGCATTGGATAGCTGAGATCGATCTGTACAAAGACCGTTTTTTACATTTTCGATCTTGATTGCAGAATTTTTTATGGGCAGTCTACTTTAGTCAAGTGAAAAGACTTGTTCGCTAATGCTAATCCTATAGAAGAAACTTATAAAGATATCTCGGTTGCTTTTCAATATTTTTAAATGATTTTTATTGCACTGGATAGCTGAGATCGATCTGTGCAAAGACCGTTTTTTACATTTTCGATCTAGATTGCAGATTTTTTTATGGGGGTGTTTTCCCTTTTGAAACTTGTTTCGAAAATGAAAGTTACCTCATTAAAAATATTTGTAAACAAAATCGAAAAAGCGAAAAACGGCCTTTGTACAGATCGATTTCAGCTATCCAATGCAAAAAATAGTTTAAAAATATTGAAATGCAACAGAGAAGAGGATACTTCAGTCAAACGAAAAGACCCGTTCGCTAATGCTAATCCTATAAAAAAAATTTATAAAGATATATCGGTTGCATCTCAATATTTTTAAATAATTTTTATTGAATTGGATAGCTGAGATCGATTTATACAAAGGCTGTTTTTTATATTTTTTATCTCTAAGGCAGATTTTTTTATGGGGAGGCTACATTAGTCAAGCGAAAAGACCTGTTCGCTAATGCTAATCCTATAGGAGAAACTTATAAAGATATCTCAGTTGCATTTCAATATTTTTAAATAATTTTTATTGCATTGGATAGCTGAGATCGATTTGTACAAAGGCCGTTTTTTATATTTTTTATCTCAAAGGCAGATTTTTTTATGGGGAGCCTACTTTTGTCAAGCGAAAAGACCCGTTCGCTAATGTTAAAATCCTATAGAATAAACTTATAAAGATATTTCGGTTGCATTTCAATATTTTTAAATGATTTTTATTGCATTGTATAGCTGAGATCAATCTGTACAAAGGACAATTTTTACATTTTCGATCTTGATTGCAGAATTTTTTATGGGCAGTCTACTTTAGTCAAGCGAAAAGACCCGTTCGCTAATGCTAATCCTATAGAAGAAACTTATAAAGATATCTCGGTTGCTTTTCAATATTTTTAAATGATTTTTATTGCATTGGATAGTTGAGATCGATCTGTGCAAAGACCATTTTTTACATTTTCGATCTAGATTGCAGATTTTTTTTATGGGGGTGTTTTCACTTTTGAAACTTGTTTCGAAAATGAAAGTTACCTCATTAAAAATATTTGTAAACAAAATCAAAAAGGCGAAAAACGGCCTTTGTTCAGATCGATCTCAGCTATCCAATGCAAAAAAAAAAAATCGTTTAAAAATATTGAAATGCAACAGAGAAGAGGATAAGTCAGCGAGCTTCAGTCAAGCGAAAAGACCCATTCGCTAATGCTAATCCTATAAAAAAAATGTATAAAGATATCTCGGTTGTATTTCAATATTTTTAAATAATTGTTTTTGCATTGGATAGCTGAGATCGGCCTGTACAAAGGCCGTTTTTTACATTTTCGATCTTGATTAAAGTGTCCTCACTAAAAATGTCTGTAAACAAAATGGAAAAAGCAAAAAATGGCCTTTGTATAGATCGATCTCATATATCCAAAGCAAAAAAAAATCATTTAATAATATTGAAATGCTACCAAGAAGAGGCTACTTTAGTCAAACGAAAAGACCCCCTTCGCTATGCTAATCCTTTTGGATGAAATTTATAAAAATATCTCGGTTGCATTACAATATTTTTAAAGGATTTTTGCATTGGATAGTCAGGCTCGGACTGGCCCGCCGGCCCATCGGCCCGAGGGCCGGTGCGCCCTCGTCAAGGGAAAAATTCGCGCCCTAAGCTGCACCAATATTTTTACCTCATCGAACATTTTGACTTATGTACTAAATTTCGAGAATTCGTTTAGGGAGTAACAATCAGTTCATAGACAAACAGCACTATTTTTTGTTATCACAAAGAAAATAAAGATAGGATCGAAAATCAAAGTCGGCCTGCGATTCAGAGTGAAAACATGCATCCAGGGAAAGCTTTAATAGCCATGCCGCCCTGGGCTAAATTTTTTTTCATCAGTTCTTTGAATGATATATTATAGAAAGCCGGCCTTGAATACACTTATAATTGAAATTTTGAAAACAGCTTGAGAAAACAAAGAAAGATGTATCAGAAAGCAAAAAAACTTTTTGTGGGGGTTTTATTGCTGCTAAAAAAATATGATCTTTCTTTTCGAGGAATAAAAATTTGATGACAATTCTAGATTACAATCCTGCAAGCTGTGAAATCTTGCAGCCAGCGCTTTTCCATTCACAGAATTTACACCACAAAGATCGGTTAATACTAATCTTGTCTTTAATTACGTACTTTTCATGATAAAATAACTATTAGAAAAACTTGTATGTATTTAAAAAGATTGTTTAATCTAATCACGACAAAATCTGTCATTAAATAAAGACAATATTTAAAAATATGATAGATTTTTTGAATAAAAAAACTACAGTAAAACTCCAATTATCCGAATCAATTGGGACCGGACCCCATTCGGATAATTGGATTTTTTTCCGAAAAAAGGGTCTATTTTAATTAATTACTGTATGCATGTTGAAAATGGGAGAAAAAAATATTTTTAAAGAAAAAGAGCTTTTAAATCCTTCTATATATAAAAAAAAGTTTTGATTTGGAAATGGACCAATGAAAATCTGCGTAGATCATCCGGGTATACACCTACTAGATCGGCATCCATATTTTTCATGACCGGGGGTCCTTCTCCGTTAATATTAAGAAAACTGTTTCATACAAAAATATGAAAATCGGTAGTATTATAGAGACATGTTTGTTAAACACGCGGATGCAGACAGTTTTTAAATCGAATAATTATTTTAAGAGATATTTAATGTTAAAGATGGTCAAAATCGTTCCATTAAAAAAGTTTTATAGGAAAAAAACTATACATAGGAGTTTAAACATTTTTAGATAATTTTATACATTGGAAGTTCCAGATGTGCAGACTGCAATTATCTTTTTAATTTGACTCATTTTTTGAGGTTTTATTTCCATTTTAAATTCAAAATTTCAGCATTTCGAGAGATATTTTTTACACATTTTAGAAAAGGGCAATTATTTTAAACTGTTGCCAATTTTAAAAACAGCACAAAGATTAATATTTCCTGCAAATAAAAAATGTATTTACACGTGGCTATTAAAAACAGAAAGAAACTTTCAAATTAGAATTAAGTGATTACGTGTTAAAAATCGGGAAAATATTGAAAATTACATCATAAAAACTACAGTTACACGTGAATTTTAAAAGGGAAAGAAAATTTTTAAATACTAAATTCATTATTATGCGCTAAAAGTCACAAATGAAGGAAATTAAGTCATATTTAAAAAGGCCAAATAAATAAAAGATGACAAAACTTTTTAAATTAAAAAATATATTTGCATATTTCATATTTTGAGATAATCTTTTCAACTATTATCGTGAATTCTATGACAGCGCAAATAATATTTCCTTTCTAACAACAAAAGAATTTTCATGTGAATATTAACTAGTATGTTGTGGCCATCACAAAACTTTCTTCTATATAAATCACGTCAATTAAATCATTTAAATAGTACAAGAAATGACAACGATTTAGCACCAATTCATATCAAAGTGTATCTGAATTTGAAGTTGGATGAAAATTCGTGCATTAGTTCTTGAGATAGAGCTATAGCGGAAATTCTGAAAAAAAATGTAGCATAGCAGCGCCACCTGTTGAGCGATTTACACCAAAAGTAAACAGCACTAAACGATATCAAGGTATGCCTGAATCTGAAGTTTGTTGAAAATCCAAGCTTTAGTTCTTGAGATAAAGCTATTGCGGAAATCGCAAAAAATACAGCATAGCAGCGCCACCTGTTGAGCGATTTACACCAAAAATTAAACAGCACTAATTTACACATCAATTCATGTCAAGGACTAACTAAATCTGAAGTTTGATGAAAATCCGTGCAATAGTTCTTGAGATACACCTCTTGTGGAAATCGTGAAAAATGCAGCACAGCAGCGCCACCTGTTGGACGATTTGCACCAAAAATTAAGCAGCACTAATTTATATCAGGGACTAACTGAATCTGAAGTTTGATGAAAATTCGTGCATTTTTTCTTGAGTTAGAGCTATTGCGATAATCATGAACAATGCAGCATACCAGCGCCACCTGTTGGACGATTTTCACAAAAAAGTAATCAGCACCAAACTATATTCTGGACTAACTGAATCTAAAGTTTTATGAAAATCCGTGCAGTAGTTCTTGAGATACAGCTATTGCAGAAATCGTTAAAAATGCCGCATAGCAGCGCCACCTGTTGGGCGATTTTCACCAAAAACTAATCAGTTCCAGTTTATATAAAGGTCTAACTAAATATGAAGTTTTGTGAAATTTCGTGCATTAGTTCTTGAGATAGAGCGCCCACAAAATTTGTGTCACATACAGACAGACAGACAGACAGACAGACTCACATACAGACATTTTGTAAAAACATGTTTTTTGGAATCTCTGACTCATAAAACGTGTAAATCCGTCGAAAACTGGAATTCGAAAATTTTCATGAAACCAATACTTTCTTCTTGTAAAGATAGAAGAAAGTAAAAAGAGAAAGGAAACTTTGGTGAAAATTACATCAGATTTAAAACGATACATTTAAAAGAACTTTCTCATAGCGTTGTTAAAAATTACCGAGAGACAAAGACTCTGTGTACTTAATTCATTTTACATTAGCTTACTTAAAAATTTTTAACTAATTTTTAACATTTTCCAATAAAGTTAAAAAGTGTTATTGATTTCGGTTCATCTGTTCGCGCTCTAACTCTCGTAAATATACTCGGACCGCACTGAAATTTTTGGTTATTGACGTTTAGCCTAGCACGAACGACGAACCCTATTTCAAATCAAGTTAGTAGCGTGTTTAGTTCATTTAAAGGGACAGTCAAAAGTATTCCGTTACATTACGTCCAATGGGAAAAAATCATTTCAAATGAATTTTAAAGATGTTACACCTTTTCAAACATAATAAAAAATATCCATTTACGAAGTGCACTGAAATATGCAGAATATTCTGTAGCATATGCGGTGCAACGAATAGTTACTATTCATTTACAAGGCTACACAAACGAATTCTATTACAAATGGTATAGGGAGAAATTCTTTGCGGCGTATTTTAATTATACAAATTCATATATAATAAAATTTATATACGTCGGTGAGGCTTACTTAAGTTATTTCATGCATAATACGAAGTGCATAGCATTTACAGGAACATACAAAACATTTCAGACAAATATTTTCTATCCGAAGTACTGTATATCAGCGGCGATAGCTGGGAATGCATTTTTAATTATGATATGCGCTTTTAAGTTTCACTATATTTATGCATACTATATGGTGTGTGTAAATATTATAGTTGATATACAGGGTTACGCAAAAGAATTCGTAAAGGTTACTGAGTATAACCGTAAATAGCTGAAATGTGGGTTTAAAATGTGTTATGTTGAACTGCATGTAGTTTTCTATGAAATATTTGTAGAATATAGATAAAATGATATGCAGGGCCCCGCAAAGAATTGGTAATGGCTGCCTATAGCTGATAAATTCTGGAAATGCGATTTCAGTAGTTTTAAAAGTGATTTAGTTTGAATTAAAGTTTAGCTAAATAGTGGCGTGTAATAAAGGTACTAGGTAAACAACAGGGCTGAACAAAAGTATTCAAGTATGTTTCCATCTATTAGTATAAATTGCTGAAAGAGAAATTTCAACCTGTTATGCGTTTTCTTGCTAAACTAAATTTTCTATTATATAGTATATATATCAGCCTACAGATCAAATACAGGGCTGTTCGGAAGAATTGGAATAAATATTTGGCTATGGATGGTAACTGCTGAAATCAGTTTTTTAAGTGTTTAGTTAGTTATCTTATTTACCTTATTTTCCTAAATAACGAAGTTTTGTTAAAGCTTTTAGGGAGTGTTGGAAAGTGTTTCATAATCTATGCCGTACGCATGATTTTTCTTTCTTGCTTTTAATCAAAGACGAAAACAGCTATTGTATCTCTTAGCAGCGGCTGATTTCGTCTTAAAAATCTCCAATCAAAGGAAAATGAATGAAAACCCGTTTACAGGGAGACCGTCACTGTTTTTTAAATTATAATTAAATCTTTTTAAGGCCGATGAAATTAGCATGCTTTTAGAATCTGAAGTGTCTGAACGGGGGTTGGCGAGCGTAGCTCGTAGGGAGCAGCGCCCCCTAGTTAATTAAATGAAAAGGCAACACTTTTACATGTTAAGCGTACTTATAAGTGCTGTACATTAGTACAGTATGTACGTACAGTACTGTAAATGAAAGTCATTGCTTGCTGAACATCTCGGTCAAAGTAAGCTATTTGACAGTCTTCATCCGTTTTCGGGCAGCCAAGTCGCACATCCGCTTGACCGTGAGAAGTTGCATGTGGTCACACTTGGGCTGATGCTCCATCCTCTTCAACTCAGTTTCAAGGCCGGCAAATGCTTCACTCTGATGGTCTCGTGTCAGCTTCAACTTCGACATTAAGATCATCTTCTTCCTCGACGCTTTCTTCTCTGACACTTTCAATAAGTTCATCATCATTTAGAATCTGAATTCGCAGTACGTTTCCGTCTTAATTTTTTTTCTGAATTTCTAAAAGCGATTCGGATAGTCGGAGTTCGGATAATTGGAGTTCTATTGTATATGTTATATGATATCAGTCAGCTATTACAGGCAAATCTATGTTCAACTTACTGGAATTTTTAGATATTACATTATTCGTTTTAGAAAAAAAGATATAATAAGCCATTTTCATACTTGGTACTGTGCGAATGTGTTAAACCTTGAGACAAGCCATTAAAATTGACTTGTATTCGTTAAAATTTTTGCGCCCTCTGAAAATCCAAGGTCTGCGCCCTTTTGCCTGGCCCAGTCTGACCCTGTGGATAGTTGAGATCGATCTGTACAAAGGCCGTTTTTCACTTTTTTGATTTTGAATGCAGTTTTTTTTTTTTTTTTTTTTGCGAGGATGCTTTCACTTTCAAAACCGGTTCCGAAAAGAAAGTGCCCTCACTGAAAATATCTGTAAACAAATTCGAAATAGCAAAAAACGGCCTTTTTATAGATCGATATCAGTTAGATGAAAATTCGTGCATTAGTTCTTGAGATAGAGCTATTGCGGAAATTATGACATGCAGCACAACAGCGCCACCTACTGGGCGATTCACACCAAACATAATCAGCATCATTTCATATCAAGGACTAACTGAATCTGAGGTTTTATGAAAACGTGTTCATTAGTTCTTGAAATAGAGGTATTGCGGAAATCGTAAATCCTGTAAAAAAGCAACATATCGGCGCAACCTGTTGGACGATTTACACCAAAACGTAAACAGCACCAATTTATTTTGTGAACTAACTCAATCTGATGTTTTATGAAAATCCTTGCATAAGTTCTTGAGATAGATCCATTGCTGAAATCGTCATTGGGCGATTTACACAAAAAACTATTCAGCACCAATTTATATCAGGGACTACCTGGATATAAATTTGTATTAAATTCGTGCATTAGTTCATGAGATAGAGCGCCCACAAAATTTGTGTCTCATACAGACAGAGTCACAGACAAACATTTTGTAAAAAACATTTGTTTTTGGGTTCTTTGACCCTTAAAATGTGTAAATCCATCGAAAAGCGGAAGTCAAAAAATCACGAATCCAATACTTTCTTCCAGTAAAGATAGAAGAAAGTAAAAAAATCATTTAAAAATACTGAAATCCAACCGAGAAATGGCTACTTCAGAGCGAAAACACCCGTTGCTAATGCTAATCCTATGGAAGAAATTTATAAAGATATCTTGGTTGCATTTCAATATTTTTAAATGATTTTTATTGCATTGTATAGCTGAGATCGATCTGTACAAAGGCCGTTTTTCGCTTTTTCCATTTTGAATGCAGAATTTTTTTATGAGGATGCTTTCACTTGCGAAACTGGTTCCGAAAATGAAAGTGTCTTCATTAAAAATATCTATAAACAAAATCGAAAAAGCAAAAAACGGCCTTTTTACAGATCAATATCAGCTATCCAATGCAAAAAAAAAAATCATTTAAAAATATTGAAATGCAACCGAGAACAGGCTACGTCAGTCACACGAAAAGACTCGCTCGCTAAACCTAGTCCCATGGAAGAAATTTATAAAGATATCTCGGTTGCACTTCAATATTTATAAAGGATTTTTTTTGCATTGGATAGCTGAGATCGATCTGTACAAACGCCGTTTTTCGATTTTGTATGCACAATTTTTTTTTTTTTTTTTTTTTTTTTTTTTTTTTTTTTTTTTTTTTTTTTAGATACTTTCACTTTCAAAACTGGTTCCGAAAATGAAAGTGTCCTCACTAAAAATATCTGTAAACAAAATCGAAATGTACAGATCGATCTCAGCTATCCAATGCAAAAAAAAAAAAAAAAAAAAAAAAAATAGTTTTAAAATATTGAAATGCAACAGAGAAGAAGATACTTTAGTCTACTGAAAAGACCCATTTGCTAAAGCTAGTCCCATGGAAGAAATTTATAAAGGTATCTCGGTTGCATTTCAATATTTTTAAATGATTTTTTTTTCTTTTTTTGCATTGGATAGCTGAGATCAATCTGTACAAAGGCCGCTTTTTACTTTTTCGATCCTGATTGCAGAATATTTTATGGGGGTGTTTTCACTTTCGAAACCTGTTCCGAAAATTAATTTTAAAAGCATTATTGATTTGGATTTAAAACAGATTTATAATCTTTTTTTTTCTTTCTCACTTCTGAAGTATAACGCCGGATAGAATTTTTTTTATTCCGTAAACGTCAAAAGGCAAAAGTCTCTTATTGAATAGAAATATGTCATTCGCACTCAGCAGGGGGCTATACAATGCAACAAAAAAAAAATTTAAATATTGAAATGACACTGAGAAGTGACTACTTCAATCAAGCGAGAAGATCCGTTTGCTAATGGAAATTTATAAAGATATCTCGGTTGCATTTCAATATTTTTAAATGAGTTTTTTGCATTGGATAGCCATTGGATGCACCAATCTGTACAAAGGCCGTTTTTACTTTTTCAATTTTGAATGCAGAATTTTTTATGGGATGTTTTAACTTTAAAAACAGATTCCGAAAATGAAAGTGTCCTCACTGAAAATATGATTAACGATATGAAATAATAAGTGAAACATTTGCAAACAAATAGAGATTCGTTAAAAGATATAAATATCATAGTCTTTGGCGCTTCTTTAAAAATGAAGATTATAAAAAAAGAAAAGCTATAATAAGTATTTTTGCTCCGAACTCCTCCATTTCTGCTCTCGAAGCTGGTAGACGGGAGGTGATGGGATCGATCCCAGTCGCGACCGTCAGCCTAATCGTTCGGAGTTTTCGTTGTTTTTTTTTTAGCCTTGGTTTTCCAAGCGTAACTACGGGTTAGGTTCCTTTTGAAAGACGCCCACAGAGGACACTCTCCCCCTTAGGGCCTATATCACTCGTGCTGATAATTGGCCATCATAAACCAACTAACCAAACTCCTCCGTAGGAAACAATTTTAAAGCTGTTAAAAATTACATAAAAAATAAATAATAGAGCCTCAACAATGTGAATCTCTCCGATACATTCTAACACAAAAACTTTAAATTTGCTGACGTTTAATGTTCACTCGAATATCATTTTATATATATATTAAATATATTTGGAATTATAATAGAATTGCTTCCCAATGATAACTTTTTCCTGATTTCTGTGTCTAAAACCAACTCAAAATACCAACTTTGACATTATTTTCAGAAGTCTTTTGCCTCCATGAGAAAAAGAGAAAAAGTATTTGATTTTTTAATATCTGAATAAGAATATCGGTAAATTTCGTGCACTTAAAAATATGCATATGATTTTGAAAATGTGTTGGTGAATAACCTATTTAGACTTTAGAAAAACTTTCCAGGGGTCGATCCAGATAGAAATTGGGGCCTATTCAGGGACCTTTCACAAAAATCTATTCAATAAAATAGGCCCCTTCACAAAAATAAATTTAATAAAACTGGCCTCCTCATAAAAATAAATTTAATAAAATGGGACTGTTCACAAAATTAAATTTGATAAAATGGGCCCATCACAAAAATGAACTTAAGGCTGTTCTCAAATCCAAAAGGGGAACTTCCTGAAATAAGTTTTAATTTATTTTTGTTCGAAAATGCATGTAACTAGCCGGTGTTGTTATTCAGAAACTATGTCATCAAGCTGTTTTTTCCATTTTTTTGCAAACGCAATAGATCTCTCAGAAAATAATGTCAAAATGGACCTTTTGTACTGAATTTCCGCGCGAAAGTAGAAAAATCACTCGAGCGGCTGAAAAACGGGTTTGTCATGTGGTCGATATCGCTTATAACACAATGGGTAATAGATGGATCAAAAAAATGGAAAAAACAGTTCTATTCCAAATCGCTTCCATGGCCAGGCTTTTCAGTTTTGTATCTTTCCGTTAAAAAATGAATTTGTAAATGTGTCAGAACGTTTTGCGCTTGTTCAGTGGAGCAGTTAAGAACAGCCTTAATGAAACGTGCCCCTTCTTCCTTTTAATAAAATAGACCTCTTTGTAAAATTCTTTTTCATAAAAAGTGTTTTAAAATGTGTAATTTTTAAATGAAACTAGATCGTGAAAAACAAAAAACTTTAGAAAGAGGATTTAAAGAAGTTTTTGGTACAAATTTGAGTAACTGGATTTTAACTTTAGTTACAAAATGTTATTTTTCACAAAAATATAGTAAAATTCCCGAAAGTAACTTTTACTTTTCACAAAATGGGTCCCAATAATGAAAACCTGCGTTGAGATCTGCTTTCTCAGAAGGTGTAATTGGAAGCCTGTCTTCATTCCTGTTTGCTAATCACTTTTTTCCGGTCAGGTTGTCTAAAATACTCCCCCTGTTTGCCTGGAGGCAAAGAGAGACTATTTTTATGCTATGGGATGACCATTTCGTTTGTCAATTACATGCTTAGGAAATATCATTGGTCTTTTAATGTGCCAATCTTTGTGATTGGGATACGCCTCCCATGTGGCAACGCTTAGACTGTAATATGGGATTTCGGTTTTCCAATTGACTGAATGACTCTTAATACTCAGTCTTAAAAAAATTATCTTTGCTACTTTATTTACATCAAAAAGGATGCTGGCCAATAATTACCCCCCAATTCTGGGGTAATTCCTAGTCATTTAAAAATAATTTTTTCAATTATAAGTGCATATTTATTTAAGTAAGCATTTTATTATATAGTCATCAAAGTTTGCTTATTCCATACCAAAATTAGGAACAATGCCTTTTACAAGTTTTTATAATAATTGGTTGTTGTTGATTTTTGACCAGGAATTACTCTGGGTGACCCTACTTAGGGGAGAGTAGGGCGGAATGGGACCGTAGGTTTTTCTCTTTATGGTATCATTCTAAGCATTTAATCAGTTGCACGCTAGATGAAGCAGTGAAAGTCCAATCTTCAGTTGAAAAAAGTTGCTGATCTGTGTAAGCTTACAATTGTATAAAAAATTATTTCTAGAATCAAAAGTAAATCTGCTTCATATACTTTTTATGCTCTCTGTATATTAATGACTTGTTTATGCATAGGTGTGATAGTTTCCCTATTTATCAGGGTTGCAGAAAAGCTGGCTAAAATTAAAGAAAGCCACGCCAGTGGCTTTTATTGGTTTTAACTGGCTTTTTTTGGTGAGAATTGTTTTTTCTTTTTTGCCATAATTGGCTTTTATACAGTGAAGCATTTTAATTATAAAATACATTTTTAAGTGCTTTTTAATTAGTTTTAATGACATTTAATTGACTTAGAATTTAATAAATATCCCAATTCTAAATAATGAAAACATTAATACTGGAATAACACATAGCTGCTTGTGATTTGTAGTCGGAATTGCAAATATGTCACCTAAATTTTAAAAAGACCATACCAACTGCTTTATCTGGTTTACACTGACCTTTAAACCCACCTTTTATCCCCCCATTTTTATTGCTTTATAAAATTAAAGAGGACAGTGGTTACTTAGTTACATGTTTTATTACATAACTAATTTTAAGAGCTATTAATATATGTCTTATTTTATTTCTCATAAACATTTAAAATCATACATAAAGTCATATAATAAAAACACCCTTTCTCTTTATTAAAACAATATTATGAATTTATGCATTAATATGCGCTATTTTTAATAGAAACAAGCTTTTCAAGATTTTAATTCAACAAATTTTTTCTGGAGAATTTGTTTTTTGTTTAATTGTTCTCTTTATTTTATATACATATGTACTAAACTCTCCTCAAATATTATATCCTTCCTAATTTCTCTTTCAACTTTGTTCATTGTATGACTTAATCTTTCCATATGGGCATGTAAGAATGTTTCCACTTTGATGTGTTACATATTATCATTTTTTAATTAAATATAATCTTTAAAATGTGTAGTATATGCGGAGCTACGTAATATAGAATTTCAAGTCATCACTTTGGAGTATAATTTATATATATATATATATTTTTCCAACATAATGCCTACACAGTTGCCTTTTAGCGGTTATAAAGATTTATTTATTTGACAAATTTAATAGAAATTCATAATTTTTTTAAGTAGAAAATATTTATAAGTGTATTAAAAATAATTTAATCCAAATTTAACATGAATTAGCTGTAAAATAACTTTTAAAAATAAAAACTGGTTTTTTAAGTGGTTAAAAAAACCAAAAAAAGTCAGCTGACATTTTTTGGCCTGGCTAAAATCCGGCAACTCTGTTATTTATGGAACATTATACTGTATATTATCCATAATTTAAACTAAGCCTAAAAGCAGCATTGTTCATATAAGTACTGAAATTTCTTGAAGAAATGCTGCATCACTAAAAATTGCACCAAAAAAATTTAGAAGTGGCCATACACGCTGCAGCTGAAATTTAGACATGTAGGTTGTAATTGCAGATTATGTGCCAACAGAAATGCATTAATAAGCTAACTTATTATTTTCTGACTCATTTTTAAATTCATTTTTGCTTTCAAATGCATCCAGTTGGTAGATTCTCTTATTCAAAAACTATGTGTTGTAATGGTCAATTTTTTGATGGAGGCAGAATATATTTTACAAAATTAAGTCAAAGTGGACATTTTGAACTGAATTTCTCAAAGCGATTGTGTTGGAAATGAAAAATATGGTCCTATTGAGAAAATAATTGTTTATAAACCAAGTTCTAATTAATTGAACGAAAAATAAAAACATAGGTCACATATAAATCGCTTTAAAAATCACGTCAGCAAGTCTAATGTTTTTCCTTTTAAAATGAATCTGAAAATGTGTCAGAAAATTCAGAGTTGTTGAGCATGGAAAAATATTTCTTGAATACTGCCTTAACATGATTCTGGTAAAACCAGCTCTTATATAAAAATGAAATTAAAAACTTGTCAAAAGCAGCCAGACAAAATTGTTAAAGTGGGTTTATCTCTAATCATGATTTACCTGTGCCTGTAGACTGGGCTGGCAGGGATTTTTTTTTCTTTTATAGCTTTGCTTGTTGCAGTCTCAAATGAACAACATAATTAGAATCAGAAAATCTCCTTTGAAAATGCATTTGCAATGGACAAATTGATTTAGAAAAATACTTTACCAGCCATGTTCGATTTCCTAAATACTAGATATTTTAGTAATGTAATCTCTTTTGTTGTATTTTTAATATTTTACCATATTGTATTATTTATAAATACTTCAGATGACTTTTTAAAATTTAAAGCCAAAGAGAGATGGATATACACACACACAGTAGAGACCTGCATTGGGTCGGGTAACCTGATATTTTCTGAACCTGACCCAAGTCAGGCTTACTTTAAATGTTTCAGGTTTGGTTTTGAGTCTTTTGAGACTGGGTCAAGTTGACCAGATTAAAAAAAAAAAAATTCTGAATATTTTTCAAGTGGTAAAAAATAATATATTTGAATATTAATAAGTATAATAGAAAAAATTTACATTAGAGGTATAACTATAGATTATTTTTCAATAGTTGTATTAATATATTGATTAATTTTCTTTCACGTCAGGTGCTTTATTATTTCAAGTTTGTTTTAACATTCGAGTTAACATGTTTTTTTTGTCTCTTGTTCAGGTCGGCTTTAAGCAGAAATTTTGTGTTCGGGTCAGTTACCACCTGAGCGATGGACTCTAGTTTACAGTTGATCATAAAAATTGCTGAAGTCAATCAAAGAGATAAAGGAACTAACACCTTGTTACTTAATTTATATTTTCCATGGCTGTGTAATGCCTCCCCCCTTCCTCCCTACACCAATGTTTTATTAATTTTTTTTAATATTCAAATTATATCAATCTTTGGGTACAGGCTGGCTAGAGTCTAGCATCTGGTCTTGGAAAACACAATTTGATTCGCTATTGTTTTTATTACATTTCTGGTCAGGTTGAAACTTTAATTATTTTGAATTGAGTTTTAATTCTTGCAAGTCTGGTTCAATTTAAACTGATTTTTCAAAAGAAAAATCCAGAATATTTTTCCAATTTAAAACAAAAACTATATTTGAATATATATGTTATAAAATTGGCAAGATGCTCTATAAACTTTTTCAATTAGTATACCTTCCCCTTTGTTGCTAACTTAATTTCTATATCTGCCATAAGTAGCATTTCAAATCGTTAGAATCCCAGAAGGATCAAGTATAACCTAGTTTCGATAATCATCAGTACATATGTTCGATGTGTTGACAGATATTGTGAAATATAATCTCCAAACAAGGACATTAAAATAACTAAGCGAAGTAAATTGTTTTTTCATGTGTCAAATGTGATTTACAAAAGTAATTATTGAAAGTGTTTATGATCTAAAAGAAGGAAATGAAATTGAAAAGTGATAGCACAGTCGTAAACAGATATTTTATTATAAACATTTTCGCAATATTTAAGAACTATAAGACATTTATATACTCTCATTTTAAATTACCGTAAATATAAATATTGATACAAATTATTTGTTATGCTGATCACTACCCCCTACATACTACATGCCTCTCGCATTTGACTCAAAAATGGAAGTCAGCAAGGTTGATAGATGGCGCTACTGTTTGGGGTATGTTATTGCTGTATTTACATGGATCGCCTCATAGACCTGCCTTTGAAAGCTATTATTTTTTTTATTTTTTGCAGTAATTTGTGATTTTTTTAAACAGAATGTTTACTTTTAATGAAGTTAATATATTCTCTATAAATTGCCATATTGTTGTGTGCCTTACTGCTGTTCATCCAGCAAAATAAAGGAAAATATTTCTTTTCACCATTCCTGTAGAAGACAGTCAACGAGTCTTTTTAACTTTTTTTCATTGTATTTTTAAAAATACAAATAGATATTTTTACTACTATTATTTGCATGTTTCTAATAACATTCCGTTGTATAATAATAAATTAAATTAATGTACAGTTGCTATTAATAAGATGTATTTTTATTAATTTACAATGTCTTAAAAGGAAAAGAGTACCTTAATCTGAAAGAATCTGAAATAATAATGTTATTATTAATAATAAAAATGATAGATCAAAGTATTTTTTTTTTATCAAATAATTATGCTAAGCCTGAAATTCTGTATGAAAATGAAAATACAATAACATTCAAAATTATTTAAATTTCTTCCAGCAAAATTATAATGATAATAATAATAAATGATACACGATGAAATCGAATACGAATTAGTAATGTGATCAAAATAAATATGTATTCATAGCATTGTGTTTTGAAGCAATATAAATATTATGTAATTGAAATATATCAATAATTTCATTCCTGAAAGTACTTGATTATTACTTGTAATAATTACTAATACAAAAAATAACTAATACATAAAAGAAATGAAACTAAATTAAATGTTTAAAAAAAAAAAAAAAAAAAAAAAAAAAAAAAAAAACGCAGAATTGACGTTTTGAGGCCTTGACCGGAAGACTTGCTAGTTTCATTATCATAATAAATGTAATTAATATATATAGTATTAATATCACAATATCAATAAATTAAGTTTTTTACATAGAAAATATAAAATAGGGAATTAAAAAAATACTATTATCAATTTATTGAGGCAACGTGTGTGTGTAACGGAGAGGGGGGGGGGGGGGGTATAGTAAAAAAGATGAAAAAAGTGTCTTGGAACATCAATGCACAGAATCGTATTTCCAACTTATTAAATTTCTTGAAAGTACTTGATCTGTACTTGATGGCAAAAAAATTTATGCCCATTTTTTTTCTATTCTGACCAGAAAATCAAAGTTCTCGAAAAAAAAAAAGGCCATAATTTTTTTTTTTCAAAAAAGATTTTGCCCATATTTTTCCCATTCTGACCAGAAAATCAGAGTTCTAACTTTTTACGACTGCTCTTTCATCTTCACCTAACACTTCATTTATAATGGCTGTTTTATAATAATGGAAGCCATCAGTCCATCAGAATAAAATAACTCGGTGAAAGCGGAAACTCGGTTAGGCAGGACTCGGATAATCGGGACTCTACTGTATATTTCATTTTAAAAATGATCTTCAGAATATTTTTGCTGGTGTTCAGAGGGACCTCCCCCTTGGATCCGCCACTGTAGATTACGTAGTTGAGTATTACATATTTTAAATTTTGAAATAAGTCGTCTATTATAAAATTAGTAAAATTCTCTTTGTAAATATACTTTGTGGAAGAGGGAGGGGGGTGGTGCCAAAATCCATGTTTGCCCCGGGTGCAAAAAAGGCTAGTTTCGGCCCTGGTGTGTGTGTGTGTGGGGGGGGGGGGGGCAGGGGGGTAGTCAAAAAGATGAAAAAAAAGTGCCTTGGAGAATCATTGAACAGAATCATATTTCCAACTATTTAAATTTCCTGAAAGTACTTGATGATTACTTATAATAGTTAATAATTCAAATATAAAAGAAATGAAACTGTGAGTTAAATGTTTTTTAAACACTTAAAAAGACTTGCTAGTTTCATTATTATGATAAAGGTAATTAATATTTATAGTATTATTATCACAATATCAATGATTTAATTATTTTAGATAGAAAATATTAAATAGGGAAGTTCAGAAAAATATTGCAATCTATTTATTGAGGCAACTGTATGGTACTAGTACTGGAATGTCAAGTAATTATGTTATTATTAGAATTAAATTTTAATTCACAATGGGAAGTACAACTATGAAGTTAGTTAAACATTGTTGATAGATTAATATAGTGTAAAAAAAACAGGAATATAATAATTATAATTATTAATTAAAAATTATTTTTAAAGCAATTCCTTAAGATTGTCCTTCACTGACACATTCACCTCATATTAACCTTGTTTATTATTAATATTTTGCCTGAAAGAAATACATGTCTTACTATTTAGTAAAATTTAATTTAATCAAATACTTTTATGTTTTGCAATAACCTTTTTAAACTTGCTCATAGTTTTTGATCCATTGATTAAAATTCATGTACCATTTTATAATGTTAATAAATATTTTCACTTCATAAACCTTGTTTATTTTATTTTTGATGGAAATCTATTTACAAGTAAATGTAAGTGCTATTAATTTATATATTATAATTAATTTTAAAAAAGAACATATAATTTAAAATGCATATAATAAAATAAAGTATGTGCGTTATTTTATCATTCATCATTTGAAATTGAAGAGAAATTATGAAATAATTTCTCTTTTCAAATATTTTATAGAAAAAATATCATTTAATACAACAATTAAAATAAATACGAAAAGAGAAAAAAAAAAGTGAAATTCTAGGAACAAATAACAAAAATTTTTTAACAAATTTTGCTTTTTAAGCTAATTTATTTTAAAATTTTCTATTTAAATATTCTCAAAACAACTTTTGTTTACGTTATTTATCTACAGGTTTTTAAAAATCATGTCAATTGTCACCGATAGATGGCAGAGCATTTTGGGGCTAAACTGACTTCCAGTTCTTATATGGGGAAAACAGTGAATGCGAGAGGCATTTAGTATGTAGGGGGTAGTGTGCTGATTTATGGGATTAATTTCCTGTTCTTTATTGCTAATATTTTATTCATGTATTTTTAGGTAGCTTTCTTTACAAAAAAGCTACCTATTGCAGCCGTTCGGAGGAAAGCGATTTCAAAAAATTTTGGTATATTTTCATCGATCATGACCCCCAGACCCCGAAACCACCCTCCGTTCAAAATTGATATATATATATATATATATATATAATATCTGACCTATGTCACACTGTACCTCCCGTAATTATGAACCGATTTTGATGTAATTCGGTGTGTACATAGTACATACCAATGTCTCGACCGAGTTCGTTGGCCAGCTTCATCGGACGTTTTGTTTCAAAATGGCGGCCATTTAAAAATTTTTAAAAAATTTAAAACTTGAAATGTGGTACCAAAAAATTAAAAATGGAAAAATATTTTTTTCTTATGTATTTGACCTTTATACAAAAATTCCAGAGCAGTTTTTGCTTCGTCTATATCTTAAAAAATGGCTGAGTTATAGCATTTTGAATTTCTAGCGTGGCTGACATTTTGAAACGTCCTGAATTTTGTCACGCGATAAAAGGCGTATTTATGAACCGATTTGGATGTAACTTCGTTTATACATAGTACATACTAATGTCTCGACCGAGTTCGTTGGCCAGCTTCATCCGCCATTTTGTTTAAAAATGGCGGCCATTTAAATTTTTAAGAAAAATTTAAATTTGAAATGTGGTACCAAAAAATTGAAAATTGAAAAAATACTTTTTTCTTATGTGTTTGACCTTGATAAAAAGATTCCGGAGCAGTTTTTGTTTCGTCTATATCTTAAAAAATGGCTGAGTTATAGCATTTTGAATTTCTAGTGTGGCTGACATTTTGAAACGTCCTGATATTTGTCATGTGATAATGGGCGTATTTATGAACAGATTTGGATGTACCTTGGTGTGTACATAGTACATACCAATGTCTCGACTATAGGTGAAAACTGGGAAATTAAGTTAGTAGCCAGTGGCCGGTAGACTCAGTTTCGTTAGTGGCCACTTTTTAAAGTTAGTGGCCACTATAATGTTTCAAACTTTCTTGACATCTAGATAAACTATAATCGCTGTATATATACATATTTTTCTATAAATCAGAGTTTTATACCGGCCAACTATTCATGATAAGCATAGGGAAGCAGTCAAAATTCAAGAAAATTACTTTAAAACGACAAAATCTGTTATATTAATTTTTTAGAATATATTTTTGGATTATTTGTATATGTTTATAAACACAATTATCAACCAAATTACTATTACTTTCTTTATATAAAAAATAACTAAATCAAAATTCCAACAGCCAAGTGTATACAATAATAATAAATCAAATAAAACACAATAAAATGTTATTTAGATTTTATTTAATAAGTAAATGTGCTATTAACATACTACACAAATTACATACAGTTGAAATCTAAGCTGGTGAGTGTATTTCCCAGGAATAAACAGTATATCTCTTGAAGAAAAATAATCTAACTCGGAGTTTGTACGGTCCTTGAAAGTGCTTAAAAGTCCTTAAATTTTTCAAAAGCAAATTTTGGTCCTTAAAAGTACTTATTTTTATGCAAAATTTGCAAAAAGTGCTTGAAAGTCCTTGAATTTTTTCTTTGAATTTTCAGAGATTTTTTTTCCATAACTGGTGAGAATGTGGCAGGAGTCGAAATATTGAAGATACTGCAATGTCCTTAAAATCTGCTTCCATCCAGTGAAAAAAAAAAAAAAGGAATAAATTATTTGAAATGCATGTGGAATCAAAGCTGATGAATATATTTTGCAGAATTCTTGAAAAAAAAATAGAAATTTCATGTAAAAAATAAGTGAGGAGCTAGCATATGACGAAAAATCGAAATATTGAAAATACAGCTAAATCGTTGAAATCTGCTTGCATCCGACAGGAAAAAAGAATTAACCAGTTTGCTACTTAGGTGTAATCAAAGTAGAGATGCATATTTCCATGAAAAATACTGTATTTCCGTTGGTGATCGTTAACAAAATTTAAAATCGCCACTTGGCGAGTGGCGACTAAAGTGGCGATCGATGGCCGATTTTTTAATCGCCACTTTTACAACTTTAATCGCCACGTGGCGAGTGGCGACCGCTAATTTTCACCTATAGTCTCGACCGAGTTCGTTGTCCAGCTTCATCCGCCGTCTTGTTTCAAAATGGCGGCCATTTAAAAAATTTAAAAAAACTTTAAATTTAAAATGAGATACCAAAAAATTGGAAAATGAAAAAGATTTTTTTTGTATGTGTTTGATCTTCATACAAAGATTCTGGAACAGTTTTTGTTTTGTCTATATCTAAAAAAATGGCTGAGTTATAGCATTTTGAATTTCTATTGTGGCTGACATTTTAAAACGACCTGATTTTTGTCACGCGATAACAGGCGTATTTATGAACCGATTGTGATGTAACTTGGTCTGTACATAGTACATACCAATGTCCTGACCGAGTTGGTTGGCCAGCTTCATTCGCCATCTTGTTTCAAAAGGGTTGCCATATTTAAAAAAAATTAAATTTAAAATTTAAAATGAGGTATTAAAAAATTGGAAAATGAAAAAGATTTTTTTTATGTGTTTGGCCTTGATACAAAGATTCCGGAGCAGATTTTGTTTCTGAAAATTTGTTCTTTTGTTTATATCTTAATAAATGGTTGAATTATAGCACTTTGAATTTCTAGTATGGCTAACATTTTGAAATGATCTTGTATTTGTCACGCAATAACACACGTATTCGCCTATTTCCATGTAAGAAGGCATGTGGATAGTATACATCAATATCTCTACCAAGTAAGCTGGCCAGCTTCATCTGCCATCTTGTTTCAAAATGGGGGCCATTAAATTTAAAAAATTATATTTAAAGTGAGGTGCAAAAAAATTAGAAATTGAAAAAGGTTTCTTTCTTAAGTATTTGACCTTGATATAAGGATTCAGGAGCATTTTTTGTTTTGTCTTTATCTTAGAAAATGGCTCAGATATAGCAGTTTGAATTTCTAATGTGGGTGACATTTTGAAAAATCTGACTTTTTGCCTGCGACAGCACTCGTATATATCAATCGATTCCGATGTGAGTGAGCATATGCACAGCAATTACTAAGGTCTCGACCAAGTTCACTGGTTAGCCTCATCCACCATGTTGTCTTAAAATGGCAGGCACTTTAAGAAATCGCCGAATATGGCAGCCAAATATAAGTTACTTTAAATAAAAGCAGCTTGGATAAAGCTGACTAATTTCGCGAAATTCTCATTCATAGTGATTTAGTATTGAATCTCCTATATTCAGTTTCCACTAAATTGAGCTTCGTGTGTTTGAATGATATAAGTTGGCTTTTTTAAAATAAGGAATATGAAAGCTACCTCTTCCTCCTGGCACTGGCCGGAAGGACTTTTTTCTCTTTCACTTGTAACTCAAACTCTCAAACTGAGAGATGTGTATCTTAAAGCTCTTATTAAAATTTAATTTTACTTTTCTATTTATAAGTTTCGACACAAACGTAAGTTCACAAGTCACACAAAAATATGCATCTTTTTTAACAACATGAAGTTCAGACCATCAGTCACATATAGGGTCAGGTGGGGGAAAGTGGTGGTAATCTAAAAAAATGCATTTTTTTCACAATAAATGTACATATTTTTACTTTTTTTTTCAATTAATACATAATTGGAGTTTGTGACAAATATTTCTATTAAGATTTGTAATTCTGGCAACAAGATTACTGTTGTTTATCTTCTTCTTTACATATATGTGCAGTTTGTTCTTAACACATGGTATTGATAAACTTTGTTCTTGATCCTTTCTCACTTGAAGAAATTAGTATATTTTGATACATTTCAGTAGAAGAACTTCTTAAAAACAGATTCATGCATCAAGGTAAGAATTATTTTATTATTTCAATTTTTTATGATTTTTTTTTCTGAGGTGGAGGAAAGTGGTGGTATAGTTAGGCTTAGCTCAATGTTGTATGATGATTCAATTTTAGACTGTAGATGTGATTAATTTTTAAAAATGGGCTGTAATAAAAGTATTAATCTAAAAAAAAATAGGCTTTATTTATAAATTTTTATCTTAATATGATAATACAATTAAATTAAAAGTTATTTTTTACATAGGGTCAGGTGGGGTAAAGTGGGGGTATATTGAAAAAAACTTTTTTTCTCTTTTAAATTAAGATATTTTGTTAATTCTTTTTTAGAGACATATATTGAGATTATGGCAACTATTCTTATTTTAGTTTTAGAAACTGGAAACAAATTTAATGTTTACAAACTATCTTGTTTATGCTCATTGCATACCGTCAAAAAGTCGATCAGCTAAAATAATCGCCCAAGTGATAAAAATTAATTCATTATATCACATAAAGCATTTGAATAAGTCACCATTGGGGAACTATTAGACTTTTCTTGCTATTTGGTGGTGAAGATTATATAGAGTTCAGCAATATATGCTACAAAGTGAACCTAATTTTGATAGCCATGGACATTATTTCTTTAATTAAATAATATCTGAAAAATATTTTTTTTTGTGCATTTGTACCTTTAAAAATAATTAAGATACATTTATTTCAGTGTATTTTTATTTAAAAAACAATATTTACACATTTTTATTTAAATATACACTAATTTTGGAACTACCCCTACTTTCCCCCACCATGGGGTAAAGTGGTGGTATCAAAACATGCTCTTTTAAATGTATCACTGTCAGAAAACAATCGAATAAAATTGAGTGGTTATGCTTCATGTTTAATCTATATGAATCCAATGTATAGAAAATGCATCAAAAGTTTCATTAAAATAAATTTAATAGTTTGATTTTAGGGCCTTTTCTAAAAAAAGCTTGATTTTACCACCACTTTCCCCCACCTGACCCTATGGATTAAATCAGAAATACAGGAAGAACATGTAGATCCATTTACCCTTTCCAGGGGAAAATTACCAGATGATAAACGGATATACATAAATATAAGGTAAGCCCAATTTATCTTACCTATGTTTTTTATATTGACAAATAGATAATTAATTTTTGAGGATAAAAAACGAACATCAACGCAAATTTTATGATAGCAAAGATTAAATATTACTAACAAATTGATTATGAGAGTGAAAAAAAAAATTCTCAATAAAAACATCGTCACTGAAAAAATAAGAATACAAATCTGGTAATCTGATAGGGTAATTTATTAGAAAAAATAAAACGAATCTTAGCAACATTATGGCTTCTTCTACAAAAAATAGCACGACCATTGAAAAATTGAACGCCAACAATTATACAAATTGGCGGTTCAAGGTTGAAATGCTATTAATTCGAGATGAACTTATTGAAGTTATTATGCCAGAGGCCCCCACTCCATTGAACAATGTTTGGACCAAGAAAGACAGAAAAGCAAGGGCTTTAATAAATTTGTCCATTGACGACAGTCAAATAGTGCATGTCAAAAATTTAAATACAGCTAGGCAAACATGGGACGCACTCAAACAAATACATGAGATCTAATCTCTCTAGTAAGCTGTACTTGCTACGAAAACTATACAGTACAGAATTAACTGAAGGTGGCAATATGACAGCCCACATTACTAAAATTTTAGAGATAGTGGATAAACTGTCTGCCATAGGTGAAAACATAACTGACTCGCACATTTCAGCACTGCTGCTGTGCTCGTTGCCACCGTCCTATGATACCCTAGTTACTGCCCTGGAGGCCAGAGATGAAGCTGAGTTAACCATACAATTTATAAAAAGCAAGCTTACGGACGAATATACTTGCAGAGTAGATAATAGTGAAAATTCTGAAAACAGCAATAAAGCCTATAAAACTCAAGGTAAATTTAATCATTCAGAACAGAAAAGAGGCAGCAATAAGTACTGCTTACACTGTAAAATGAAAAACCCCTCAAATAAAGGTTTCAAAAAATGAAAAACAACAACAGTTACACTAATAACAGACACTATAAAAATAAAAACAATTCAACATCACTAGTTTATGAAGAAAATAATTTACATAAAAATGCGGAACCTGAAGAAAGAAAACTCACAGTAAATGAAAATAACAGTGTCGCTTTACTAACCGAAGAGTCCGAAAATAAAGGCACTTATATAGTGGACAGTGGCAGTTCCAGTCACATAGTAAATTCAAAGGAATTTTTTACCAAAATTACAAATAATAATGAAACAAACGTCACAGTCGCTAATGGTAATAAACTGATTTCATATAGATCTGGAGAGGTAATAATTCATACCGAAAATAAAAACAAACAAGTTATATTGCGTGACATACTATACGTTCCTGACATAGAAACTAACCTGTTGTCAGTGAGTAGGGCAACTAAAAAGGGTTGCAAAGTCAAATTTGAAAAAGATAAATGAGATATAATCGACGAAGGCGACGTTATACTTCAAAGTAAACTTAAAAACAATCTGTACGAAATACATGTTAGTAAAGATGAAAATCACAAGCACTATGCAAATGTCACCTACAACTGCTCAAATGCAAATTGCTTAGACTTGTGGCATAGGAGCTACGACACAATAAAGTCCATATTATCAAAGGACTTAGTTGAGGGAATTAAAATCAACAACTGCAAACATAATGCTAAATGTGAGGTATGCATCAAGTCAAAAATCAGCGAGACCCCATTTCCCAAATCAGGTGCATATAGAGCTACAAAAAGGCTCGAGTTAGTCCATGCTGATGTATGCGGCCCTATAAATACACCCACAATTGGGGGGAAAAAATACTTCGTCACTTTTATCGATGATTATACACGATTTTGTGTAATTTAATGGCAAATAAAAGTGCGGCTTCAGAAAAATTGAAAGAATACGTCTCAATGGTGAATAACAAATTCGGAAAAATGCCTACTGAGATCAGATTGGACAACGGTGGTGAATATACGGCTAACGAAATAGAAAAATAGCTAAAAGAAAATGGGATTCATCATCAGCTTACCGTACCATTTAACACAAGCCAAAATGATGTCGCAGAGCGTAAGAATAGGTCCCTACTTGATATGGTTAGAAGTGTGCTAAATGAAGCAAATCTCATGCACAAATTATGGGGGGAAGCCATATGTACCGCGAATCACTTACAGAACTGGCTACCTTCAAAATCGGTAAGCACCACACCCTATGAATTATGGATGAATAGGGGACCAAATTTGAAATATCTCAAAGTTTTTGGCTGTACTGCATACGCTTACATACACAAATCAAAGAGAGGAAAATTAGATAATAGAGCGGAAAAAGGCACCTTTGTCGGATACGACAGTCGCTCTAAGGCGTACAGAATCTATACAAGTGATGGAAGAGTAATATTGGCCAGAAGTGTAAAATTTATAGAAAATAAAAGTAATCCAGATACTAACGAAAATCTAGATAGAAGAGAATTAATCGCGGAAACAAACAAACAAACACAATAGAAAGACACGAATGAAATGGAAATAGATCTGACACCAACACAAAATGAACTAAGTCCACCAGCCACGTCACAACAACAAATTCCACAAGTGAGAAGATCAGAGAGAACGAATAGAGGTGTGCCGCCGGACAGGTTTGCTTATGCAGTCCGGCACGATCCAGTATATGTACCTAACAGTTGGGAAGATCTGATGAGTATAGAAAATCCTATAGAAAAACAGAACTGGATAAAAGCGACAGAAGAGGAAATGAATTCCCTTAATGAAAATGAAACCTGGTGTTTAGTTGATCCCCCACAAGGAGCAAGAGTAATTGGGTTGAAATGGACTTTTAAAGCGAAATATGACGAATTCGGAAAAATCAAGCGTTACAAAGCGAGATTGGTCGCACAAGGATTTAGACAAAAATATGGAGTAGATTTTGATGAAACTTATGCGCCAGTAGTTTCTCATACAAGTTTAAGAGTCTTCATAACTGCCGCAGCATACCACAATCTCAATATTAGGCAGATTGACATCAAAATGGCATTCTTACATGGTGAATTGGAAGAAAATGATTATGTATCACAACCTAAAGGGTATATAAACACTAGAGAACCCAATAAGTAAAGGTTAAAATTCCCGGTCGCCACCGGCCACAGGGCGACTAAATGTAAAAAATTGGCGACTTTATGATGTGCATCTGATCGCCAAAATGGCGATCTTTATTTTTCATGTAATAGTACATGTCAGAAATGCCACTTTTCCGTTTTTTTTATCTTTTTTAATCGATCAGCGATTTCCGCGGAATCGTAAAAGAAAAAGAAAATCGTTTTGATGTTCACATTGAAGGCATTTGGTTCTGAAAATTAAAAAAAAAATCGGCATAAAAGTATCGCGAATTTCGACAAATGGTCGCCGAAAGATGTCAGTTTTGTCAATCGTTCGCAAAAAAATCGTCAAAGAATCATGGGAAAAACGAGAATTTCATAAGAATCTCGAAAAAAGACGAGATTTCCGTTAAAGAATCGCGGAAAAAACGCAAATTTCGTGAAAGGAATGCGTAAAAATCGCAAATTTCATCAAAGTATCGCAAAAACCCTCAATTTTTGTCAAAAGATCGCGAAAACCCCTTAAATTTCGCCAATAGATAGAGGGAAAACCGCAAATTTCGTCAAAAGATCGCGAAAAAACGGTAAATTTCGTCAAAAGATCGCAAAAAGACCATAAATTTCGTCAAAAAATCACGAAAAACCGCAAATTTTGTCAAAAGATCGCGAAAAAACCTATAAATTTCGTTAAAAGAACACGAAAAACCGTAAATTTCGTCAAAAGATCGCGAAAAAAATCTCAAATTTCGTCAAAAAATCACAAAAAACCGCAAATTTTGTCAAAAAATCGCGAAAAAACCCAAAAATTTCGTTAAAAGAACACGAAAAACCGTAAATTTCGTCAAAAGATCGCGAAAAAAATCTCAAATTTCGTCAAAAAATCGCGAAAAAACCGCAAATTTCGTCTAAAGATTGCGAAATAACGTAAATTTCGTCAAAAAATCACGAAAAACCGCAAATTTTGTCAAAAGATCGCGAAAACCCCCACAAATTTCGTTAAAAGAACGCGAAAAAACCGTAAATTTCGTCAAAAGGTAGCGAAAAAATCGCAAATTTCGTCAAAAAATCGCGAAAACTGCAAATTTCGTCAAAGGATCTCGAAAAACCGCAAATTTTCTCAAAAGTTCGCGAAAAAATTGCAAATTTTGTCAAGATATCGCGAAAAAAAGTAAATTTCGTCAAAGGATCTTGAAAAAGCGGGAATTTAGTTAATCAGGTGCAGAAAAAACACAGCTCCACCCTTCTGACCTTTCAGAAAATTTGCTGTGAATTTCAGAATCGCGAAAAAAACCCCGCGATTTCCATCAAAAAATCGCTGAAAAAACGCAAATTTCGTGAAAGGATCGCGTAAAAACCGCAAATTTCATCAAAAAATCGCGAAAAATCCGCAATTTTCGTCAAGAGATCGCGAAAAAAACGCAAATTTCGTCAAAAGATCGCGAAAAAACGCAAACTTCGTCAAAAGATCGGAAAAAAACGCAGACTTCGTCAAAAGATCGGAAAAAAACGCAGACTTCGTCAAAAGATCGGAAAAAAACGCAGACTTCGTCAAAAGATCGGAAAAAAACGCAGACTTCGTCAAAAGATCGGAAAAAAACGCAGACTTCGTCAAAAGATCGCGAAAAAAACGCAAACTTCGTCAAAAGATCGCGAAAAAAACGCAAACTTCGTCAAAAGATCGCGAAAAAAACGCAAACTTCGTCAAAAGATCGCGAAAAAAACGCAAACTTCGTCAAAAGATCGCGAAAAAAACGCAAACTTCGTCAAAAGATCGCGAAAAAAACGCAAACTTCGTCAAAAGATCGCGAAAAAAACGCAAACTTCGTCAAAAGATCGCGAAAAAAACGCAAACTTCGTCAAAAGATCGCGAAAAAAAACGCAAACTTCGTCAAAAGATCGCGAAAAAAACGCAAACTTCGTCAAAAGATCGCGAAAAAAACGCAAACTTCGTCAAAAGATCGCGAAAAAAACGCAAACTTCGTCAAAAGATCGCGAAAAAAACGCAAACTTCGTCAAAAGATCGCGAAAAAAACGCAAACTTCGTCAAAAGATCGCGAAAAAAACGCAAACTTCGTCAAAAGATCGCGAAAAAAACGCAAACTTCGTCAAAAGATCGCGAAAAAAACGCAAACTTCGTCAAAAGATCGCGAAAAAAACTTCGTCAAAAGATCGCGAAAAAAACTTCGTCAAAAGATCGCGAAAAAAACTTCGTCAAAAGATCGCGAAAAAAACTTCGTCAAAAGATCGCGAAAAAAACTTCGTCAAAAGATCGCGAAAAAAACTTCGTCAAAAGATCGCGAAAAAAACTTCGTCAAAAGATCGCGAAAAAAACTTCGTCAAAAGATCGCGAAAAAAACTTCGTCAAAAGATCGCGAAAAAAACTTCGTCAAAAGATCGCGAAAAAAACTTCGTCAAAAGATCGCGAAAAAAACTTCGTCAAAAGATCGCGAAAAAAACTTCGTCAAAAGATCGCGAAAAAAACTTCGTCAAAAGATCGCGAAAAAAACTTCGTCAAAAGATCGCGAAAAAAACTTCGTCAAAAGATCGCGAAAAAAACTTCGTCAAAAGATCGCGAAAAAAACTTCGTCAAAAGATCGCGAAAAAAACTTCGTCAAAAGATCGCGAAAAAAACTTCGTCAAAAGATCGCGAAAAAAACTTCGTCAAAAGATCGCGAAAAAAACTTCGTCAAAAGATCGCGAAAAAAACTTCGTCAAAAGATCGCGAAAAAAACTTCGTCAAAAGATCGCGAAAAAAACTTCGTCAAAAGATCGCGAAAAAAACTTCGTCAAAAGATCGCGAAAAAAACTTCGTCAAAAGATCGCGAAAAAAACTTCGTCAAAAGATCGCGAAAAAAACTTCGTCAAAAGATCGCGAAAAAAACGCAAACTTCGTCAAAAGATCGCGAAAAAAACGCAAACTTCGTCAAAAGATCGCGAAAAAAAACGCAAACTTCGTCAAAAGATCGCGAAAAAAACGCAAACTTCGTCAAAAGATCGCGAAAAAAACGCAAACTTCGTCAAAAGATCGCGAAAAAAAACGCAAACTTCGTCAAAAGATCGCGAAAAAAACGCAAATTTCGTCTAAAGATCGCGAAAAATAAATTTCGTCAAAAGATCGCGAAAAAAACGCAAATTTCGTCAAAAGATCGCGAAAAAAAACGCAAACTTCGTCAAAAGATCGCGAAAAAAACGCAAATTTCGTCTAAAGATCGCAAAAAAGTAAATTTCGTCAAAAGATCGCGAAAAAAAACGCAAACTTCGTCAAAAGATCGCGAAAAAAACGCAAATTTCGTCTAAAGATCGCAAAAAAGTAAATTTCGTCAAAAGATCGCGAAAAAAACGCAAATTTCGTCTAAGGATTGCAAAAAAAGTAAATTTCGTCAAAAGATCGCGAAAAAAACGCAAATTTCGTCTAAAGATCGCAAAAAAGTAAATTTCGTCAAACGACCGCGGAATAAAATCGCGAATTTTGCGAAAGATCGAGGAAATAAAGTCGCGAATTTCATCAATAGATCACATAATAAAATCGCTACTTTCGTCGAATGATCGCGAAAAAAAATCATGAATTCTGTTGAACGATCGGCGAAAAAAATGTGAATTTTAGCAAGAGGTTGCGTAAAATAATTGCAAATTTCTTAAAACAATTTCAAAAATTAATTGCAAATTTTGTCAAACAGGAAATATTTTAGGCCTATTTTCAGAAAGAATTCTGATCTCGGGCTACACGGTGACGTATTGGAGATGTGAACCAATCTTTGACCTTGGTCTTGTACGACATTGTTCGATAAATTCTCTCTTTTTTTAATGTAAAATAACTGTTAATTGTTTTTGTTGGGGTAAGTAAACTGACACTGTGGATAGTTTTATTTTTATATATTTTAAAAGATGTCTTCGTAACATAAATATTTTAAAAACATTACTTCTAAAACTATTTAAATCTACAAACTACGATAAGTGGCCACTAAATTGACAGTAGTGGCTACTAAACATACAGCCTCTACCGGCCACTGGCTACTAAAGCAAATATTGAATTTTAACCTTTACCAATAAGGTTTGTAAGTTAAAAAAGGCCCTATATGGACTAAAACAAGCTACAAGAGCATGGTATTCAAACATTAGTGAAACACTAAAGGAATTAAAATTTAAACAGAGCAATGCTGACAATTGTTTATTTATAAGAAAAGAAGGAGAAAACACGGTTTATATAGCAGTATACGTAGATGATATTCTCATCACAGGAAAAGATGAAAATATAAATGAGATAATAGATAAACTAAAATCTAAGTACGCACTTGAAGGTTTAGGTCAAATTTCCAATTACCTCGGGATAAAAATACAAAAGACTCACAACGGCTTTAAACTAAATCAAACAGCAAAAATAATAGAAATCACAAAAAAATTTAATTTAGAAGATTCTAAGCCATATGGGACTCCAATGGAAACAGGCTTTCAACGATTAGACAATGAAGAAACACAAATGCCAAACAACACTAAGTACCGACAAGCAATAGGTGCGCTGTTATATGTTACTACAATAAGTAGGCCCGATATTTTAGTAGGTATAAACATTTTGAGCAGAAAGAACGAAACGCCATCTGAAAGAGATTGGAAAGGTGTTAAAAGATTAATAAGATATCTCTATTCAACAAAAGACTTAAATTTAGTAATCAGCATGGAAGAACCACCCATCCTAGAAGTATATACTGATGCAGATTGGGGTGGAGATCTAAAAACAAGAAGATCGACAACAGGCAATTTATTCCTTTTAGGAAAGAATCCAATACAGTGGATAACAAAACGACAAACGTGTGTCGCACAGTCATCTGCAGAGGCAGAGTTCGTAGCAGCGGCGAGTGCAACACAAGAATTGATATGGCTGCTAAAACTATTAGAAGATCTCAATATACCGCAAAGATTGCCACCTATAGTAATTTATGAAGATAATAAATCTTGCATAAAAATGATGGAATCCGAAAAGTTTTCTAATAAATCGAAGCATATTGATATCAAATATAATGTGATTAAACAGCTGAAAGAAGATAAAAATTATTGAATTGCGTTATTTTCCAAGCAAGTCAATGACGGCGGACATACTTACGAAACGAGAGCCCAAGCCTGAATTTCTAAATAATAGAAACAAACTGAAATTACAGAACAATCCTCGTTAGGAGATTAAGTGAGGAATTGTTGACAGATATTGTGAAATATAATCTCCAAACAAGGACATTAAAATAATTAAGCAAAGTAAATTGTTTTTTCATGTGTCAAATGTGATTTACAAAAGTAATTATCGAAAGTGTTTATGATCTAAAAGAAGGAAGTGAAATTGAAAAGTGATTGCACAATCGTAAACAGATATTTTATTATAAACATTTTGCAATATTTAAGAACTATAAGACATTTATATACTCTCATTTTAAATTACCGTAAATATAAATATTGATACAAATTATTTGTTATGCTGATTTATGGGATTAATTTCCTGTTCTTTATTGCTAATAATATTTTATTCATGTATTTTTTTCTCTACTTTCACTTGTAACTCAAATTCTCAAACTGAGAGATGTGTATCTTAAAGCTCTTATTAAAATTTAATTTTACTTTTCTATTTATAAGTTTCGGCACAAACGTAAGTTCACAAGTCACACAAAAATATGTGTCTTTTTAAACAACATGAAGTTCAGACCATCAGTCACATATATGGATTAAATCAGAAATACAGGAAGAACATGTAGATCCATTTAACCTTTCCGGAGGAAAATTACCAGATGATAAACGGATATACATAAATATAAGGTAAGCCCAATTTATCTTACCTATGTTTTTTATATTGAGAAATAGATAATTAATTTTTGAGGATAAAAAACGAACATCACGCAAATTTTATGTTAGCAAAGATTAAATATTGCTAACACGATGTCTTGGCACTTCTCAAACATCATAATTTCCTTGCTATTTCAAATCCCAATTATATTCAGAAGTACCTCGCAACACATGGCCCAATTATCAAGTATTTATAACTTTTAAATCTCGGGAGAGCATGAACACGTAACTTATACCAGACGGAAAGCTAATTATCCAAAATTACTCAGGAGCATCTAATATAAAACAGTCTAAGGCAATAAATTGTCATAATGTAGTCTTCAAGTGGTGATCAAGTGGATCAATTAGAACTAAAAATTCAGGCAGATTGCTATGAGCTGTGATAGGGAACCGACTTAGGCTCGGGGCTGCGGAATTGACGCCGGCGGGTGTGCCTTGGATGACTGCAATCCAGTTAAGATGCCTCTACGCAAAATAAAAGAATGTCTCAAAAATGGCCTGTTTTCTTTAAATATGAATACCACCAGTCACGACTCCAAAACCGAGTGATTTTATAACATATATAATATATATATGAGTATAGTAGCTGTATGCATAGCTGCCAACTCTTCCGATTTTTTCAGAATTCTTCCGAAAAATCGGCATGTTTTCCGATTTTACGCGCGTAATGTGTTTTCTTCCGCTTTTCGTCATTTTCTTCCGATTTTCGAACTTTTCTTACGCTTTTTACGCGAGTTTCGTCAAAGGATCGCGTTAAAACCCGAAATTTCACCGAAGGTTCGCGGGAAAGACGCAAATTTTGTCGGAAGATTGCGTAAAAAACGAGAATTCCCCCAAAAGAGCGTGTAAAAACACGAATTCCGTGAAAAGATCGCGAAAAAATGCGAATTTCGTCAAAAGATCGGGTAAAAAAAGCGCCATCAAAAGATCGCGTAAAAACACTATTTCCGTGAAAAGATCGCGTGAAAACGCGAATTCCATTAAAGGATCGTGGGAAAATGCGCGTTTCGAGAAAAGATCGCGGAAAAAACCCAGATTTCGACGAACGATCGCGGGGAAGACGCGAATTTCGTCAAAAGATTGCGTAAACAACGCGTAGGGGTGATTTTGGTCCGAATTTTCCGAAAATTTAAGGCATTCATTTCCGAAAATTAAAAAAAATCGGCCACCAATTCGAAAATTCGGACATATAAAATATCGCAAATGTCGACATCTTCGCCGAAAAAAAAATTAATTTTGTCAATCGTTTGCAGAAAAATTGCCAATTTCGTCAAAGGATCGCGTGGAAAACGCTAATTTCGTCAAAAGATCGTGAAAAAACGGCAAATTTCGTCAAAAGATCGTGAAAAAACGGCAAATTTCGCCAAAAGATCGTGAAAAAAACGACAAATTTCGTCAAAAGATCGTGAAAAAAACGACAAATTTCGTCAAAAGATCGTGAAAAAAACGACAAATTTCGTCAAAAGATCGTGAAAAAACGGCAAATTTCGCCAAAAGATCGTGAAAAAAACGACAAATTTCGTCAAAAGATCGTGAAAAAACGGCAAATTTCGCCAAAAGATCGTGAAAAAAACGACAAATTTCGTCAAAAGATCGTGAAAAACGACAAATTTCGTCAAAAGATCGTGAAAAAACGACAAATTTCGTCAAAAGATCGCGAAAAAACGACAAATTTCGTCAAAAGATCGCGAAAAAACGACAAATTTCGTCAAAAGATCGCGAAAAAACGGTAAAATTCGTCAAAAAACGCAAAAAAAACAAATTTCCTCAAAAAATCGCGGGAAAAAAACAACAAATTTCGTCAAAAGATCGCGAAAAAAATACAAATTTCGGCTAAAGATCGCGAATTTCGTCAAGGGGCCGCGGAAGTAAACGCATAGCTAGTGTCGAAAGTGGATCCCCCCCTCCCCCCTGCTGTAACTTTTCAGAAAATTTGCTGTGAATTTCAGAAATTTTTTTTTCTCAGAATCACCCTCAAGAAAAAAAAAAAAAAAATTAGGAGTCAGAAGTTTTAAGTGTCTTTTAATGTGAATGGTAGGATATCTATGAATATTCAAAAAAAAAACAAAAAAAAAAAAACAAGTTATTCTTTTTTGTCGTAATATATATTGTGCAATTGCAAATTAGTGAATATTTTATTCAAGTTTCTCTTTGAAATTTGTTTATTTATAAGGATTCAGCTGTTTTTTAACCCTTATTGAAAGTGTTATAAAACTTAAAAAATCTTCTGATTTCTTCTGATTTTTCGCCAAAATCTTCTGATTTCTTCTGATTTTTTGTCCAAAATCTTCTGAGTTTTAGCAAAATTTAGTTGGCAAGTATGTGTATGTTCTTTTGCAACAGCATAAAACTTCCATTTGAGATAGAATTATAGATTATTACAATATTACTATTACTTTTCAGAGAAGAAAAAAAAAAAAAAACCTAACATGACTCGAGAAGAATTAAGTCCAGATTCGACCCTGCTCTAGTCAGGGGCGTATTTAAACAGAGTTCATTAGGGGGCGTATATGACGATTTTGCCGACTAATTTAAGAAAAAAAATATATATCTTTAAAAGTACATTTCTGTGTCTGTATATATGCGTGTCTTAAAATAGACCTGGTGTCTTAAAATAGACTGATTGATTTTAAAATTCAATAACTTGCAAATGGTGACAGCTATATAATTAAATTCTTGCAGGAGGGGTATGTAAGAAGTCAGGAATTTTTTTTACTGCAATTATCGATTTTACTTTAAAATAGCGGCAATAGATGGCGCTGCTAACAATAGGTGCTAAATCGGGGCCCAATTTTTGGTCTCTCTCTTTCCTCAATATTGATGTGAAAGAAGGAGATTAAATATGTGCTAGGAACACAATTGCATTGGCGACTGAGGACCACTACATATATTTAATCTCCTTCTTTCGCATCAATACTGAGGGAGAAGAGAAACAAAAAATCAGGCCCCGATTTGGCACCTATTGCTAGCAGTGTCATGCACCGCTGCTGTTTTAAACTAAAATCGAGAATCGCTGTAAAAAAACTCCTGACATCTTACATAACCCTCCTGTAAGAATTTTTTTTAAATAGCTACCACCATTTGTAAGTTATTGAATTTTAAAATCAGTCAGTCCATTTTAGTACACCCGGTATGTTCTATATAAAATTCAACATTATTAACCCATTGATATCAAATTTTTCACTTTAGAACGTCGAATACTTTACACTTTAGAATATTGAGGAGAATATAAGGTAGATTTAAAGCTGGACACACACCACCTCTTCACTTATGTTACATTGTTGTAAATAAAATATTCCCGTAAAGTAATTTTGATATTTCTTGCTGAATGTGCAGATAAAAATCTGCAATTTGGAATAATTAAACAAGTTGAAGTTTTTAGTAAGATGCTACTTAGAACTTATACAGAATCAGCTTATTTATATTTACATTAAAAATATTAAATCAAAATTTATTTTAATTATATCTTTGTTCATCCATTGCATAACATGCATTTTCACCCACCATTTTTTTAGACGAGCCCATCTATTCACGACAGCGTCCTAATCTAGGTATTTCAAAATATCCTTCTCAAACGCAAGCATCATGAGTGTATTCAAATGTGGATTGGTCATTGTTGTTCTTACATTTTTTTTTTTTTTCACAATTTTTAATTTACATTATTCTTTCATTCGAGGCAACTATGATTGGAGAAGTTAGAGCCAGACGATTGACATGGTTCGCAAGTGGCAGAATGTATCTCAAAGGTTCTGTTTTCATATAAATATCATCCATTCTTTCAGTCTCTGCACAGAAGTCTGACAAAACTTTCATCTCTGCGTGTAATGCTTCCATATCAGGAATTGCCAATGTTTCACAAAAGATATTTACCACTTTCTTAACCAGATTTAGTTTTCTTTCTTGTAATGGGAGGATACATTATTTTATCCAGTGGTGTGATTATGCTGATGAAAGAATTAAGACTTTCAGCTATCACCACCGTAAGGGTATCCAGTAAGTATGTTGTGTCTTACCACAACAAAATCAATCCCACAATTCGAATTGAGAAAACAAAATTGTAAGGAGGAGTAATGCTGTGATAAAAGACAACACAAAAATAAAAATTTAAATTATTACTCTTATTACTGACCTGTAACATAATTCATTAACTTCCTGAAACCATAACTTAAACAATTAACTTACCCCATTAAAACACAATACCTTATATTACACTTATTCCATTAAACATTAATCCCAATAAAATCATAATCTTTACCTTTCTAACTATACTTCCTTCACTAAATATCAAAACAATTAAATTTTATAATTAATAAAAGTTAAGTTGAATGGCGTTGTGAACATTCAACACTAAAATACTATAAACCCGCAATAACTAGATCCTAGTCTAGAGATCACTATTAATTAATTACATTAAGTCTTCCCGAGCCATGCACTTCGCATAACTCCTTAAGTCTAATAAAATTATACCCAAATCATGTACTACACATGACTTCTTCAAAAGAACAATTACACTTCAAATTATTCCAAGAACTCAGCAGAAACAATTAAATTCAAGAAAAACTACAAACTTAATTATCTAAATACCTTATAAAAATTAACAACAATAATCCAAAATCACACTACTAAAACCTAACTTCTAAAACAACCTTAACATCAAGAATAAAATTATTTCTGCCAAGTTATTCCTAACATGACCTCACCCTAATGTAAGCAAATTCACTTGCATTACCTGAAAAATAGAATTTACAATTTAAAGATGTACACTGCAGTAGAAATAAAGATAATTAAAATTACAAGGAAAGAATTTTATTCTTAATTAAATTTACAATAGTAATTATTTCACTTAAAAATTCTCTTTCATATCTCAATGACCAATTTAGACCTTATTGATAACTCTCAGTTCACAATTATAAATCTAAATCTTAATTAACATATCACAAAATACATTGTATAAAATTAACTCTTTCCTCATTTCATTATATAACAAAATAGATTGTAATGGAGCTACTGGCGGCAAAATTCATAAAAAAAAGTATGGAATCCTTACATTCCACTTTTAATTGTATAACTAAAATAGACATTAAAAATGTCCAAAAAAATGTTAAATTATCTCGCGATGTTAGACATGCTTTTAAGATTAGACTGGAAGATAGAAAAGAAATTATAACTTAGCAATGCCGGGGCCCCAAGCCATCTTATGCAATCTCTCCGCTCTTTCCAATTAAATCATCTTCCAAGATCACTGCTGTCTCTCCAACTGACGAAAAAACTTCATGCATCCCGCCAACACCTTTTTCTTCCTTTTTTGCCACATATGCGCACAGGATAAATAGTGCAATACAAAATGACACTTGAACTGTAAAATTATTCCATTTACTTCATTACTTGCATCAAAATGTGATAAGCCAGCTACAAAAGCCATGGAAATTCTTCACAAAAATGCTTGATTATGCATTTTTGTTGTTAAAAATTTTAAACTTTCTTGAATATCCCTGCACGCAATTTGATCATGTGACGACGCTCGTTCCTTCCTCTGACGTCACATCAGGCAAGAAACGTATCCAACACTGTGTCATTCATGATGTTGCAGTTATAGTTAGAAAATGAAAGAATGTGAAAATTAAGATTGATAGAACAGAAAAATAAAAGAAAATAACCCATTAATTTGAATTACTTTTAAACCTTAAAAATATTAAAATAAATACCAGTAGCTCAAAAATAAAATAACCTCGTTTCCAGTAGCTCCATGGTTGATATTTTAAACATTGATTCCAAAATATTGAAATATTATTAATATTACAAAATACACATTTGATGGTTGATAAACAATTTAATTAGTCGGAAATACACATTTTAGAAATTAAACACTGATGTGGAGAAGTTGCGCAACCTTCAACTCGCCAATTGCCAATCAATAAAAATATGGCTTCCACCAACCAATCTGCCTTCACAGCCAAACAAACATAACAAAATATTTAATTTAAAATGAGCTTTGTGGACAGTGTGAATTCATCCTAATAGTTTCATAAAATTCTGTGCCAATACTTTAACAATAATATATTATAACACTTAATTATTTACTTTTAACTGACTTTAATTTACCCAAAACGAAGATCGTTACTTTGTAAACAAACTGACCGCGAGTGACAAAACAAAAGTTAAGTAAAAATATCGTTGAAATAAGTTAAAATATAACAATTAAAATTCATAAATGATTAATATGATAATTTTATAAGTTACGACATAACAAGTACCTTCTGAAACTCCATGAGTTAGAACATTAGAAGCTTGGGAGCAAAGAGATTGTTTCAGTTACCGTCTAACTTCTTTGGTGCCAATCTTCGTCGATACTGCATAGCAAATTCATTTAACAGATCAACACCTTACTTGGTTTAAAAGAGAATTGCACTCTGCATTTCCCTATTCATATTTTCATTGTTGATTGTTTCTAATGATTTGATACATGCCTTCAGTATTTTCGTAGAGTCTATTTTAAGAGTCTTCGACTTCACTTTTTCAGTAACTAACTTGCACTTGTACTGAACATTCTTGCGAAACATCAGTGAAGCAATGAAGTCAAGCAATAACATTTTCTTTCTTAAGCCTCGTGGCTTGATCTTTGCTTTGGTAACAGAAGTAGAGGAATCAACTATTTGAAAATTTGTAGGATACATTCATATGAGATCCAAACCGCTTTCAATGATTCCGCTCGAGCAGTCCATCTCGCGTTAGAAAGATTCCGCAGTAGAAGAGCATTTTCTATTTCTTTGAGCTTGTCTACTAATGGTTTCTTTCGTTTAGTACTTGTGAAAAACACAAACATCTTCCAGCACGTCAAAAGCATCACCTATAATATTGCTGGCATTGCAGATATGCAAAACGAAAGTGTTGAGTCTGTGACATCAACAAGAATTATATTGCACAATTTGACCTACGATTTCTGAAAATGTCTCCTAGTCCTAAGTGCTGTTGAATTCTCCCAGACATGCTGTTTGTAAAACCGTATGGCTGCAAAACTACCTGTTCTATTTTGAGCTCGTTCTTCGTAAGGATGTGCGATTTCTAGCATGCAAGGTCGACATTGGTTTTATCGACTTCTTTTACAACTTCCAAAAGCCGATCGGAATTTTCCATCTTTGTTGACATATTGCAACACAACAGCTGATCGATCATGGTGCGAAGCATCTGGTGGTGTATCTACCATAATTGCATAAAATTATGCTTCTTGAATATCTCTGACTGTCGTTTTGCACACTGCTGTAGCAAGAAATTCAATCATCTCCATTTTGGGATGAAGCGGAAAGGTAAGTTATGTGGTGTGTCCTCAAACATTTCCTCAGTTGTGGGTTATGTCTCAAAATTAATTTCACAATTTGCCAAAAGTTTCCATTTTCGTTTTTGTCACTTCCACAAACCAGACCTTGTCTACTCCGCATTCGCATAATATCCATCAAGATTGCTACAATTTCAGTTTTGAATGCAAGATGTTGGTGTTGCTCTTCCAGAATAATCTGCTTGCGCTTGCTCTCGTCTACTAAGTGATTATGCGTCATTATGAACTGGCAAAATAGGAAACAGCAAATTTCGTAGGAGTTGGAAGAGAAATGTTGTGCAAACTTTGTTATTTTCTTTTCCCCTCTTCATTTTGTCCTTTGTTTACACCACTCTCAACTGAAGCATTTTGTATTTTTTCTCTCCTAGGTCCTTCATGAAATAGGCAAAAAAAAAAAAAAAAAAAAAAAAAAAAAAAAAAAAAAAAAATAGCATCGAGTTCTGTGCTATATTCCAAAAATGGATGCTCTTTTGTAACAAGCAGTGGTGAAATGTTGCTGTCTATCTTGCGGGATGGAACCATTTATCATGGAAGACGGTAGTATTCCGAGTGACGCAGCCTTAAGCCTAAAATCGTATCGTATCGTATCGTTAAAATCGTATCGTATCGTATCGTAGAATTCGTAGATGGCGGAACTCTATATATACAGCTAACTTGAGATCAAAGAAAACGCGAAAAGCCGCCTTTTAATAACTCAGCAGATATAGGTCCTATTGTTCTGAATTTTCTAGAACAGTCTTATATCTGCAGTCTAATCGTATACTGAAATTTTTACATTTCTACGTGCAGTATATTTTGAGATTTAAATAGCCATTTTTAAAGTGAAAACGTTGGTATGATTATCGAGGAAGTTCCTAATATGAAAATCTCGAAAACGCTTCTAACGATTTTCTTCAAATTGATATTATAATATAAATCTGATTAATACGAGGTGAATAACACTTTTCTTTTTTCTGGGAAAACTCGTTTTATTTTAAAAATCGTTATTTTAAAAAATCGCTTTTTTTACTTTTCTCGTCTGTGATTGGTGAATAGGTTTGACGTCACTTCGTATGTAGGAGGAGTCTTAATTCATCTGCTGTGGGTTATAAAATCAGAAGATTTTGCAAAGTCATTTTAGGTATTCTAAGTTGAGTTAACAATCTGAATGTAGGCAGTAAATCTTTTTTTTTTTTTTAAATATTAAAATTTTAAATGTTAATTATTATGTGTTTTAAAATATTAAATATATTAAATGAAATTTCGATTGATATTATCTTTCTCTTTTGTTATGAAGAAATTATTATTCCATATTACTGCTTTTTGTCGAAAAAATATTTAGATTCATTTTTAAAAAAGGAGAATTTTATTTTTAATTATATGTATTCAATATAATTGTTATTTATCATTCTTTTTCAATTTTCAAAAAAAATTATTTTTAATTTTTTGTTTATGATCGTGACTCGAGGTTTTCGACTTGTGACTCAACTCAACCATTGCTATTTCTCATTGCTTTGCATAAATAATTATTGGATTACACTTTATTAGGTATTTTGTTAATTTATTATTTGTTTTTTAATCTGATTTACGATTCCATTTTTAACTTTTCTTTTGATTTACTTAGATTTAATGTGTCCTTTTTTATTTTCTGCCGATTTAACCTAACCACGCTATCGTTTTGTAGATATTACGAACCTTTTATTTTCTCTTGAAATATCTATTAATGTTTTAATATCCAGCATCAATAATTATTTTTATAATACCTTATGGCTTCATAGTTGAATAGCTTCTTCTGAAAAGGGCAACAGAAATTTCTGAAAACTTTTGTTTACATATCGATTACGATAGGAATGTTTTAATATCCAGCAGTAACTTAAACTTTCGTTTTGATTACATATCGAGTAACAAAAAATATGTTCTTGACTCTTTAGAAAATGTAACTAAAATGATAATTTTAACAATTGAATCATTAATAAAAAATTATATGTTAAATTAAGCCTGAAAATTTTAATACTTGGAAAGGCTGAGGCAAATATAAATTTTTAAAGCAGATATCTTACAATGAATGTTTAATCACAATGTTTTAACTAAAATATCTTTAAATATTAACAAATTTAAACAAAATGAAGTTCTTAATTTTGCCGATTGATTTTTCGCGAAAAAAGGTACTAAAAAAACTTAAAACTATTTAGCTAGAACAGATTATAATGTTTCTGATGGGAACAAATAAATGGATTTTTCAATGCTTTCACTAAAGTAAATTTAAAATTCAAAGTCAGAATTACAAATTAATTAAATTGTTTATTGTGGGATCCCCATAACTCAAAAAATATTTTAAACTAAGTTATCATTGTTTTTTCAATGTTTGTTGACAGACGGTTGCGATTTGTGTTAAAAACCACCAAAGTGACATTCTCTATGCCCTATCATATGATGCATACCAATAGATTTCTAAACAGCTTCCACTTGAAAATCTGAAGACCATTAAGATTACTAAATCAAAAGAAAAGTTCACGATTAATTCCCAAAAAGTCAGAATAAATAAATTTCAAAATACATAATATGTGTAATCCTATTTTAAAAAGCTTTTTTCCAAAGTAAGAATTCATTCACATACACTGACAATAAAATTGAGTGTTTTGGTTGGTGGGAAAACATTTAATGTATTTTATCAGCGCTGTCCAACATGGCATGATTTCAGGGGGGGGGGATAATTTTTTTGCCAATGATTTTCTGAGAACATCACTTTTATTTTCAAGAGCAAGGGGTGATTCTGTTCTGATATTTCAGCCATTCAGTTCTGAAAAAGAAAAAAAAATCATTCCTTCTTAACCTAAAAACCTCATAATGGATATTAATTATGAATGAATCGTATGTTTTCTCCTACCGATTGGCAATTTTTGTGTGTTTTTTATGTGACCACTTGACAAATTTTATGATTTTTCCCCTAACAACCGACTGTCGATTTTTCTTTTTCATCTGTGACTGATTGATGAATTTTGTGATTTTTTAAGCAGTAGATGGGCAAATTAATCGATTTTTTTTTTTTCTTCATGACTAACTGAAGAATTTCTTGTAACCAACTTGTGAATTTTTTGATTTTCTTTTCCTTCACAAGAGCGATTTAGAAATTTCTCTACATACATTTATAATCTACAGTGATGATAGACAAAATTCATGCATTAATAAGATTCCTGTGGTAAGATTCGTCAAATGGTCGCAGAAAAAGACTAATTTTGTCAAGGGATCGCAGAATAAATGAAAATTTCCTCAAAATGTTACGGAAAATTTCGAATTTCGTAAAAAGTCTGTGAGGCTGTGAAAGTTCAGCTTTTTTTTTTTTTTGCTGAGCCTGTACCATGTCTGATTTTAAGTCAATACGACCCGAACCTGCAAAAATAATTTTCAAAATATGAAAAATATTATCAATATTTTGTTTTTGATACACACAAAAACCACATGTATCATATTTTTGATAGTTTATGTACACATGTTACATGTGTTTAAATTGAGAGGTGCCTGTTATTCAAACTTATATAAAAGTTCAAATATATAAAGTTTAGGAATTAAAAAGTGTTTGTTAAATAGAAATGTCTGCCTTTTGAAAGAAAAGCCATTATGGAGGTCTTATTGTACATAGACAGGGGTAGGGAAATGCATCATTTTACTCGCCATTGGCGAGTGAATTTTCTAACAGGGCGAGTGAATTTTTAGGTAGTTTTTGAAAACTGCAAACTATAGAGATATACCGAAAACTTTTTTTTTTATTAGTTAGCTATATTTTTCAACTTTCCTAATTATTGCGATGTAAACATGGTACTAAGTTCTATTTTATATTAAACTTTAATCTCTTGTTTATTTTTTTAAAATTTATAGGGAAGAAAAATATGAGAATGCATTATAGTAATAGTAACCAACTATTTTTGAGTTGCATAATTTTGTCATAAAAATTTTCAACTGTAGATTGCATTTTACTGGCTGGTGAAATAAATCCTTGGCTGGTAAGATTTTCTAGAAATTCCCCACCCCTGTACATAGATCTTCAACCTGAAAAAATACTTTGGATATCATTTGAAATTCAGGTCGACCAATTAGAGTCAAAACCCAAACCGAAACAATGAAAGTGAACCCGGCCTGCAACAAAAAATCTACTATTGATCCGATCCGAACCAAGAGTCGGTTTGGGTAAAAGCAAGTAACCCGATCTGATGCAGGACTCTAATGCAGATATCTTTCAGTTAGTGTAGTAAATTGTTTTACATGCTTCCTCAATTAGTGTGTGAAGCACAAAACTGGTTACACTATTTTTTTCCCAGCAAGATGGTGATCATTATTCAGCAATTGGTAAGTTTTCTATTAAATAAATTAACCAGTTTGTAGGTTTGTAGCAATTAAACTGTAATGCAAAACATTTTAATCAAGTCGTGTATTTAAAAAAGTACTCTTATGATAAGTAAGCTAACATAATTAAAGAACTGTTGTAATGCAGATTAAAAATTAAGAGACTTTGTACTGTTTCTTGACTGATTGTTTATATTTTTAAAATGTATACATTAATATGCAAGTGCACATATGTGTGCACCAGTGATTTTTTTTTTTTTTTTTTTTTTTTTTTTGGTGTATTTGCAGAGTGCGTGACATCTGGCCGAAAAAGTAGCAAGCAAAACTAAACACTGTATGTACTGTATAAACAAGAAAATTAATCGACACTGTTTGTTTTTAAGCATTTTGCATATTACAGGTCATCACTTTAATCATTGTTTATATCAGTGTTGAATTCAGACACTTTTCTCCAGGAGGGATTGCACTTTTTGACCATTGAAAACACAAAATCTCAAATCTTCTGGGGGGGGGGGGGGGTGAAATCAACACTGATTTATATTTAAAAAATTTATACTTTAATATGCGAGTGCATTTATGTGTGCACAAGTTTTTTTTTTTTTTAAATTCGGTATTTGCACAGTTCATGACACCTGGCCGAAACAGTACTCAGTACAATATTACTCAGAAATAAATTAAGATATATTTTAACTCTCTGAGCGGTTTGAGCATATTTTTCTGTTTCCCAAAAACAACTTTAATCTGTTGTAGACAAAAATATTTTCAGCAGAATTGTATTTCAAGATGTCTATCAAATAAAGGAGCATGAAGTGTATTTTAGAAACAAACAGGAAAAGAAAATTTTAATTAAAATTATTTTTATAAGCATTTTTATGAAAATGCCGGAATGCCTTCAAGATGCTCGGAGGGTTTAAAATATATATATATATATATTCCAATCAACCCAGTAGCAGAAACAGTGCAGCACGGAAGCGGGCGCTGCAGATTATTTTAAACCTTGCAGATTAATCCACCAACTTAAAAATAAATGCTGGGCTTAAAAAATAGCTGAAATTTGCTTTAAGTCTATAGATTTATGGTATTTGTTGTATCCTTATATTATATATATTCTTTATAAATGGAAATTTTGCTTACTTTAAGTGTTTCTGTTATTTCTTATGATAGTAGGCTTATTGGGTCACAGATAAATTTTTGTTTGCTGCAGACTGACGCAGAAAATTCTGCTTCTGGGCCAATGTATTTATATATTTATGCATGTAAGCATTCGCTGTTTTCTGTGGTAAAAATCTGTATGTACTTTAATGCAAATAACTTAAAAGTAGAGCTGGGCGATATATTGATAAAATTGATATAAAATGGTAATTGTGATAACGATATTAAAAAACCTTACAAAACGGTTTATCATGAATATCATAATCGTGATGTAAACCGTGATTATCGTGGTTCTTCATTAAACCGCAACATTAAGCAGCACTTCTTCAGATTCGACCCAGTCTAAACCGTGGTATTAAATACTGAATCGTCTGTTCCGATTATTATGATACTAACGGAGTGTCTCCTCTCAAGTCTAAACCGTGGTATTAAAAATACCAATTCCTCGGTTTCAGTATTCTTGATATTAACGGCGCGACTTCTGCCAGTCTAAATTGTGATATTAAATACCGACTCCTCGGGTTCCATGTTCATGATACTAATGGTATGTGATTTCGTTTTGGTGGGTGATAAGTATCGTACATGCAGTTTTCTGTGTGATCACTGACATCAGATGATACATATATATATATATATTTATGGTATTGACGGTATAAGCTGAATCTCTGAGCATATGCGTTTTATGCTTCAGACACCATGTCTTTCATTTCATTATGGTATTTAGATTTCAGCGATGTTGATGAATATTTGCTCTTTGTTATCGAACAATGTGTGAATCAGGACGATAAAGAAATGAAATATAACATTTTATTTGCAACAGTGGATTTAATTAGACAAATGAAATAATAATTATATAGCTGGGTCCTCAGGGCCACTTTTCTAACTTTGGCCGAGACCCCTCATGTGGCATATCATTGGAAAGGCCTGTGACCACTTATTCATGTTATGCACCTCCGGTGACCACCCCCCACTTCCACGTCTGGGGGGCACTTTTCTAAATTTTACCGAGACCCCTCATGTGACATATCATTGGAATGGCCTGTTGCCGCTTATTCATGTTATGCCCCTCCAGCATCCCTATCCCCCCCCATGGGAGGGCCTTTTCTAAATTTTGCCCCCCCCCCCTTATGTGACGTATCTTGCAAAGACCTGTGACCGCTTGATCATTTTATGCATTTCCGGTGCTCCGCCCACCACTTTGCCCCCCAAGGTGGCACTTTCCTAAATTTTGCCGACACTCATCATGTGACCATTTATTCATGTTATGCACCTTCAGCATTCCTCTCCCCACTTGTCCCCACCTTGCGGGAGGGCTTTTTTCTAAGTTTTACCGTCACCCCTCATGTGACATATCGTTGCAAAGGCCAGTGACCGCTTAATCATTTTATGGCCTTCCGGTGCATCGCCCACCACTTGGACACCCCTGGGGGGGCACTTTTCTAAATTTTGCTGACACCCATCATGTGACATCATTGGAAAGGCCTGTGACTGCTTATTCATGTTATGCACCATCAGGGTCCCTCTCCCCACTTGTCCCTCCCCCCCCCCCCCTCCGAGGGAGGGTCTTTTTGTATATTTTGCCATCACCCCTCATAAGACATATCGTTGCAAAGGCCTGTGACCGCTTAATCATTTTATGGCCCTCCGGTGCACCGCTCACCACTTTTCCCCCATGGGGGGCACTTTCCTAAATTTTGCCGACACCCGTTATGTGACATATCGTTGGAAAGGCCTGTGACTGCTTAATCATTTTATGCACTTCCAGTGCTCCGCCCACCACTTTGCTCCCCTCCCCTCCCCAGGGGGCACTTTCCTAAATCGATATATCGGAATATGATATAAAGATGCTGATTTATCATGATATTTAATTCTAGACATTGCCCATCCCTACTTAAAAGTGCTTTGCCATCGATCAGCATGATACCGATATCTATGTCCCGATAATATTGTACCGATGTAATGATACCGATAATATTGTACAATACATTTTCGTCATTATCTAACATTAGTGCACACAAAATGCATTTGTATGCACTACATAGTTTATTATCTACCGATTCTAATAAGGATTTTATGATCGTAGTAGATATGAATGTATTTTATATGAAATTAGTACCAAATAATGAGAGATTTATTGATGTTGTTATGTCAGTAAATAACATTTTAAAGAGTTAGACTTTTTTGTTTGGTGCCATCAAGTTTTGACGGGTTCCATCTAGTGAATCTTTAAGACTTTTTTACTGTTGCTATAGAAATATTTTAGATTATTAATAATTTGTCTCGAATGAGTCATAAAAGGCCAACCCTGCCGCATGGCAATTAAAAAATATTATCTATCGCCAAATAAAATACAGCTTTTTCATCTCTAGTTACGTTTAGCTTTTTATTTTTTTAAATGGTGCAAGGACACGGTATCTAAAATGTCACTAATAATATGTGCATCCATTGTCTGCAATTTTCTATAATCTACGTTGCTTAGCAAAAGTAAATATCACAAATTTCACCTATCTGTTTCTGAAAATTATTGTGAACTTCAACCATTGATGGCCAATTTGTGCTGAAGTGGAAAAGACCATCACATCAAAAATACCTTTTGTCACAATTTTTGTTGCTGGCAAAAATTATACTAGTATTTTAAAACAGGGTTTTAAGGATTTTATTTTAAGTACATGAGGCAAGAATGAAGAGATACTGATACTTAAAGCATATGGTTGCTCTACTCATTGGTTAAATCTTCTAGGTGACAATATAACTCCACAAACAATTACAAAACATGTCATTGAAATACAAAAGTACTTTCACAATTACCATGCTGTATATGCTTGGTTAAAAGAATGCAATGATCATTTTACACTACTCTTACCTTGCAACTTTTACTAGAACAGTCAGATACTTGTTTTGAAACTTTTATCAATAACCACAGCCATTATACTAAAATTATTAATACACTATTAACATTTCTTTGAAATTATCAGACTATAATCTTTATAATGTTAAAGATCTTCTTTTGCAATTATAACCAGTTGAAAACACTTTAAATAGTCAGGAATGGGAAATATATCATTTTGCTTGCCACTGGCGAGTACCTTTCCTCGCAGGGCGAGTGGATTTTTAGGCAATCTTTGAAAATACTGCAGGCTATATAAGGTCTGGCAAAAACATTTTTTTAATAGTTGGTTATATTTTTCAAATTTACTTCGATAGTGCTAAGTTCTATCTTATACTAAACTTTCCTCTGTTGTATATATTTTTTAATAACAATTGATAATTTCTTAGTTACAGTGACTACTATAGTAACAATTTCTTAGTAACAGTGTAAACTATTTTTGCTGTGTGTTTTCTCATTGTTTTTGAACTGTACGTTGTATCTTGTTGGCTCATAAAATAAATCTTTGTTTGGTAAGATTTTCTGAAAATTCCCCATCCCTGTAAGTAGTAGTATCAATACAAAAACCCTTAATGGGTTAAAAGTTAGTGATGCAGCACTTTATCTTATTCTCTAAGAATTTTAAATATGGAACTTAAAAATAATGATATCAAATTTTGAGTGACGCTATGCTATTAATTAGGGATTGACCGAAGCAGCAATTTTGCCGAATACCGAATACCGAAGCTTCGGTCGAAGTGTACGCCGAATATTCGGTATTCGGCGACCGAATACTTGAAAATTTTTAATACGCATTTTTGCATATACTAGCTTTTTTAATAAACTTTAATTGAAATGAAATTCTCAATAATTTAATTCAGTTACATTTTTATTCTTAAATCTAATTAATAAAAAATTTAATGACTTTCTACTCACAAATTTATTAACCCATCACTTTTTATTATTTTATCACTACTCAATACCCAAAAATAACCTATGAAAGTATTAAACTATGCAGGCTATTATTAAGGATAAGGACTACCAGAATAACAAAAGTTCATTCAAATAAAAAGAAACAATGTTGTTAATAAGCTGATTTACTGACTGTCTAATTATAAACATATTGAATAGGAATGTTCTCAAAATACAAAAAGTATCATATCAATTTGTACATTTAACTATTTTCTATCAAATTATTGATAGATATTTATATTTTGATTAATATTTTAACACTGTGGTGATGAAGATTACAAATTTGAACGATTTTGATATAACGGTTATAAAAGCTATAGGATAAGCATTGGAGTATACTTATTGGATGTGTGTATTTTCTTTAATAACCTTAGATATACAGATATGAACTCTAATATACTTATTTGATGTGTATATTAAAGAAAATACATATTAAATAAATTTAAATTTAAAAAAAAACTAAAGTAGAAGTAATTAAAATTAAATAAGGGATGCATCTTCCTTACTTTTTTCTTCTTCTCTAGTTGGCAGTTGTTTTGATTTCACCCCTATGTAGACTATTTTAGGAAGGAAAAAGTTTTTTTGAAATAAAAAATGGCCTTTGACTTGTTTTTTGTAGTGCAAGCTGAATTCTGAACTCATGCACATAATATTAAACCTCATTGTTTAGCCTATTCTACTGCTAAGTAAAAGACAATTCTTCTAATTCTAAAAAAATACTTATCTGCAATTATTCGGCCGGAGCCGAATATTCAGTTTACATGCCGAACCACCGAATACCGAATCAACTATTCGGTATTCGGTCAATCCCTACTATTAATTATAATCTCTGTATATATTTCATCATTTTATTTTTTTATAATCGCATGTGCAAAAATTATGTTCAATTTAAAAAGATGTATAAAAGTTTAATCATTGATGCTTTATCATTCATATCTCTCATAAATTCAAAGTATGAGTTTAAAAAGATATGGGAACTACTTGCGAATTCACCCGGAGTCCGCTATCTTGTTTCTTTGTTGGTCATTTATAATCACTTTATGCTTAATTTAATAACATAACAACAACAAACATAATATAAACAACAGCAAACATAACATAAAATAAATAAATCCAAATAAATAAATTTAACATCGGCGATGATCAACAAAGAAACAAGGCGGACTCCGGGCGAATCCGCAAGTAGTACCAAGATATGAATTAAAAGTATTCTATTTTTCATGCACTTTTTCTAAAATTTTGGTATTTCATTAAGTTTATTTTGTTTCTAGGAAAATTTAATCCAATTTTATCTATGAAGGTGTACTTTTTTAATCTTTTGATCCTAAACCTCAAAAAAGTAATGATATCAATACAAAAACCCTTAACGGGTTAAAAGTTTGACGCAGCACTTTACTTTATGGCTATATGAATCTGAAATATGGGTCTTAAAAATTCTGATATCAAGTTTTAAGTGACGCTGTGCTATTAAAATGAATTTATATATATTTAATTTTTCTTTTTTGTTGTATTTATTTTTAATCAGTGATACTTTTTCATTCAAGATATGAGTTTTAAAAGATATGATATCAAAATTAAAGTGACGCTGTGATCTGACTTAGATTAGTTAAAAAATTACTTTACACATACTTGTGTTTTGTCTTCTGAAATATATTTAGAAATTGAAACATTTTTTTTTTCAATACACTATCAAATATGTCATACATTTTCTCAGCTGATGTTATGTATTAAATGTATTTAATTCAATAAATTTATTTATCTTTTGCGTCACGATATCCAGAACCATCGGTAAAATTTGTGTAAATGTTTTCTTTGCATCACACTATCTATTTGCATACTATTTACTTAGTTTAGATACTATGACGCAAAATAAACGTTTACACAAGTTTTACGGATGGTTCTGGATATCGTGACGCAAAAGATAAATAAATTTATTGAATTAAATACATTTAATACATAACATCAGCTGAAAAAATGTATGACATATTTGATAGTGTATTGAAAAAAAAAATGTTTCAATTTCTAAATATATTTCAGAAGACAAAACACAAGTATGTGTAAAGTAATTTTTTAACTAATCTAAGTCAGATCACAGCGTCACTTTAATTTTGATATCATATCTTTTAAAACTCATATCTTGAATGAAAAAGTATCACTGATTAAATACAACAAAAAAGAAAAATTAAATATATATAAATTCATTTTAATAGCACAGCGTCACTTAAAACTTGATATCAGAATTTTTAAGACCCATATTTCAGATTCATATAGCCATAAAGTAAAGTGCTGCGTCAAACTTTTAACCCGTTAAGGGTTTTTGTATTGATCAGATATACGCTGAGTTTTGGCTGATACAGACTTAAACTGATCAAATATGTCTGATTGTCCGATTTCATTTTAACCTTTTTCCTGGGTCATGTTCAATCATGGAATCGTTCTCAGTTTCCGTAATGCTAACCTCTCCACAGTTCTGCTCGATTTCTTTCACGATCTTACTATAAATATTTGACGATGAACAATTTTCTTTTTCCTGTCAATTATATCTGTGGTCTCCTTAAGGAACAAGAAAACACTTAATTCATCAGATTGAGTCATTTTTTCAAAAATCGGCTTACGGTTGTTTAAACAATCAACTAAATGATTCAATGGTCCAGCACCACGATTAATATGAATGCCTTCACTGAAGTTGTCATCAGCTTCAGTGCTAGTCAATCATCTAGATGTTCAGTACCGTACTAAGCTGCTGCGGACTCTCAGAAAGACCCATTTGTATACTGAGAAACTACTCTCTTCCTGGTTCTTTCTCAATTTATTTTCAGCGGTCACCCGAAATCGAAGAAAGGAGGGGCAAAGTTTGGATTTTTGAAAATAATGAAGACAAATGCTAAGGATTGGTGTTTTTTAGGGAAAAAAAAATTTGGGATAAAAAATCAATTGTTTCAGAATTGTGTCGATCGATACAGACTACCTAGAATTTGCCAACTGTGATCAAAGTTGCCGTCATTGTGGGGGGGGGGGGGGGGAAATGCCCCTGGCTCTAGTATTTAGGAAAAAAACCCATGGGCTCTAGTTACTCTGTCCCGACTCGGGTACGTGTGCAGGATTTTTATTAGGGTGGGATAAATGGTAAAAATTCTTATTTTCAAAGATTTGGAGGGAAAAGAGCATTCCTGTCAAATTTGCACATTATTTCAAAATCTCTATAATCCAAAATTGACTAATCTTTTGGTGCCTGAAACTTTGGAGGGATCGAAGTAAATTTGATCATAAATTGATTCCTCCTCCAAAAAAAAAAAAAAAAAAAAAAAGCGTGTAAACACCACATTGTTTGAAACTTTAATTTAAAACACGTGAATGCTGTGGCGGTTCTTCTAAAAATTATGGTAGTTTAACATAAGAAGGTAGTGTGGAGGAATGGGACAAGTCCAATTCCTTCTTTTTAATAAAATTAATGTAATTGCTAATATGCAAATATTTTAAAAGGAATAATATATTAATAATAATATATTCATGTACTTCAAAATGTAAATAAATTGAACTGATGATTTTTTTTATATACTGTGACTGACAATTCTGAATTTTCCTGTGAGTTTCTTTCTGTGTACAGACCTTCAGAAAATAAGACTCGTGGTTTCTTCAAAAAAGTTACTCAGATATAACATCAAAATTCAAAAGTTTGATTTGTTAACATAACAGTATATGCTGCAGCAGTTGATTATCCATCAACATCAAAACAGTAATTGGCTACACCATTAACTGCTCCAATTAATCCATCAGATATCCTTTACTATCCAAAAGCAGCTACACGAAGGCTAGAGAACAATCAAAAAGAAAAAAGATAGGCATAAACAAAATTATAACACATTCCCCAAAAAGTTCAAATTTAAAGAGAATTAGCTGAAAGATAGAACAGATTTTTTTTTTTTTTTAACTTAAGCCAGAAACATCATGTAAAGAAAGCAAAAAAGATATACTTTTTAGTTTTCAGAAATTTCCAGTGATGAAAGTACTGGAATTTGATATTGACACAGACATTATCAACCTACAATCTTTGTTAGACAGTATATGTAGCCGACACTAGACTATTTAAGCCTTATCATATTTTCTTTTATAGCTAGTAGTCCAATACCTCCTTGTTAGTGGGGTGGTAAGGGACACATTTTGAAACTTACAATTTCTTTAATTATAAAATTATTTTTGCATATGTTTCTATATTGTTCAGGGACATTAGAAATTGTTTCATCTGGTATTCTATAATTTGAAACTTTTGTGTGAAAGTTGTTTGATTTTCTTATTGTAAAAAGTGTCCCATTCCTCTGCATTCTTCCCTATGTTGTATTATACTTTTTTAGTTTTATTTGATTTTCTCATGAAATTTATATAAAAATAGAAACTAAGGTGTTTCTAGTAACTAAATTTTAAGATTAAAAATAACCCTTTTTTGATTATTTTATGTGTAAGTAATTCTTTTAAGTCATTCAAGTAATGTCAGTCATTTTAACTTAAAATTAAATTAGAGGAATAATGTTTCAAAGAAGTTTGTTCTAAATCACATTAACCATTTACTGATCTAAATGTTTAAACCAATTTGTAAAAAGCATATTTATAAGATCTCTTTTAATCTTATTTGTGTTGCATTAGCTACAAAGTTTAAGATCTTTGCAGTTTACAGAGTGCCCGATTAAGGCTAGGGAGGGCCCCATGGCAAGCATCATTCTGTGGGGGGGGGGGGGGGGGCTTCTAGCTATTTGTAGAATTTATGTGAGTAATGTGGAAATGGCTAGTACTAAACTTCATACATATTGTATGTATGCATAAATTTTTTACTCGTTACTGCTCACATCTGTATACAGGGTATCACAAAAAGAGGGTCACAACTTTAAGAAAATATACTAGTAGGATAATTGTATTAAAAATGATAGATTCGTTGACAGGAGTATTACTTTGTAAACTTTTACTTTGCTTATCTATGTACGTTATAAGATGTAAAAAAAAATGCCCTAAATTGGTCATAATTAATGGTTTTAAACTTGCCACGTTTCGAGGAAAAGGTTAATAAAGAATTTCTTTTGAAAACAATAGAATACTAAGTTGTTAAAATAAAATTATAATCAGGAGTTTTCTAACAATATAGTTTGTTTTTTGTATAGGTGGAGGGGGTACTGGAGCAGAGAGGAAGGGGGGGGGGCTGCTGTACTCCCTTCCTAAATGTTTGAAAATATATGAACTTTGGTCCCTTTTGGCTAATTTAATCATTTGGCACCTTTTAATGAAAATCCTGATTACTCTCATGGGGGCCTCCTAAAAAGGGAGGCCCATGCATATGCCCCTGCATAAGTCGGGCCCTGTGTTTACACTTATCAAAGTAAAATGCATCATTAAAATCTTAAAATCCATTTATTGCTAATATTTGTTTGAATATGTATGTTATTGCTGCTCTTCATTTAATTTTCTGGCATTTTTTAGAATGCTTTTTTTTCTTAGAAAGAGGATGTTTGATAAATGTGCAAGTAATGGACACCTTTAAATAATTTCTTCAAAACTATTCTTTAATTAATAGTTATAATTTTTATGGTATTTTAGTTTTTTAAATATAATATCATAGCTGCCAACTTGTACGGTTTGGCCGTATGATGTACGGATTTTGTACTTAGTGTACGGTTGTACGGATGAGCAGTACAATTGTATGGTTTTGCGCATTGAAAAAATGGTCGCAATTTTGTGAAAGGATCGGAGAAAAAACGCCAATTTCGTCAAAGGATCGTGGAGAAAACGCCAATTTCGTCAAAGGATTGGGGGGGGGGGGAATGGAGATTTCATAAAAGTATCGTGGAAAAGACTCAGATTTCGTCAATGGATCGCCGGGAAAAGTGTCGATTTCATCAAAGGATCACTGGAAAAACGTCGATTTCATGAAAATATCGTGGAAAAAACGCCCGTTTCGTGAAAAGATCGCGGAAAAAACGCCGATTTCGTCAAGGGTAGGGGTGGTTCTGATCCAAATTTTCTGAAAATTTAAGGCATTCATTTCTAAAAATTTCAAAAATTCGGTCACCAATCCGAAAATTCGGACATAAAAAATCGCGAATTTCGACAAACGGTTGCCGAAAAAATTAATTTTTCGAATCGTTTTCAGGAAAAACACAAATTTCGCAAAAGGATCGTGGAAAAAACACAAATTTCGTCGAAGAAACGCGAAAAAACCACAAATTTTGTCGAAAGATCCCGAAAAAACAGCAAATTGCTTTAAGAGATCGCGAAGAAAGACGAAAATTTCGTCGAAAGATCGTGAACGAACGGCAAATTTCGTCACTAGATCGAGAAAAAAACGGCAAATTTCGTTGAAAGATCGAGAAAAAAATGGCAAATTTCGTCGAAAGATCGAGAAAAAAACGGCAAATTTCATCGAAAGATCGAGAAAAAAACGGCAAATTTCGTCGAAAGATCGAGAAAAAAACGACAAATTTCGTCGAAAGATCGAGAAAAAACGGCAAATTTCGTCGAAAGATCGAGAAAAAATGGCAAATTTCGTCGAAAGATCGAGAAAAAATGGCAAATTTCGTCGAAAGATCGCAAAAAACGGCAAAATACATCGCAAGATCGCGAAAGAACGGCAAAATACATCGCAAGATCGCGAAAGAATGGCAAATTGCATCGCAAGATCGCGAAAGAATGGCAAATTGCATCGCAAGATCGCGAAAGAATGGCAAATTGCATCGCAAGATCGCGAAAGAACAGCAAATTTCGTCGCAAGATCGCGAAAGAACAGCAAATTTCGTCACAAGATCGCAAAAGAACAGCAAATTTCGTAGCAAGATCGCAAAAGAATGGCGAATTTCTTCAAAGGGCCACGGAAAAAACGTATAGTTAGTGCCGGGAGTGGATTCCCCCCCCCCCTCCCAAAAGCTATAACTTTTCAGAAAATTTGAGGTGAATTTCAGAATTTTTTTTAATACTCAGAATCACCCCTGGTCAAAGGAATATATTATAGAAAATATTATGATGAAATGATATTCCTTTTTTCAATGCATATGCATTTGTTATGTACTGTTTTAAGTACGGAAGAATACGTCATAAAAATTGTAAGGTTTTCAAAAATGACATGTTGGCACGTATGTAATATTAATCTGTCAGCAATATTTAACCAATCTCTAAGTCACAGTTACTGTGAATCAAAATTTAATTGTAATAATAGTACTAATAGAAATAAAACACCCCAAATTCTAGTAATGAAATCCACTATCCCAGTAATTGACATCCTAAAAAAAAGTAACGGATTGTTTTTATGATTGTATTTAGAATCTGAACTTAATGAAATAAAATGAGCATTTTCAAATAAATATGTAACAATTTGGGGCATAATCCTAGAACAAGCGAGACACTTGGTCACATTGAATTTAGCAAAGTGATAAATTGTTTCTTCTGGCAATCTCACTTTTTTCGTATTTCTGGCTACGCCTACTAGAAAATATTGTTGATGTCATTGATGTTGAAATCTGACATTTGAGGTTGCAACTCAACTTCTGGTGTATTGTACTATAAAAAATTTAGAAGATAAGACTTTTTTTTTTTCCAAGTTTAAGTGGTGATAAAGTATTATATATTGGTTTTTAATTGTAACCGCTCATCATATCATGAAACCGCTTTAGGGCATTGATCTACATGCTTTTAAGGGATGGGAAAAAAAAATTGACACAAAGAAGTAGAACCTCTCCTTAATACTTGAATCTTGCATGAATTGGACTCTGTATTACTGGTATGATCCATGTCAATTCAGGCAGCCAAAGAAAAAATCTTACCTTCATAGTCTCAGAAGTTTTTGAATTGAACATATGTTAAAATTCAATACAAAATAAGATACTTGTATATTTTGGTTTTGCCCAAAAAAATTCCTGGCCTGAGATACAGGCCGCCAAAGATGGCATCCCGGGCACCATTTCCAATTCGCCATTTTCGATAAAAATTTTAAAGTGCACTATCTCTAGAACGGTGCAAGATATTTTGTTGCGTTTTTTTTATTTTAAAGATAATATTCTTCTGTTTAAAATGATATACCCAATTTTGAAAAATGTATTCAACTTTTCTTGTGGCAACCTTTTGAAAAAAAAATTTTTTTTTTTCAAAAAAAATTTTTTTTTGAAAATGCCAATCCTAAAAATTTTGATTTTTTTGCTGTTGATCAATACCATTGGGAACTATCTTCACTGTAAAGGAGAACTTCCACTTTTGAGTTTAACAAATTTTAGAAACATTTAAAAAATTCAGAGAATTTTACAGGAACTGTATACATACAGTTCCAGTAAAAGTCACTGAATTTTTGATTATTTGCATCATATTTGTAAGGATAAGTCTACTATATATCCTAAACAAGTTAGAAATTGCAATATCAAATGTGGCAAATGAGGTGCGTGCATAGTATTAACTAGTTTTATAAATATTCAGATCTTGGTGCAATAAGTGTTACACTCTTGGGCAAAAAGGCATGAATACAAAATTTACTATAATTCCATATATTAAATTCAGTAATACGGAAGTAATATGAATCCATCTTAAAAGGACTTAATCGCCATGGCAACCTAGAATCATTGCCTATCATGGTATATCATTGAATCAATTATGTATTGTAGGATTTTTAAATAGAATGAAGAAAACTTTTATTAATGTCTTTTATGTTTTAATTTTGATTTTCATAGCATTTGAAGTGATACATACTTTATTGCAGAGGCTTACAAAAAATTACTTCCTGTGTCATAGAAAGTGCATAGTGTTTACAGGGACACACAAAAGATTTTGGATACTTTACCTTATTGGAAATACGGTACATTAGCGATGATTGCTAGAGGTGCATTTTTAGTTGTGATATGAGTTTTTAAGTTTAATTAAATATTTCCATATTATGTTGTGTGTATAAAGGCTGTAGATCATATACAGAGCTACACAAAAGAAATCGTAATTGTATTGCTGGAAGTGCATTTTTAGTTGTGTTTGAGTTTTTAAGTTTAACTAAATTTTTCCATATTACGTTGTGCGCATAAATGCTGTAGATCATATACAGGGCTACATAAAAGAAATCTTAAGGGTTTACTGAGTATGAATGAAAGTAGCTTAAAGGTGATTTTTAAATGAGTTATGCATTTTTACACTGAACTACATTTAGTATACTAAGATATGTTTGGAGAATATAGATAAAATGATATACAGGTCCACGCAAAGAATTAGATACATGGCCGTCTATGGGATGATAATCTCTGGAAGTGTGATTTCACTGGTTTTAAGGATGTTTTAATCTTAATTAAATATTAGCTAAATAGTGGCATGTATATAAAGATAGTAGGTAAAATACAGGGTTGTATGAAAGTATTCAAGTATGCTTCCGTCTATTAACATAAATTTCTAAAAGTCAAATTCCGACCTATTTATGTGTTTTTAACAATTTCCAACATAGTTGAAAGTCTTTATGGATTCGATTTGTCTGCCCATCTGTCTGAACTGTAACTTGTATTAATATAATTTGTATTGCTGTGTAATTGATATATGTTATTGAGATTGTTTTACTATGTTCGGTATTGAAAATAAAGTATATGTATCACTTCAAATGCTATGAAAATCAAATTAAAACATAAAAGACATTAATAAAAGTTTTCTTCATTCTATTTAAAAATCCTATAATACATAATTGATTCAATGATAGGTAATGATTCTAGGTTTCCATGGCGATTAAGTCCTTTTAAGATGAATTCATATTACTTTCGTATTACTGAATTTAATATGTAGAATCATAATAAATTTTGTATTCATGCCCTTTTTGCCCAAGAATGTAACTTATTGCACCAAGATCTGAATATTTATAAAACTAGTTATAGTACGCACGCACCTCATTTGCCACATTTGATATTGCAATTTCTAACTTGTTTAGGATATATAGTAGGCTTATCCTTACAAATATGATACAAATAAGCAAAAATTCAGTGACTTTTACTGGAACTGTATATATACAGTTCCTGTAAAATTCTCTGAATTTTTTAAACGTTTCTAAAATTTGTTAAACTCAAAAGTGGAAGTTCTCCTTTACAGTGAAGGTAGTTCCCAATGGTATTGATCACCAGCAAAAAAATCAAAATTTTTGGGATTGGCATTTCCAAAAAAAAAATTTTTTTTAAATAAAAATTTTTTTTTCAAAAGGCTGCCACAAGAAAAGTTGAATACATTTTTCAAAATTGAGTATATCATTTTAAACAGAAGAATATTATCTTTAAAATAAAATAAACCGCAACAAAATATCTTGCACCATTCTAGAGATAGAGCACTTTAAAATTTTTATCGAAAATTGCGAATGAGAAAGGATGCCGGGGATGTCATCTTTGGCAGCCTGTATCTCGGGCCAGGAATTTTTTTGGGCAAAATGAAAATATACAAGTATCTTACTTTTTCTTAAATTTTAACATATGTTCAATTCAAAAACTTCTGAGACTATGAAGGTAACCCCCTTGCCTGAGTTGATATGGATTCAGCCTACTACATCCAAGGAAATTTATATTTGTATAAAACATTTTATAAAACATAGATTATTGAAAATCACATACTTTCTACCACAAAGTTTAACACAATTTTTTGTTTCTTATTCTTTTACTGAAAGCTCTGTAGTGGTTATTTCATATTGTGATTTTTATTGATTAAATTTTGTCTAATTGTATTGTAAATGAACTTAATCTTACTATATTTCTTTTTCTCTTCTATTTAGTTCCTGTATATGACGAAAGTATGTCTGTCAGGCTAAGAAATAATTATTATCCTCTTCATTTTCATGATGTACATGGTGAAAATATTAAATTATCCAAGAACAAAACAGTTGCTTGTCGAGCAGAAGGATTTTGTAATGGAATTGTCTTTAGTGATAGACCAGTAACAATAAGTGAGCCTGTATATGTAAAATTTTTAGAAACTTCACCAAATTGGAGTGGTGCTTTACGAATTGGTTTTACAATGAATGATCCGGTGTCATTGAAATCCAAGCTTCCTCGGTATGCATGCCCGGACTTGACTTCAATGCGTGGCAATTGGGCTAAAGCTATTGGAGAAAAGTATGCTAAAAAAGATTCAGTTCTCTATTATTATGTTGATCAAAGCGGAGACGTTCATTATGGAATTGGCTCTGAGGAATATGGAGTTATATTTGGAGGAGTAAATACTTCTGGCAAATTGTGGGCTGTTCTCGACATTTATGGAAACACAGTTGCTGTGGAATTTTTAGGTAATTTTTGTTCTATTTTTTGTACATTAAATTCTGTCTAAATCTGAAATTTGTATAACACAGAAAGATTTTAAGAACCAGCAAACCAATAGAAAATAACATTAATTCATGCTGCATAAGCCAGAATCTGACTAACGTGGACACAAATGTTTTTAAGGTTCCACAGAAATCAAACTTTTGTATAAGGTAGAAAAAATGGATATTTTTTTCCTTATTAGATGTAAATTTCCAACTGGGCAAAAAATGTCCGGACCAGGATTCAAACCAGGTATCTCCTGGCTGAGGACGCCATTGCTCTGCCATCTGAGCTGTCCCGGACAAATCTGGTGGAACTTTTTCACCCAGCTAACCTTAATGAGCAAAACCTTAATGATTATAGCATTATGCTATAATCATTAAGGTTAGCTGGGTGAAAAAGTTCCACCAGATTCGTCCGGGATAGCTCAGATGGCAGAGCAATGGCGGCTTCAGCCAGGAGATCCCTGGTTCGAATCCTGGTCCGGACATTTTTCACCCAGTTGGAAATTTACATCTAATATTATTTATTTACCCAATTTGAATAATTGTGGTGGAATTAATCTAGTGTGATTTTTTTTTTTCCTGTTTATTTTTAAAATGAAAGGCATTTTTACTTTTCTGTGTAAGGCAGAACACTGCCTATGATTTCAAATTTTATCATAGTGATCCATTCTGCCTTAGACAGAATTTATTGTATTTTCAAAGTATCTCCCTAGTGGTGCATCCTGTTTGTTCTTTGGTTTACAAAATTAGCTTCCTTCTTGCCCTCGCCCTGTCAAAAAAGTGCCCTTGCTCCTTTTTGTATTAAAAATTTTTTCTTGCATTGTATAAGACCTAACTCTCTTGTCTTGAGTGCCTTGACATTTAAATATTAAAAGTGGCTTTAACAATTCATTTTTCGACTGCTTAATTTTAACCACTAAATGCCTCATTTGGAACAGTATCTTAGAATGAAAATTTTTATTTTAGTAAGTATATGACAAGAAGCTTTTACTTATTTTGAAATAAATTTATTTGTAAATTCTAGTGTCATTCAGTCATTTCAGTATTTTATGAATCAAAGCATTTTTCCCCTGAAATGTTTAAGATAACTGAAATACAAATTAAAATAAGCCAATTCCTTCTCTAAGGGCTTAGATCAGTGGTTCCCAACGTGGGGTGTATGCCCCACCAAGGGACAATTCCAAATCTTTTATTCAATCATTCGTTATCAGTTTTTTAAGAATGTTGTAAACTAAAAATAAATTGAATTACAAGCAAAAATTTTAAAAATCAGCTTTTTTGTTGAATTAACAAAAATTCTCAATGAAGTGTTTAAAATAGCCATTGCACCATAAGATATAGTTGTACAAACAGTTTTAAAAAAATGTAGAGATCTTTTTTTGTAATGAAAAATCTTTACTCTTTTTTCTGGTTATTAATTTTTACAATTTTTGCAAAGCTTTCTATTATGTATTGAATGAACCTTCTATTTATTCACTCTGCTATATGACACACAAAGTAACTTTTACAGGTGAAACGATGTACACGTATTTATAAATCTGACTGTCTTGAACATATTTAACGTAAATAATATTTGAAATATTTAAACGAGATATTACCAACTTCATAAAATTTATAAATCTTTAATAGCATTAGTAAAGGAAATGATTGTAAATATCTATGGCTGTAAAATGGTGTATGCATTTTAAATTTTAAAATACATGGAAAACAACTAACGATATGCTAATGGGAAAACAGGGAAAATGTGTTGTAATGTTGAAATAATGGCTCCTTAAATATGATAAAAATAAGAATCTTCAAATGCTTCTTGTGTATTGTGTTATCTACAGAAGGAAAATTTAGAGTTCAACACTTTTTCACAATCCCTTAATAACTTACAAAAACGAATTTAAAAATGCGTCAATGTAATCAATTTTACTGCTAAATGTGAGAGTCCATTCAAAACACCTTGTGAAGGCAAAAATGCAGACACTATTACACTTTTCTTTAACATTTAATTAAGGTGGAAAATAACAAGATTCTTAGACCCAAAGATGAAGGTGTATAAATGTCTCATATACAAGCTTTTATACAATATACAAATATATTGTACAACAAGTAATACAAGTATACAATATACAAGTTATTTATACAAGTATCTTAAAAATGCATTTGTGACAGAAGATTAATTTCTTTGATGATAAGTTAAAAAAAAAAAATGTGAAATTAATTGTTATTGTTAAGGCTCTGTTACATTTTCCCTGTGTGATCTTTTTAAATAAAAAAAACACATGTTAGAGTCAGCGGGGGGGGGGGGGGGGCACTGTGATTTAAAAAATGTTTTGGTTGGACATGGTCAATAAAAGGTTGGGAACCACTGCCTTAGACCTATTTAATTTAACACCACAATCAGAATAAAATTAAAATTTGAATCATTAATATTAGTACAGTACTCCCTCAGATCCGCAACCCAAAAATCTGCAAACGCCTAAAATCCTCACATCATTGCAGATGTAAACAATGAAACTTTCAGTTCAGATGTATGGGCAGAATTACAGATTTTTTTAGTTTATCATTCTGTATGTATTTTAATATGTAATTCTCGATAATATGTCTGAACTCATGGTTTTTCATGAAGGAAGTATAAATTTATTCCTGAAAAAAAATCAAGATATTGTTGATATCACTGGTAATCACAATCTTTTTACCCAATATATTTATGTATTAATCAAGCTTTTTTGGTTATTAAGACTGGCTAAACCTGAAATAAAAGTTCCATACTTTGATTTTGATGTAAATTAATAGTCTACCTTTATGAGGAAAGTTTCATTGAATAAATCTAGGAAAATATACTTCATCTTTATTCTTTATTATGCATATTTAATTACACACTATTAGTTATTTACTTGACCTTTATTTTTAATAATTTTTAAAATTATCGTACTTTTTATTATTTTAGTTTATTACTTTACTTATTTTAATATTTTACTATATTTGAAGCATTCATTATAATTTTGATTGCATTATTACATTCAAATAACTGTTCAGAAAATGTAAACAAAGCAATGACCAGAAATCCACAAAATTCTAAAATCCGCACCACCTCTGGTTCCAAGCTATGTGCATTTGAGGGAGACTACTTTATTTCATTCCGAGACTCTGGGCGAATCGATTGTGTTGTTCATATCATATAATTCTGCCAATTCAGAATCACTGTAACCATAAAAACATGTACTATTTTATAATTATTTTTTGTAATTTTACTCTTAGTAAAAAATCTTGGTCTTTTCACCATAATTATTTCTATACATCTAATAAAAAATTTTCATTACAATGTCTGTGATCTGAAAAAAGAAACAGCATTTTACGCATCATTACCATATGACTCATTTATCTGAAATACTACCCACCATAAATAAAACAAAATTATAGTACGAAAAATGATCAGTTCATTTGAAGCCATTAAATCACTTATGAGTTCACTCCACAGGGCTCTGTTTATGTAAAACAGATGAACAATACCCCCTCTCCTGCGCCTTATCTAGTAGAATCGAAAAAAATCTTGCAGGATATGAAGGTCAATGCTCGGACGATTTCTACACTCGAAAATCATAGTCTTTCAATGCCAACTAGTAATGTTTAAAAATACTAATAAAATGTTACAGAATGAAAGTTCATATTTGAATCTGTGGTCTCTTAAAGATGTTTTCAGTGCCCATCATATCTGAACCCATGGGTCCCTGGAGAGAAAGTTTTCCGTGTGTATATATGAGGTGCCGGCTCTGAATGGGTTAAAAACCATTGCATTACTGGTGCAACATTTTTTGAAAGATCAAACGATCATTTCTTGTGGTGATTCAAACCAAGCTTCTTTCACCTATTCAGAGATAGCAATGAGGTCAACTTTTTTAAAATTATCGCCATTTGTCACAGCTGCATCCCCAGATGACATCCATTCAGTCCATTTCGAATGGAGCTTGTCTTTAAGTAACTCATTTAGAAAAACGTCCAAGTGTTGATGAATAGAAGTAAGGCCACCTGGGATCTACCGAAGATCTGTAGGTGTGTCAATAATTTTGGAGAGCTCATTTTTTTTCTATTAGCTATGCAAAAAAAGTACTAAGTTTTCATCACGTGTAACATCAGCTTATATATGGGTTTCCGATTTTGGACGATTTTTCGCTGAAAAGTCGTATACTCTGCTTTTACATGGAAATATATGGTATTATCTTTTTTAGGTAGATTTCGTATGAAATACTACCTATTGGCATCGTTCCTATGTTGGAATTTCTGAAAAATTTTTGCAGATCTACACCAATCATGACCCCTAGAGCCCAAAACCACCCGCAGTAAAAAACTTTATATATATATATATATATATATATATACAGGGTGTCCGGTCTCAACGGTGTCCAATGGCTAATTCCTAAACCGTTAGTCATAGACATATAGTTCCAATTACAAAAATGTTTTAAATCAGGTAAAGAAATATTTTAAAAGCGATTTGGGTCAATAAAAACATTTCTTAAAAAAATTACGAAATTTAAATTTTTATATAGTCCCCCGGTCCTAAAAGTTATATTTAGTGAAATTTTCCTTTTACACTGACAAGTAATACAAAAAAAGTCCCGTTATTGTACGATTAAAATTGACTGAGTAATAGCCATTTAAAGTTGGAGCATATTTTTTGCTGCAAATTGGGGGTCCTTCACAAATTTAGTCGAATATAATTTCGTCAGATATAAAAAATGTTTGGGAGTAAAATTAACAATGCAATATAAATTTGAAATCTTTAATCATTCTGGCATATTAATGGAAAATATACAATTTGTAATAAACATGTAAGAAGAAAGAAAAAACAGAATTTTTGTTAAATAAAGTGATTCTAAATTAACAGCCTCAATTCTTTACAAAATGATACGGATTTTAAAATATTCTTAGATTGCACAAGCATGCAAAAGTTGGGTTATGTCATGTTTTTTAGCTTTTGATAATTGATTCTTATATATTCTGTACCGCTGAATCCGAAATTGACCTTCATTTTTAACTATCATATCAGGATTTTTCGCAAATTGCAAAGTTCAATGTTAAAATTGAATTTCTTCCCCCATCTCATCGGACCACTCAGCTGTTTAACTGTAAGAATCCCAGGATAAGCAAAAATATCGAATAAATTTTTTAATAAAATAAAATAAAATAAAAAATGTTTTACATATGTTTTATCATGAGATTTTCGCTATATTTTAACTTACACATTTGCGATTTGCAAAAAAATTCTAACGTAATGGTTAAAAATGAAGGTCATTTTCAGATTCAGCGCTAAAAAGTGCGTAAAAATCAATTATCAAAAGTTGAAAAACACAACCATCTCCTCTACTTTATAGTATTCGATTTTTGTTATTCTTTAAATTTGAAAATTTATGATTTGCGAAATATCCTGACTTGATGGTTAAAAATTAATTTAATTTTCGGATTCAGTGCTAAAAAATACTTAAGTTAAAAAACCCAACAATCGCAGTCTTGTATTATCTAATCTAAAACTTTTTCTTAAACTCCTTGGCAGAAATCTATCCGAAATTTTTTGTTTTAGCCTGTAAAATAAGTATAAATGGTAACCACCGAAAATCTTAATAATATTAGATTGTTATCGGATTTGCGATAGTATGTAAAATGCAATCTCGATCGGATATTTAAAAGTGGATTATAGTTGGAGTACAAATTTTGAACTGGAAAAACATACATATACGATTGTTGAAGTAACATAAAAACTTATAAAAAAAACATAATTTTTGTTAAAAGAAATCATAAGAGAAACAGTCTCAAATCCTGACAAAATAAAACAGATGTTATTTTAGCCAATTTGAGACTTAATGATAATGCTTGTAGGTATATTTTTTCAAAGCGCAGATACACAAATAAGATCTTCGAATACTTTAAACACTTGGTATATGATCCCTCAAAGCCAAGTCGAACTCATTTGTTTTCAGAGTAGAAAAGTGGCATAAGTCATGCATTTTTAAAGTTTCATAACTCGCTCAATTTTAGCGTTATATGAATGGGACTTTTTTTGTCTTACTTGTCAGTGTAATAGGAAAAAAATACTAAATTTAACTTATAGGACCGGGGGGCCGTATAAAAATTTAAATTTCGTATTTTTTTAAGAAATGTTTTTATTGACCCAAATCTCTTTTAAAATGTTTCTTTACCTGATTTTAAACATTTTTGTAATTGGAACTATATGTCTATGACTAACGGTTTAGGAATTAGCCATTGGACACCGTTGAGAGCGTATAGATATATCCCTGTATATATCTATCTATCTATGTATGTATCTATCTATATATATCACTTTCTTCTGGACACGATAACTTCCACAATTCTGCACCAATCTCTTCCAAACTGATACATAAAATCAAGGGGTATAAAATCTCGGTCGGGTTCGTTAATGGGCAAAATCGGACCAACGGGATGGAAATAGGGAGGGGTTTTGTGAAAACCGAAAACTCCCCATAACTTCTTGAATTTTGTACATATCGAATCAGTTTAAAGTTTTTATTACTTCTAAAAATAGGGCCAAAAATTTATGTATCACAGATTTTTGATAAAAATAAAAATGGGCTCAAGGGGCGCAAAAAAATAGGGTTTTTGGGAAAAATTCATAACTTCGTCAATTCTCAAGATGTCAAATCCAATTAATTTTATCATGAATCTTCTTAACATTATCTAAAACTTTTATATTCACAAGTTTTTGATAGGACCAATTCGTACCTCAAAAAAAATTAAAAACGAAAACAAAAAAGGGGGGTTGAAGAAGAAAAATTTCCATAACTCCGTCAATTCACAAGATAAATCCCCATGAATTTATCATATATCTTCTTAATATTGTCTACATCATCTGTATAGACAAGTTTTGGATAGGACCAATTCTTACAGCAAAAACAAATTAAAAATACATAGCGGTTGAAGAAAAAAATCTTAGTATTCAAATCCAAACTGCTTATTTTCTGACTCATTTTACAATTCATTTTTACTCTCAAAGGCTTCCAATTGGTACCTTTTCTTACTCAGAAACTATATAATGTACCGTAATGGTCAATTTTTTGATAGAGGCAGAATATATTTTAAAACATGCTGTCAAAGTGGGCCTTTTGAACTGAATTTCCCGAAGCGGATTGTGTTGGAAAAATCCTCGTATTAAGGGAGTATTCAAATCCAAACTGCTTATTTTCTGACTCATTTTTAAATTCATTTTTGCTCTCAAACGCATCCAATTGGTAGATTCGCTTATTCAGAAACTATATAATGTATCGTAATGATCGATTTTTTGACAGAGGCAGAATATATTTCAAAAAATGATGTCAAAGTGGGCATTTTGAACAGAATTTCCTGGAGCGATTGTGTTGGAAACGAAAAATATTGTCTTACTGAGAAAATAATTGTTTATGTATCAAGTTTTAATTAATTGAACGAAAATTAAAAACACAGGTGGCTTATAAATCTCTTCAAAAATCACGTCAACAAGCTTCATGTTTTTCCTATTAAAAATGAATCTGGAGTTATGCCAGAAAATTTCAAGTTGTTGAGCATGGAAATGTATTTTTTTGAATACCGCCCTAACATGATTCTGATAAAACCAGTTATTATATAAAAATGAAATAAAAACTCGTCAAAAGAGGCCAGATAAAATTGTTAAAGTGGGTTTATCTCTAATCATGATTTGGTTTTTGTTTGTGAAATTAGTATACTTAACTCCGAAATCTACCTCCGCCTGTAGGCCGGGCCGGCAGGGATTTTTCAGTATTGCAAAATGTCTTTTTGATACAAATAATTCATGAGGAAAGGCAGGGAGAGATAGAATATTTTTTTACCGTTTTAAAAAAATATATTACTTTGTTAAAATATGTTTTTTAGTATTGAAAATGTGTTTTGACATAAATCACGCACATTCTTTTTTGTTTTGTTTTTTGGTAGGAGAGGATAGATTAATTTTTTTGATAAATAAACTGAAAATGATCTGAAATTCGTAATCGCTGAGGTCCAGAGGATTCCGTATTTAGATTTCATATTTAGCCTATGCAGAGCCCCCAGTAGCAGAAACAGTGCAGCACGGAAGCGGGCGCTGCAGATTATTTTAAACCTTGCAGATCAATCCAGAAGCTTAAAAAGAAATGCTGCACTTAAAAAATAGCTAAAATTTACTTTAAGTCTCTAGATTTATGGTATTTGTGTTATCCTTTTATTATAGTTTCTTTATAAATGCAAATTTTGCTTATTTTATGAGTTTATATTATTTCTTATGATAGTAAGCTTAGTCTAGCATTGTTAGGTCGCAGATAAATTTTAGTTTGCTGCAGACTGACACAGAAAATTCTGCTTCTGGGGCAGAGCCATCCTTAGGGGCATGCGACATGTCCTCATGATTATAAGGTCCTTGCACGCAGAAAAAATGTTTAGTAAAAAATAGCTAAATATTTATTAATTTTTTGTGTTGTTAAAGTAGTCTGTTTTAACCATAAAGTTTGAACAGACTATGTTTTTGATAAACTGCAACTTTCATGTGGCCTGGTGCTCTTTTTCAAGTGACCAGTTTTCAGAAGTTTGTCTAGAGATCAGCAGAGGAGATCCCTGACAGGATTATCACCACCTCTTTCTTTTTTTTGATGACCACACAGCACCTTCGGAAAAGAAGGGCCATGGGAATGATGTACGATTTCTTGTCAGGGATTGTTGAAATCGGATATAAATGCACCTTAATCACTTCACCGGCAGCAGGTATAGGGAAAGAGTGTTTTTACACCCGACTTATCTTGGGGCTGTCGTTGAAGAGGTTAATCCTGGGTATGTCACTATGTATTTCAGGCGAGCTTTTTCAATGGATGATTACATTGTGGGAAGGTAGTGCTACCAGTTTAGCAGATTTTTTATTCAAAATATCTATCAGAATTTTTGAATAGTTACCTTCCCTTTACTTAATTGGGAATGTCTATCATTAAATAAAGTAAAAATTACTATTATGAATTAGACGAATAAAAAAAATCAAGCTAAATTGGCAGCATTGGGGAGGGAGAGGAAGGAAGCGGCAGATTAAATAGTTTGAAAGGGAAGGGTAGGGGTGATTCTGTTCCGAATTTTCTGAAAATTTAAGGCATTCATTTCAGATAATTTTAAAAAATCGGTCATCAATCTGAAAATTCAGACATAAAAAATATCACAAATTTCGAAAAATGGTCACCAAAAAACACAAATTTCTGCAAAGAATCGCAAAAAAAAACACAAATTTCGTCAAAGAATCGCGAAAAAGCACAAACTTCGTCAAAGAATCTTGGAAAACCACAAAATTTGTCAAAAGATCATGAAAATACCACTAATTTTGTGAAAAAATCTGCAAATTTGGTGAAAAGGTCACGAAAAACTGCAAATTTTGTCTAAAGATCGTGCAAAAAAATGCAAATTTTGTCTAAAGATCGTGCAAAAAAATGCAAATTTCGTCCAAAGGTCGTGCAAAAAAATGCAAATTTCGTCCAAAGATCGTGCAAAAAAATGCAAATTTCATCCAAAGATCATGCAAAAAAAAAAAATGCAAATTTCATCCAAAGATCATGCAAAAAAAAAAAATGCAAATTTCGTCCAAAGGTCGTGCAAGAAAACGCAAATTTCGTCAAAAGATCGTGCAAAAAAAACGCAAATTTCGTCAAAAGATCACGAAAACCCCTGCAAATTTGGTCAAAAGATCGTGAAAAAAACCGCAAATTTCATCAAGGGATAGCGAAAAGACCACAAATTTCATCAAGGGATAGCGAAAAGACCACAAATTTCGTCAAGGGATTGCGGAAAAATGCAAAGTTCATTAAAAGATCACGAAAAAACACTAATTTTGTCAAAGGGTCGTGGAAAAAATGCATAGTTAGTGCCGGGAGTGGATTCCTCCTTCCTCCCCTCTGCTGTAACTTTTAAGAAAGTTTGCTTTGAATTAAAAAAAAATTATTGTCTCAGAATCACCCCTGGAGAAGGGCCTCACAAAAGTTCTTATACTTGGCCTTGCAGTCACTAAGGTCGGTTCTGAGCTTGTGTATTGCCAGAAATATTTCTTTTGTTCTATCAATCACAAAATAACTTTAAGTTATCCATGTTTATTTTAACAAATAAACATTTTTATTTATTTTTGCTTTCTTAGTTAATCCTGCAGGACTGCATCAAGGATTTAATGTTTAATTTTTCCAACACTTTGTCACCATTGCATCTTATCAGAGGACAAAAGGCCTCGGCTTAACATCAGTATATATTAAAATTAGTGAAGTAGTTGACTATTAACGCCTTTGCAATGAGCATCATATACATGCCATATACATTGTGTGTGTACTATCCTTAATTTTGACCACTGCTATTTCTAAATAGTAATTTAAATTTTATTTAATTGCAGAATTTGTGATTAAATAAAACAAAGATTACTGTTTGGAAATAGTGGTACTTAAAAACTAAAAATTATATATGGGGCGCTTGTCAATAAATAAAGCATTTGACTACTTTATCATTTTATCAAAAACTTTGATAAAATTGTTTGAGTGAAAGATTTAAAACAATTATCATAACCTGGCCTGATACATTTTACATATCAAGTATGTTATTGCACAATCTATTTTTAATTTTCCTTAAAAATTCCAACACAGCTGAAAAGTGACTTTGGTTTGCATGTCTGTGCTCTGATTTTCATAAATACTCTTAGATTGCCATGAAATTCATATGTTATTGAGATTTGTTATGGCATGTTTGCTATAGAAAATGAAATATGTAGCATTTGTTTGTTCATGTTACATTATTTCAAACATAATGAAATTGATATGCATTTCTAAGGTACACTAAAACATACTTTCTGTAGAATATGGAGTGCAAAAAGTTTATCATTAATTTAAAACAGGAGCACACAAAAGAATTTGGCTACATAATGTTCTACAAAGAAAAATTGTTTGCAGTATATTTGAATGGTGTTTCACTATTTTAAACATAATGAAATTTATATAGCATTATTGAGCTGCAGTACAAGATGTTGACTGAAGAATATGACATGCTCCCAATAGCAGAATTTTCTGTATCAATCTACAGGTAGCCCAAAATAAGCCAACAATGATGAACCAAGCCTACTGTCACAAGGACAAGTAGTAAGACATAAAATCAGGAAAATTTCCATTTACAAAGAAAATATAGAAATAAGATACAATCAGAACAATAATCTAGAGGCAAAAAGTAAAGTTGTTAGAATTAATCTGCCAAGACTAAAAAATAATCTGCAGCACTTGCTGCACTATTTCTGCTACAGAGGACATGCTTAAGTTATCAGTCATTTACAGAGATACACAAAAGATTTTGGTTGCAATGCTGTCTATGAGTGATAAATGCTGGAAGCGTGGTTTTAGTTGTGGCATGTTTATTTAGCTAAACTTTTGCATACTACTTGGTGTGTATAAATTCTGTTATACAGATGTATACAAAATAATTCATAAGTATTACTGCATATGAGCGTGCATTGCTTAAAGGTGTTTTTCAATTGAGTTACCATAATTTCCGGCCTATAATCCACGGCGGCGTATAATCTGCAGCCGCAATTTTCAGCCCTTATAAAAAAATTTCAGCAGATAATCCGCATCGGCATATAATCTGCGGATTATACGCCATACTATACGAGAATTACTCATTGCTTTTAACATTCCAAAGTACTACTAATAAACCACCTCCCTATCTATTTAGTTGCTCTATTTAAATGATAATTGTAATAAAATAATTGAAAAAAATAATAAAATAATTACAAGTTAAAAAGTACAAATAATTTTTTTCATTGAATCTTATATCTAAAACGTTGAATGTCTTGTGAATACAGATAATTCTGTAATAATTGCTGTTTTTAAATCATCTTCCACTTTTTAACGTTCTGTTTAAATTCTGCAGTGTTAAATAACAGGTTTTCTCTTAGACATTATTATAACTTTCAATGTGATGTACCATCAAATACGTTTTGGTTTTAAATATAAATTACAATGACATAATTGTATTTTATTATCCTATCCATAGAGGGCAGCAGTAAAACCATGAAACTACGATACGATAATGATTCATTCGATTATTGTGTGATGGATTCCCATTGGTTGCATCGTAATATCAATCATCGTAATCAGTGAAACTGCTGTAATTTTGGGAGGAGCTATTTCATAAATGATTGAGATTGCAATTTTTGAAAGGGATGAGTTGAGAAACACTTTGTTCTTCATAGAAACATGCTGCCAAAAGGCAAAAAAAAAAATAAAAATCATAATTGGAAGCCACTAGCACGTTCATGTCACATATGAACCAATCACAAGCAAGTCCACGAACGGTCGATAACAGACAATCGTTTGATAACAGTTTACATTTTTATTTTATGACTGCCAGTAGAAACTGGATGTCTGCCCTGAACTTCTTTAAAAAAATTTCAGCAGATAATCCGCGCCGGTAGATAATCTGCACTTAAAAATTTTGAGGTTTTTTAACAGATAATCCGCAGATTATAGGCCGGAAATTACAGTATGTATTTTCCAGCTGAACTATATTTAGTTATCTGAGGGATGTTTGTAGAATATAAATATATTCATATACAGGGCTACAAATGTCTGGTTTTAAAATAATGTTATGCATTTTCTAAGTTGTTTACTTAGTTATCTTCTTTCACTTTTTAATCAGTGAAGTTCTGTTACTATATTCTGGAAGTGTTTCATAATCTATGCTTGACATGTTATTTTTCTTTTTTGTTTATTTAGAATTTTAGACTGAAAATAAAACATGGGATTTTTCTTTTAACTATAACAAACGTTATTTGTATCCTTTTTGTTATAATTACACACAATTTTTTTCTAATGCTTTTAAGATGGTTCTTCTTTTTTAGATCCTAGTTCTTTAAATCAAGATTATGCGGATGATTGTCATTCTAATTCTGCGTCATTTCAAACCAAAGAGAGGATAAAATATAAGGACCATTTACAGCCTCTTCCATTTCACAGTACTCATGGAAAGAATGTAACATTAAAAAGAAATAGGTAATATTTACATGCATTCTATATTGTATATACTAATTTTTATTGTTAAGACTTAATAGTCAAAGGGCTGTACCTTTGTTTCTCATATGAAGCAATTAAAAGAAAAAACTTTAACACACAAATATTTTATCATGTTACAGAACATTTCTTTGATTTATTTTCCTCAATTTCAAATGAAACCCTTGAAAATATAATAATGATTAAATATGTTCAGTGAGTGCTGTGAACAGCAATTAGATCATAAATTTTTGCCAAAAGCAAAGTCTTCAAATCTTCTAAAATTAAAAGAAATAAGGTCTAGCTTAGTTGAAGCTATTCCAATTTTAATTTATCAACAAAGTTTCATATGTTTGAGTTTTGCCATCATATCATAAATTGTTCATAAATTCTATTTTTTACAAAATCCAGCAGTTTTAGTTATATAAAAGCTATTTTTCAAAGTTTGCAACACTGCCAAAAAGAATTTGAGTGTTAAATTTTAAGAGTAAGTATTCTTATTTATGTAAATGCTATATTTCAGAGTTTGCTAAAATGCAATATATGTTTTTTTTTTTTTGGAAATTACTGTTTCATGGTTGTAGTTGCAAAGTTGTAACTAGAGCTATAAAGCAGTGTATATATGGTACTTAATAAATGTTATGTACACACTGTATTTCTTTTCAATTATTTTTATGACATATGTAGTAAGTATATCACATATGCTGTTAAAAATATTTGTAATTTTATTTATTTTTTATCAGGTCTATTGCTTCAAAAAAAGCAGGCACTTGCTCTTTTGCTTATGTTTTCACTGAACGTCCAATTGAAATGGGCAAAACTATAATAATGGTTGTCACACAGACTGATCACTACTGTGAAGGATTCTTAGTATATGGTTTGACATCTTGTGATCCTAAGAAAATTAATCCACATGAGCTTCCAGAAAATGTATATGATTTGCTAGATCGTTCTGAATACTGGATTGTTAAACAGAAAAAATATCCATTTGAAGTGGGTGATACTATAACATTTGCAATGAACAATCAAGGTAATTTTTCTCTAATGATTTTAGTTGATTAATTTGAATCGGTGATATCACCAGTCTTTTGGAATCCTGAGTCCCAAGGACTCGGGCACTTCCAAAACACTGACTCTTTTTCACAAATGTGTGTCTTCTTTTAGGAATAAAAAAGATTCAATGTTTTTAATGCAAAATATACCTCATTTGTGATTATCCACAAAATACTTTATTTCTTGCAAGATAAACATACATCTTCAAGGAATTTTTTATTCCTCCCTCTTCCAATTTTTTGCTTAAATGATTCAGTATAGCACATTTCTGGCATCACTGGTTGATATTGCTTTGTAATTTTTGTTATGCTTATTGATAGAATTGAATAAAGTATAAAATTAAAACTTTTTATTAATGAAAAATATACTTCCATGTGTTTTTTAGCAATTAGTATTGATTTTCATTTATTAACTAGATCTGCCTCTATATTGATTATAAATGAGAAATTTGGTTGTTGTTAATAATGCGTCATTTTTCTCACTCCTGTGTGGAACTCAGCTATATGCTATGGCTATTAAAATTAAGATCTGATACTGTTAATTAAAAAGTAATTCACTTAGTATACTAGTTTTACAAGAGGTATTGAATGTTTATTTTAATATGGTATATGCAGTACCTGTCAATTTAACAAGTGATTTTTTTTTTATGCTTAAACAATCTGAAAATATTTTTTTTCAGAAATATGTACAGTAAATTCTGTCTAAGGCGGACTCTGTATAAGTCGGAAATCTGTCTACCGCGGAAAATTTTTCAAGTCCCGGCGAACCCATAGAAAATTACATTAATTCATGCTGCATAAGGCGGAATCTGTCTAACGCGGAAACGGAAAGCATTTTAAGGTCCCACCAAAACCAAAATTTTGCATAAGGCGGAAAAAAGGATAATTTAAAAATGAAAGGCATTTTGTTTATTAAATTTTAAAACTGATAAGTCAAATGCTCAATGTCGTGCATATTAGTTAAATTCCGTAACACTTTGAAAAAGTTAATTCAAAAGGACAGAAACTGTTTAAATTTTAAGGAATTTATGCTTGTGCCATTTTTGCATGTACAAAATTATATTTCACAGTTAATATTTCTAGTAGAATGAACATTTATCAAATATATATTTTCGAAAGTGCAATATATTATACTTTAAGGATGTACTCAAATTCAAAGTTATAGCATTCTGCCTCATTCTCGAAGTTTATTGGGGGGGGGGGGGGGTATTATTATTATTTTGTGTGTGTGTGTTTGTGTGCAAACTTCCAATTCGCATGTATTACAGCAATAATACTAAGAAATGGAATAGCGTTTCTCATTTACCTATAATGACAAAAGATCTTTCCGAATTTCAGTTTTCAACTAATTTTTGAGTCAGGAAAATCATTAAAAATTTATGAAATTCGAGGGATTTTTTTTTTTTTGAAGGGGGGGGGGGGGAGCTTTTTTGCATAAGCCGGAATATTGTCTACCACGGAAAATTTTCTCAGTCCCGATCGATTCCGCCTTAGACAGAGTTTACTGTATTGACATAATGATATCATGAGGCAAATATAAACCTTAACATTTGTACTCTACTGGCCTTCTAATTTTGCATATCTGTCTACTGAACTAAAGTTATTACAAAAATTGGAATTTAATGTACTCATCAAAATGACAGATTTATGTAAAAATAGGTATACAATTAGTGCTTATAAATCTATTTTTAAAACTCAAAGGTACTCCCAAAGCTGTGGCATCCTCCTGTATGTGTGTGTGTGCATGTGTTGTTTTAATTCAAAATGTAATAACATTTGCCACTATCTTAAAATGCAATTTTAATCTAAATATTTTCAATGTGTCCAGCATCAACAGCAATACGCATGCACACACATGCTTACACATACATTACAGCAAATGGTAGATACATTGGGCGTATTTAAGTTGATTAGCTTATTAAAATAAATTTTATCTTTCTTACATGTGTTAGTTTTCTTTTTAAATATGCATCTGACCTATAATGTCACACTTCTACAAGCATATTAGTAACATATCTAAGCCTGTGATTGGTTATCAATAAATTAACCTTTTAGAGTTTTTAATGAAGTTATTTGTACTGCAGTCACCCTGTTTTACTATAGGTTCACCTGTTCCACAATTCTAACTATACATTTAAGAGTTGTTTAAGGCTGTTCTCAAATCTAAAAGGGCAACTTTATGACATAAGTTTTATTTTTGTTCGGAAATGCATGAAACTAGCAGGTGTTATTCAGAAACTATGTAATCAAACTTTTTTTTGCAAACGCAATAGATCTTTTAGAAAATAGTGTCAAAGTGGGCATTTTGAACCAAATTTCTGTGAGAAAGAAGAATAACCCCTCAAGAAAGGGTGAAAAATGTCTTTGTCACGTGATCAAAATCGCTTATAACTCAATAGGTAATTTATTTATCAAAAAATGGAAAATACAGTTCAATTCCAAATCTCTTCTATAGTCAGGCCTTCCAATTTTATATCTTTCTGTTGAAATATTGATTTGTAAATGTGTCAAAATGTTTTGTGCTTGTTGGGCAGAGCAGAACAGCCTTAAGGATAAAAGGACTTTCTTATGTACCCTGTATATTTGATATGTATAATACATTCCATTTTAAAAAACTATGCAGAATAAAAAAATATAGTCATGAATTTATTTTATGATTATGTTTGTAACATATTATTACTAAATTAGCAGGGTAGTGGTCAAAGTTAGAATATTTTATTTTTGGCGTTTAACTAATACCGGTCCTGAATATGCAAGTGAAATTATTGTAATATAAATATATACTTAATTTCAGAAACCTTTGACCTAAAAATATTGAAAAAACAGTGTACTTTTTTTAAATAAGGAATATAACAAACCTCCTTGAGGTTTAAATGAAATATTTTAAATAAAAAAGCTTTAAATATAGTTTTTAATACATTATAGGTAAGAAAAAGAACTTGAACAGTTAAGTCCTATAAATATAATATGTTATCATACAATATAATAAAAGCAATTTTAAATGTAATAATCTATGAAATTAAAACAAATATATATATCTATTCAGCGGTAGAATTGATTTAAAAAAAGTCACTGGTCCGAAGGACCAGTAAACATCAGAGTTTACTGGTCTGCAGACATCGTCACTGGCCCGCTACATAAAATTCTATGAAGTACCTTTAACCCTTTGAGTGACACCCCTCCCCCTCCTCCTCCTAGAACATAAACCAAACTTCCTTTGTTTCCCAAAATTTTCGGTATAATAAAATGTAAAATTATAATTTTCAAAAAATTAAATAAACAGTACATAAACAAAAACTATAAAATTATTAATTATGTATTTCCGATTATTTATTTCAACTGTCTGTAACTTTTAATGTGATTTTCTATTTTTTTTTTTTTTTTTTTTTAAATAAAATAAAATTATGTGGTTTGTGTCCCGGTAGCAGATGACGGGATTAGATTTAAAAAGGGTATTAGATTTAGCAGAGTGAGTTGAAATGCCCAATGGAAACTTAAGCTGATAACCCCAAACCTGTGTATATGTTAAATAGTTAAGGGAGAATAAAAGATATGGTGGCGAAATAATTACAAGATAAATGTAAAAACAACCTAACGTTTATTGAGCAAAAGATAAAAACAATATATAAGTTAACTTTATATGCATTCAGTAATTCATAAATATAATTAACAGTAACAAGATTAAAAAGTGATTTAACAAACCCCATGACGTTCAGAAAATGAACTGCATCAAAGAGTGACTGCCAATATGTAAAATCCCATATACTGCTTAAATCATGCTGAGTCTAATGCTTCCATAAATAAGATTAAATTGATGAGAAACTTCTTTATAACAGATGACATTTCCATGAAGAACATAGCAATAACATTGCACGAAAACACAAATGATTTAGCTTTGAACTTCCCGACAAATGCAACTCCTACAACGATGTTTATTTAAAACACTTAACACAGAGTCCACACGCTAATTCAGAGCCGATGTCAAAAACTATCCAACTCTCAAAAGGTAATACGAAGCGTTAAAATCAAAGTAAATCATTCCGATGTCCGCTTATTAAGATGTGCAGAACTTTCAGTTTCAAGTCAAATGCCATTTCAACAATCAAGGGACGACCAGCTGTTAGTGACTGAGAATCGGAGAAGAGACAATGTCGAGGACGAGGAAGTGGAAAAGCCAAGGAAACATTCATATTTATACAAACTGGGAGAAAGAATAACTCATCACGCAATTCAACGGGCAGCTAATGATGTATCCAAAGTGACGACATCGTGACGAAGTGTCGTACATCTGATGTGCCGTAGGCTCGAACGAAAGACGCCATCTAGTGGCGACTGTGAAACCATACGTCAAATGAAAAAGCTACGTGCCGTTGAAAGCGTGGGAGAAACAGATGGAAAACGGAAAGTACGATAAATGTAAACAGAGTGGATAAATTAAAGGGATGATGACAGAAGTTAATTTAAGGTAAGTAGAGTGATATTTAAAAATAGATTTTATATCTGAAAGAAATAAAATGTATTATTTAATAAAAGTGAATATAGAGGAGATATATTGTTATGTAAAAGGATAATGTAGAGGGAAATTCCCGGACAGTGGCAAGACAGAAGAGGGTAATTTACATATATCAAATGCCCCCCTCTTGACACTGGAACAGAAGGGCAAATGCTCACAGAACCACTATATACATGACCTAACAACATACGAGACATGCAGTGTCCACCAGAGCTAACAATACGCCCCCCCAAAATAAACCCAACTGCATAAAAACAGCAAGGCTTAACAATATATCCATGAAAACACAATCCCCCCTGGGATTACAGAACCAGCAGCCACTCAATGATGTAACATTAATCTATATAACTAAAAAAAATATATAAATGTAACATATAATACACATAAAACATTAGTAAAAAACACACATTTCTCAGATCCCCCCCGTATTTGATTCATCATTACAAATTCAACATAATTGATTTAAAATTTTATAATGTAATGAAGTCAAGGCATATAATGTTGTACAATTTCTAAAAAAAAAATTAAATGAAATTGCATGTGTAAATCTCCACCTAACAAGATTGTAACCACAAATTGTCTCAGCCAAAATTCAAAAATGCACACTTATATCTATATAAAAAAAAAAAGCAATCCCAAGAAATTTCAATATATGTGGCAGCTCTACCCAAAAGTAACGAACTTGGTTCAAAGTAAAACACAATTCATCCCACATGATGTCGAAGAAAAACCCACCTTACTTCAAACAGGTAACCTTTGTTAGCTACTCAAAGGCACCCATTGGCAAAAGTCGATGATGCTCCAAAGATGACAAATGCTCCATAAAACTTTACTTTTTAAAATTTATCAAATAAAAATTCTATTTTTAAAACAAAAACTTCAACAGACTTCCTCCAATCACTACAATATACCTGAGAATCCTGAGGAACTAAAGAATGAATCTTAAACAGAAAAAGACTAGACTGGTGAAGTAAGACACCTACCACAGGGCCTACCAACATGCTGAAAAATTGTATCAGCATTCCCTAACAGCTCAGATGCTGAAGCACGCACTCATTCAAAAAAGTAAATTAAAAATTTCTTTATCCAAGTGCACCTAGAAAAGAAATTTGCCATTGGCCAATGGTCTTCACTCACGCCAACCCATACCACATAAACACACAGGTATATATACGATTGAAGAGGATCCTTGAAGTTACAACTAAACCTTAATAAAATTAATAAATATCTCTAAATTCAACAACTATAGGAGCAATTTGTATTTCTACCCATGGAAAAACTAATTTTTACATCTTGACATCAAAGGGAGAAAAGGAGATTTACACATTAGGAAGGCATGTAAATGAGTATAAAGTGCAAAAAGACTGATCAAGTTCTATCATTAGATGAACCAAATCTTTAAAAAATTTGCAAACTTGACCCTAAAAAGATTATATTCTAAAACAGCAGCCAACCTTCTCTAATTTAAAAGGATTACATAAATCTTGGGCAACAGCTACCATTACAAAAATAAATTTGCTTAACCACTGGGAAAAGGACCTTAAACAGCTTTAAACTCTAAAAAAAACTTCAAATACATTAAGTATTCTCACTTTCATGATCTAACCCTCCAAAGCAACAAATATATTCCATCAATCTAACCAGTAGACCTATAAAATAAACTGTCGATCATTTCTAAAAGTGAAGTTGAATCACTAAAAGGTTAACATGTGATTCAATTCTAAAATTTATTCATGGATTGACAGATGATCCTAAAACCTCAAGATTGCTGGAGGTTAGCTTCAGATAAGCCAATGAATCACAAATTCCCAGGGCTTAACACATTACTGGAGCTCTTTCTATCTGTAAACATTAAAACTTTTATTTAAAAAGGAAGTTAAATTCCGGAATCTCTCCTTTCATAATGAACTCTCAACAGGTAAACTAGATTCATATACCAATGAATATACAGGCCAGAAGGGGAAAGGTTAAAAAGAAAATCTTTTAAAACTTATGAAAACTTAAACAATTATAAATATTGCACATGTAACATTTAAAGCTAAAACCAAAAAGTCCCCCCCCCCCCAAATCAAAATAATGTTTCCCTCATGTAATAAAAATCACAGTGTCTTAAAATAGTACATGACACAAGACACTTATACCAAGAAAACTAATATAAATGACCAGAGGAAACTAACATGGCCAGCATAAGTCACATGAGTTTAATTTAAATAAAGATAAAATAATTAAATTAAAGCATTGCCGTAAAAAGGTTTCTCAAACAGAACCCTGATATAGGATTCAAACATTAAGTGAAGATCCAAATTACTTATCTTTACACTTAAATTTAAAAATTTCAAAAGATCTTAAAGAAAACCCCATTAAAATTTATAGACAATGCCAAAAAAAAAAAAAATTAAATATTACAAATTATATTAAATTCAAAATGAATAGTTTACTTAAAAAGAAATTTAAAGAAAAATTTAAATAATTAACCCCAATTAATGGCCAAAAATTCATGATCTTAAGCATGAATCAATAAAACTTTATATATATAAGCACTGTTTTTAAATGATTCCATCGTTGTGGACAGCTGAAAAGAAAATACATCAAAATGCACATTTATATTGGGGAGGAGAACATTAATCAGGGCAAATAAAGCAGCATGAATAAATTAAACAGATTTTTTTCTTTATTAACAAGATATAGCATAATCATGAAACAGTAAATAATTATGTCACTTAAAATAAAAGCATCTTAATCAACCGACTTCTCATATAGCCCAGCTATGCACATGACTAATTAAAAAGGATAAGTCCAAGTTGAAAATTTTCCAAGAATTCAGTGACAAAAAAAATTTCAAAAAAAAAAATTAGATTAAATGTTCAAGAAAAGTATAAAATAATTGTATCTATTGTACTTGACCCTCTGATAAATTAAAAACAAAAGGTAAGCATAAGTTCAAAAAAAAAATTTCTTAGCTCTTACAGACATAGAAAATCAACCTTGTTTGTAAAAACTATCAAAATTTTGGGTAATCAGTCCTGTTTTTCGAACTTCCAAAAATATTGACAGAAATAAAACCATCCAATATTGATAGGACGATCAGAGGTAAAGTCGGATAGAAACCCCCTGCATTTCCCATAATCAAATTAAATGGCAAAAAAAAAACAACAAGATGAAAGTAATTAACAAAAATTAAAGCGATACAAACAACTGTTAATCAATCTATTAAGTTTAAGAATGTACATTTAAACTATAAATAATTTAAGAAGGCCAAGAATTAGTTTAGATAAAACAAACTATATAAATTTAAAGTTAATTTAAGTCAGGCAGATAGGCAACATGCATAATCTGTGAACAGAAATTATGCTACATTTAAAGAATTGCCTCCATTTAAAAAAATTTTAGACTTAACCTGACAAGATAGTATCTATTTATTGCAACCTGTAACATAAAAATTGTAATTTAATAAATGATTTTTACCCTGATCAATTAAACATCAATTTTGATCATAAAAAAATTTCCCCCCTTTTAAAAATTTACATAAAATGCATTACTTTAAAACTGTTACACTGATCTACAGTATAAAGATTCCGAAAATTGAGACACATTTAATTATACATTAGAAAAGCACATTAAAAATCAGCAGAAAAACAATCATGGCAGTTGAAACTTGATGGAGTACACAATAAAAATACCAAGACTCATTAAAAACGTGAAGCACTTAAATAGTGAGGGACTGAAAAATTATAGTGGCGTCCTTGAAAGGTTAAAAGGATGCTGGCGAAAGATGACTCTGGAACAAAACTGTTCAACTTTAAGTCAAAGATGCCATTACGAAAGTTCCTTTATTAGCAAAAGAAAAGTCAAGTTTAATCTTTATATAGCCCCTAAGCAGGCATATATTATATAAAAGCCTCCATCTTTACCATCGCTTCTACCCAGCACGCAACCGCTGCGCTACTGGTAGGAACACTAATTGCAAATCTTGAAAAATATTGCACTAATCTTTGACTATATTGATGAACTTTCGATGGGACAGCTTTAATAAAAATACGATGTTTCACACCATAAAATATCACCAAATGAAGAAGCACAACAGCAGTTGATTCACTTTCACAAAACTTTAACACTATTTGAAGACTTGGAAATATGCAAAACATTTTGGAAAAATGCAGATTTTAGAACGGCTTTCAGCGATGTAGGCACCGATCCAATCTTCCATATTATCGATGTCACTATTTCCATTTATTACCACACTTAAAATCGAAAACTTTCATCTTTTCAGCAGTAAAAACTTGCAGTATTCATGTCATGAGGTCAAAAAAAAAATTTCAAACCATTCAAAATTTATTCTAAAAATTTTAAGTTACTTTTAAAAAAAAACTGCAAATAAGCCATATTAACTTTAATTACTTTAAAAAAATTTCAAAAATTTAAAACATATAACTTATAAACATAAAAGTAATAGAAATTAACTGCCCCCCCCCCTCCCATCGCAAAGCATCGCAAAATAGCTGATGAGGTCAGCGTTCACCACCATAATGCCGAACCCGTAAGGGTTAAGTTTGGTAATTATAAAGAAAAACAGAAATATTGGACAATCTCTTTAAAAAAAAATTCATAAAAACAAATAACTTACAATTTATTTACTATTATAACGAAAAACGATTTTAAGTTTCTATTATATTAAACTGTTAACACGGTTAGGGTTGGGCCCATAACCTGACGGGATTAGATTTAAAAAGGGTATTAGATTTAGCAGAGTGAGTTGAAATGCCCAATGGAAACTTACGCTGATAACTCCAAACCTGTGTATATGTTAAATAGTTAAGGGAGAATAAAAGATATGGTGGCGAAATAATTACAAGATAAATGTAAAAACAATCTAACGTTTATTGAGCAAAAGATAAAAACAATATATAAGTTAACTTTATATGCATTCAGTAATTCATAAATATAATTAACAGTAACAAGATTAAAAAGTGATTTAACAAACCCCATGACATTCAGAAAATGAACTGCATCAAAGAGTGACTGCCAATATGTAAAATCCCATATACTGCTTAAATCATGCTGAGTCTAATGCTTCCATAAATAAGATTAAATTGATGAGAAACTTCTTTATAACAGATGACATTTCCATGAAGAACATAGCAATAACATTGCACGAAAACACAAATGATTTAGCTTTGAACTTCCCGACAAACGCGACTCCTACAACGATGTTTATTTAGAAACACTTAACACAGAGTCCACACGCTAATTCAGAGCCGATGTCAAAAACTATCCAACTCTCAAAAGGTAATACGAAGCATTAAAATCAAAGTAAATCATTCCGATGTCCGCTTATTAAGATGTGCAGAACTTTCAGTTTCAAGTCAAATGCCATTTCAACAATCAAGGGACGACCAGCTGTTAGTGACTGAGAATCGGAGAAGAGACAATGTCGAGGACGAGGAAGTGGAAAAGCCAAGGAAACATTCATATTTATACAAACTGGGAGAAAGAATAATAACTCATCACGCAATTCAACGGGCAGCTAATGATGTATCCAAAGTGACGACATCGTGGCGAAGTGTCGTACATCTGATGTGCCGTAGTCTCGAACGAAAGACGCCATCTAGTGGCGACCGTGAAACCATACGTCAAATGAAAAAGCTACGTGCCGTTGAAAGCGTGGGAGAAACAGATGGAAAACGGAAAGTACGATAAATGTAAACAGAGTGGATAAATTAAAGGGATGATGACAGAAGTTAATTTAAGGTAAGTAGAGTGATATTTAAAAATAGATTTTATATCTGAAAGAAATAAAATGTATTATTTAATAAAAGTGAATATAGAGGAGATAGATATATTGTTATGTAAAAGGATAATGTAGAGGGAAATTCCCGGACAGTGGCAAGACAGAAGAGGGTAATTTACATATATCAGCAGAAAGTTCCAGACGGGAGACGTGCGCCGCAGATATTCTTTCCCCTTTTGCAGATTTTTTTTTTTCCATTGGATCTTTTTCCAACTTTATACTATGCTTAGTTCTTTATTATTTATTACTAAAACTTAAGATTATTATTAATAAAAATGAGTTAAATGCTTAAAGACATTAAAAGTAAATGATTAATTTATTAAGGGTTCCTTTGTAACATTTTACCTGCAGATTATTTTCAGTCGCTGAAAGATCTGTCGCAGACACTTGGAGAATTTTCTGCTATTGGGGTTTGTGTTTGGTTGCAGATTTCTCAGGGACGGGAATATTTACGTTTACCTGTCAGAGAGGGAAAAAAACTACTGGACCTGCGGACCACTCAATTTTTTAAATTGTGGTCCGATTGAATTTTTAGTGATCTCGGACCAGCGGGCCACCAAGGATTTCGAATGCTGTCCATTTACAAATTATTCAAAATGTTGTGTGGATTTAGAATGTTGCTTGAAAGTTAGAATAAATAAAGATATGACTTTTTTTTTAGAAATATACAATGAACTCTAAATTGAAGCGTTATTTCTGATGAATCCGGTGTCATAGAAGCTGTAAGTACAATAGATGCATGGAAACAGACTATAATTTAGAGAAAATTAAATTATTAGCTGTTTGTAACTGTAAAGAATTATATATATAAATTCAGCTTTTAAATAAGCATATGATATGCTTCATATTTTTAAATCTAAAAGATGTTATTAAGCAGATAGTATAGTTTTATTTTAGAATGACTTATGGCTCAGATATATATTTTCCGTAAGTGAATTTGCAAAAGAAAAAATAAACTTAAAATTGTTAAATGTGTAATGAAGAAGATTCAAAGTTTCAATAATATTTTTGGTTATTTGTATATTTATCAACTATTCATTGTTACAGGTCTAGTAGAAGTTTTCGCAAATGATGATGCTGATCCTACTTTGCACGTTGATTACTCTCAGCCTTTGTGGGTATTTGTAAATTTAACTCATTCAATTGCTGAGCTAAACTTAAGTGGTAGGTATGAAGTCTATAATTATACATAAACTTATAGCATAGATAATTAGAATGTTTATTAAACCATTTTTCACTGTGCTTTTGATATGCTTTTTCATAAATAAAAAAAATCTAATCTCTTCTCCCCTCAACCCTCTTAAAAAAAGGAGGGGACTGCATCTAGCAATAAATTGAGGCATTCAGAATCAAAGTAGATCCAGTCCATAAAACATATTCAGAGATAGTTGGTGGTAAAGTGAATGGGCTCTCATGTATCTAATTCAGAATCATGGGTGACTGACATCATTTGTTGCTCACATTTTCAAACAAGGACTTGGTTTGTTACTGCACTGACAAAATTATTTTCCATAAAACAAGAATTCATCTCAAATTAGGTTGTACAATTAAATGAACTTGATCCACTTTCATTCTGCATGCCTCAATATCTTATCCTAAATGAGTTTCTTCCGACTACCTAAATGGCTGATTTTGAGATAAATAATCCATTTTAAGAAACAGATTATCAGATGGCTGTTTTTAACAGCTTCCATAGCTCCTAACCCTACTGTTTTTTGTGAATCGCTACTTCCAAATAGAAATATTATCTTTCTGTAACAGTATCATATTACCTATGTTAGGGGGTGTGATGAGTTTTTATATGTTTATTACATCTTAATGTAGTTTGTCTTTATATATATTTAAATATTCAGAGCATCTTGATTTATTATGCCTGAATCTGAAGTCAATCTAGACTAAAATTGTGGCCTGTTTCAAGTCTTTTCACAAAATTCCATATGATACAGGCACTTTCACACCCCCTCCCTTTTTTTTGTTAACTTTCCCTTCATAAAATTCCTTTTCACAAAAAGGAGCCTACACAAAATTTCAATCCATAAAAACGAATTCTTCATAATTAATTTTTTTTTCATTAAGGTTTGAAGTGTGTATTTGCAAACAAAGAAGCTTAGAGAAATAAAACTTACTTAGTAGGAGGACTTTGAAAAGGCTAATATAGTAAAACCTGTATTTAATGAGGAGCTCAAGACACAGAAAAATGCTTGTTAAATCCTGTCGCTTGCTAAATCCTAATCCAAGTTAACTAGTGTGTACATAAAAAAAATAACTTACATGAATTGCTGCTTGATAATCTTTATTAAGAAATGAAAAAATATTCATCCAAAGTTGATTGTTTGACTTTATAAAATATTGTTTAATTTAATTTTCATCTTATTACACTTAATGCATTAAATGTTGCATCATCAGTACTTTTCATTGGTTCAAAAAACTGTTCAAGATTTTGTAATGACTGCAACATAATCACATGTTGGTGTTTTAAGTACTGTTTCTTCTTTCGAGTCACTATCATTTGCATTTTCCTGTTCCTGAGCTTTTACCACTTCTACGACGATATCCTCAGTGGAGAGTGTTCCCGACCTTGACATTGTCATCAACTTTATTGTACTCAATTGATGTTTAAAACATCGTTAAACTTCTCAATGTTATTTTGTTGCAACCAGACTGAGAGTGGCAAGTCATCTTTGAAGTCACCATCACTTCTATCAATCCATCCATCAATCTGTAACAGATTTGGATACAGGATTGAGTCCCACTTCTCCAAGCATCTGTCATCAGGTGTGCAGCATCAAGAACAAAAATATTATGATCCTGATCTTTTTCATTTCTCTCGAACATCATGAGAATCAATTGCTTTCTATAATAACATAATAAGCCATTTGAAGCTGTGAATAACATCTTGGTCAAGAGGCTGTAACACAGGTTGAAATAGGCAGTAAAAGAACAAGTTCTATGTTTTTTAAATTGTTAACCTATGGGTGAGTAGGACGGTGACATAGGTGAGTATCAACGATGAGTGCAATCTTTCTTTTCTGTTTTTGAATCACCTTATCCCACTCTTCCAAATAGGATAAAAGTAATTCTGAAGTCATCCATTTTTTTTAATTCAATTTCTAAGTCACTAGTAGTCATTTTACCCCTTTAAAGTATCTTGGATTTGCAGATTTACTGACAATAAAGTTTTTTTCTTGTCTTTGCCTGATGTGTTGCAGCACATTAACACTGTCGAGTGATTTTTCAGCAACTTACCGCCCACACACTTTTCACCTTTAAACTTCGTCGTTTGATAAGAGGGTTAGATTGTAAAAGATGCTGGCCTCATTGGCATTAGAGATGTTATCCTCAGCTTTATTTTCACGTAAATCTTTACATGTGCAATCCAACCAATCTTTCATATCCTTGTCGTTCACACCTAGGGACCTCACCCATAATTTTTCTTGTACAGATGTGGTGTTGCTTGAAACGATGTAGCCATCCATTAGAGCATGAAAAATCTGTTTAACCTAGCTGAGCTGCAATTTTTTCAGCTTGGATTTTAATGATGAGCCTTGTTATCAGCAAACAAGAACTCTGTTTCTGAACAAACCATTTTAATAGAGCTTTATCCAAGGTCCTCTTTTTCACACTTCTTCAACAACAACAAACATTCTGACCCAGATAGCTTTTCTACTTCTTATTTTTCTCATTTTTACCTTTATTTTAACTAGAATGTTTTAGCTTCACTTTTTATTAGTCTTTGATGTTCTTTTTTTGGCGCAGCATGTCCCTAAAGGGATTTTGTCCCATAAAACCATATGCAACCAACCAACCAAGCAATGTTCAACCGTTTGCAAACAGTCACATTCACTTCACATGCTTTCATTTAAGGACTCCTTGTTTTTTAAGAGAGTTGAGACAGTTGAAGAAAGAAGTCCATACTATAACATTTTATTCAACTTTATCTAAGAGTTTTATAATTTCCACTTTTCTCTTGCAGATAAAACTTTCCTTTCAACATTTTAAACAGCTGAATAAAAAATACTCTCAAGAAAAGGCACAAGCCAAAAATAAGTTTTTCTTACACATAGTTATGAAACCAGTAATTATACTTGATTTGGATTGGATTTTCAATTTTAACTGTACCGAGCAGTTTGGTCGATTTCAATTAAAACAAAAGTATTAAAAAAGACAAATAAAATGAAAACCAGTTTCTTCATTTGCCATTGATACATAAATGGGTTTGTGAGCATGCACAAGAGACAAATCCAGAGATTGCGATGAAAAAAAGTGGAATTTTTTTATGAGAGTTCCTTGTCGTTTTAAATAATATCTCGATTAATTAACAAAATGTTAAAATTCTGATTCTCAGGTACATCAAGAGACAATTTGGGTTAGCCTCACAAAAATTTCAGTCTCGTACGTCCCGTAGATTTTGCTAGCCATCACACACACGCACACGTAGAAATTTTCTTTTATTAGTATAGACCAAATATTACTTATAATATTTTATATGTTGACCCAAAAATTTAGGAAGATTTAAAAATTTGTATTAAACTTTTTAAAGAATTCATGTATCAGGCTCAACGTCAGCTACAGCAAACTCAATATATGTGTTTCATTTTAAATAAGTGATATCAATGAATGAACACCAGTTGTGAATGGTTGTTCAGAAATTGGTACATTATTTAATATGTCAGTTGAAATACAATTGTTGTACTTATCTTATTTCAGGCATCTTTGGTACTAAATGTGATCTTGATGTTCCATCTGAATCATTCAGAAATTTAAGCATAACAGATACAGGTGAAAGTGAATCTGGAAATCCGAGTACCTCTGGTAAGTTCTAGATTAGATGGTAAAATTAAATTTTTTAAGTGGAGGGTAAACTTTTCTCCAACATTTGCAAATGGAGGGGATCACAGATTGTTGGTAGGGAGAGTAGGCAGCAATACTCTTTAGTTTTGTCTGCCTTTTGCATCTGACAGTTTTTCAGGACCATATTTTGAAATCTGCATCAGATTATTTAAGGTCCAATTACTTGATTCCTGAATTAACTTTCAGTTCTTTGGAGTGCTAAGTCTATGTTCACAGGTTAAAAACACTCAAAATTCCAAAATTGTTTTTGCCTACACTTTTAATGCTGTTATGCATCAGGCATGAAAAAAATATGCTATTTAATAAACAAATAATTATCTTTTAGTTATGCAGCAATTTAAATTGATTGCAGTGAAAGTGAACATAGGTTGAAAGCCTTATTCATTTACTTAGATTAAGGGATAAAAAAAGACATCTGTAAAAATTAAAAAAATATAAGCAAGAAATATAGTGCAGTTTTAATTTCTCTTAGATTTTGCTAAAACAAATTTAGCATAAATACTAACTTTTTTATCATAGCTGAAGAAGGATAGAACATTGTAATCATCCATGTAAAAATTGAATCATTTGCTGAAGCTCAAGGCTTTTCCATGACACATTGATTAAATTGATTTTTTTTTTTTTTTTTTTTTGTACATTAATGACCAAATAACTACATTTATGACTTGCATAAATTTTGAGTTTGATAGGCATGGTGCTTCCTGTGAGCAGGAGTTTCCCACCTTGACATTTTTAAAGGAGGGAATTTCATACTTTTTTTGAGGGAGGGGGGATATGCTACCCTACCTTTGAATTTTAGCCCCTGTATGTTATGTGTGTGCTACTTGCATATTTGTATGATTCATGTAGTTTCCACCCCTTGCTTCTGAAATAAATGGAAAAATTTTCACAAAGCTTTTGATTTAAGAATATGAGACAAATTCAGGCTGGTGGGATATTAATGATAATATTTTTAATTTTAAGTTTATGTGAATAATAAAACAACCACCCTATTTTTTTAATGTCTTTTCTTTCATCACCTGTATCAAAAACATATGCAGTTGCTATTGTAAATGATAGTGATGTATTTCCAGTGCATGATTTATTACATGGGTTTGAACCAGTGTCGTGAAAAATTCTCAGATATACCACAAAAATATTCAGTTTTATTCTATCAAGATTTTATGAAGTAATAGAAGAATTTTTTTTATTAGTTCAGCATTCTGAAACTACACAGTTTACTTAGTGATGAGATTTGGAGTAACTTTGCAGAATTTCATAGGTTTATGTGAATACTCTTAAGGAAATTAACATTCAGATAAAATTAATGTAAATGGAGAAAAATTGTTTCCTTGAAAAGAATAGAGTTAGAAATACAGTAGAAGTATTTAAAATAATGATTTTATCCAGTGTAAATTAGGTAAAAAATTTTTGAACAAATTTTACAAGCTTTAAATCTAATGTTACTAAATTTTGAAAAAAATTCAGACCACCTTCACTTTTTGCTATAAATTTTATAAGTAGTACACATATCTAATCATTCGATCTTTCAAAGCAGATTTATAAAAATGGGAAGCTCATTTCCCTCATTACACACAATATATTACAAAGAGAAAAAGATAAAAATATTTAAGGACTTGTTATTTTAAAATTACTATTTATAACAAATTATCTTTCTACTGGCTGTGATGGTGCATTTTGTTTCATATTTTATTTATAAACACATTCTTTTCATACTTTTTTAAAATCCTTTATTTAAGTGTGCTGTGCAAGAGTAATTATGTACTCATGTGTGCCATGAAATATAAACTTTGATCTATTAGCTCTTTTAGATAAAAATCTATAAATATTAGTTGATTTCTAATAACATAACCAAAAGTTTATTGTAAAAATTAAATTTGTCCAAATGCTTTAATTATATATGAATTAGTTAATAGGTTACATTTAAAGTAACTAGATAGTACCCATCAAGATTTGACAGTAAACAACTTGAATGTTTCATTAAAAAAAAAATACTCAAATTTTTAATTAGTTGCTTTTAAATTAACTAATCATGAATTCTTATATTGGATAATTGATTCTTATAGATTTAAGGCGATAGATGGTACTGTTAGCAGACCTGCCAACTTTTGAAAATCAGAAATCGTAGCACACAAAATTAAAATTAATTTGGAGGTTGGTTGGTTGCTTTTTTGTGTTTCGCGGTTATTTTTTGACATTCTTAAAAGGAATAAGGTTTCAGTCTTTCAACTCAATATAGTAAATTTTTTCCTCTGAAAATTATTATACGATTTGTAGGGCTTTTTCTAGTTTCGCAGTGTTTTATTATTTTTGTTTTTTTAAATTTGCAAAAGGAGCTCGGTTCTAATTTTTTAATGCAGTGTAGTTAATTTTGACGAAATTCGGGATTTTGTTTTCTGCGATCATTTCACAATATTCACAATTTTTCTCACAAATTCACGTTTTTCTATCATGATTCTTTGTTGAAATTTGCACTATTTACCTCGAACTTTTGATGAGATTTGCATTTTTTACCTTGATACTTTGGCGAATTATGCATTTTTTTTTTACAGGACCCTTTCTCAAATTTTGCGTTTTTTACACGATCCTTTGGCGAAATTAGTGTTTTCTTACTGATCTTTCCATGAAATTTGTGTTTTATTTTTGAGATCTTTTGATGAAATTCGCGTTTTCTTTCCGCGATATTTTGTCGAAATTCACGTTTTTAGCACGACCCTTTGATGAATTTGACATTTTTTTATGCGGTCATTTGTTGAAATTCACGATTGTTTATTGCTACAGATCAGCAAAATTCGCAACAGTTGTGTGTGACTGATTGGTAAAATTTTCGATATCTTTTCGCAACCAATTAACAAAATTTACTACTCGTTTCCGCGACTTTGACGAAATTTGCAATATTGTTCCCTCGGTAGTTTATCGAAATTCATGATTTTTTTTTTTTTTTACACAATCTTTTGACGAAATTTGCATCTTTGTGAACTCTTAATGAAATTAGTGATTTTATTGAGTGAACAATTGAAGATAATCACTATTTGTTTCGGAGATCTTTGACAAATAACCTGATATTTTCCAGGATCGTTTGAAGAAATTCTCAATTTTTTTCTCGACCTAGTCACGAAAGGATTTAGGGAAATTCCATGAAAGAAAGAAAATCACAGACTTCCAAGAAATTTTTAAATTTACTCGCAGAAGAATCATAGGTGTGTGCAAGAATTTGCTTGGGGAAATTCAGCACAGTATTTTTCATTATGCAGGAATTTCCTTTTTTGTGTGCAAATCGCGTGATTCTGCACGATATTTCAAACCTTGCTCCTCAAGAAACTCTTAAAATGACGCCCCTGTTTCTAAGGAAGAGAATTCCTGTATAAATATTTACAGGCGCACAATCCACTAGTGATTAATATCCACTAAGAGGGTTTTATGTTAAGAAGTTTGTTTTGCAGTCCAGATTTTTTTTCCCTTCCAGCCCTTTTTGATGTTCACATTTTTTGGATTAATGACCAATTTTTTAAAACTTTCAGAACCGAATACTTTAAAATTTAAGAAATTTCGGAACAGAATCACTCCTAAAAATATGCTATGATGACTAAAAATCGCAACTGAAAACAAAATGCGTTTGTATTTTCCCCAAAAAATTGTAGTTTGAGATTAATTTTCGTAGCATCATAGTTTATAGGTCCAAATCATAGCAACTACGTTTTTTTCGTAGCAGTTGGCAGGTCTGTGTTAGTCTTAACTTACTCAATGAACTTAAAGAATTTTAAGTTTGTAACTTATAACCACTTCTGCATGCTTTTTATCAGAAATTTAACTAAAAATATTGTGTATAGCATTTATTTTTACTTACTACAGTCTCAATTTCTTTTGAAAAATAACAATATTTAGCATTATAATTTTTTTTTAACTACAGGGCTGTTAAAAGCTAACGATTTGTAATATGTTTTTTATTTTACATTTTCATAGATTATTAAACCATGGGTATCAATGTAATTTTTTTTTATAATTTTTATATGAATATTTTTCTTCCTTCCTGTTTTCTTTCTTTCTTTTCTTTTCTTTTTTTTTTTTTTTTTTTTTTACAGAAATGAATGACAAACGTTATTGTATACACATTGTAATATTCTTGATAATGGTCAGAAAATATAGCAACAATTGTAGATGAGTTCTATTTATTTAATTGATATTATATGGAAAATATTTTAGCTTAAATGTTTTTAATATAAAATTAGTATTTAAAAAATATATTGATCAGTGTTAAATCTTATTTAATTATAAAGAATAATAAAAAAAAAAAATACAAATTGTATAACTTCTCCTTCTGAAATAATTTGACATTATTGAAATGAATTATTGGCAAAAATATTATAGAAAGCATTCTGCTGAGTATGAGGATCAAACTTGGGTTCTCTGCAGAGATTCACTGCTTTAAACTGGTGCCTCAGACCACTGGGCTAACAAGATCTCATTCTACTTTACTGTAAAAGTGAAGATTTTCTAGATTTAATTTTACGCATGCACAGTTATGCCCATTTCGCACTGAACTAAAAATTTACCTTAGCGTTTTAATATATATGATTTACACAGGGTGCCTTCAGAATCTGGTAATCAGAGAATCATGGAAAAATCAGGGAAGTTTATCAATCTGGAAAAGTCAGGGAAGTTGTAAAAATACTCCAAAATCAGGGAAATTTGTCTATACGTGGAAATATTTCCATTTTAACCTTGCCAACAAGACTGATCGTCTATTTTATATACTTTTTTTTTACATGTTGATTAGTTGTTAACAATATTTTTAAAAAGGTGCACATGGTATGAGGTTTTGATATTTAACACAAATTAAGGGGATCAGATGTCCTCATTTTCTGTAGCTAGTACAACTTATTAATAGAGAGATAATTATTGCAGGCAATTTATCCATTTTTGAAAAATTTAGCTATCCCGTCAGATGTAATGTCTTATAATTAAACATTTTTCAGAAAATGAGGAAATTTTTTTGATCACCCTATATCCATTGGCCACTGTATGGAGTTGAACTAAATTTTGAGTTTGGATTTATAAAATTTTCAACCAGTACTTTATGAATCTTAGGCAATTCTTATGCTTTTCTCTTGTTTTTTTCTCCCAAATGAGATATTAACAAGCTGGAAAAGTGTGTTATATGAAGAAGCAGCATATATAAAATTTACCATATGTGTATTGTTAACCCTCTGAGCGTCTTGAGGGCTTTCCTGCATTTTCATAAAAATGCTTATAAAACTAATGTTAATTTAAATTTTCTTTCCCTGTTTGTTTCTAAAATACACTTGCCCCTTTATTTGACTCATTTTAAAATACAGTTCTGTTTAAAAAATGTTTTATACAGCAGGTTTAAGTTGTTTTGGGGAAACGGAAAAATACAGCCAAACCGCTTAGAGTTAATAATGGAAATTTGATAAAGATAGTCAGAGAAATCAGGGAACTTTTTTTTTACAATTTCTGTAGACACTCTGACATCACCATAAACAGTAACAGAAATATTACTTGTCTTAAAGATTGCCATTTTTTTTGTTACTCTAAGTTTTCATTAAAGGAAAATCTGTATTTTTTTTTTTTTTTTAAATTGTGTATCTCGCATATTCTTCTTGCTCTTTATATCAAAGAAATAAACAAAAATGTGTACCAAAATAAATGTGTTTGTTCAAAGTTTATTTTTATGAATAGTTTTTCTTTGTAGGTCATCAGTCATCTAGTGAATGTGTCATCTGTTGTGAAGAACAAGTTGATTGTGCACTATACCGCTGTGGACATATGTGCATGTGTTATAACTGTGCCTCCAAAGTGTGGCGATCTACTTCTGGTGCTCACTGTCCAATTTGTCGAGATTCTATACAAGATGTTATTAAAATTTATAAATAAACTTTAAATTATGTAAAATAATTGCATTTTTAAAAAAAAAATGATTTTAATGAATCAAGCTTTAGTATTTTTTTATAATTTATTAAATAAAATCAGCATATCTTGTACCTGACTGCTATTGACTTATACCCATTTTTCTTTCTTTAATTCTTTCTATTTAATTAGACTCGAATGACTTGTATTGTATTTTAACTGACTATTTTGACAATTTTTTTATATTTTGCATTTATTTTTCAAAATGTCATGCAAAAGAATTACCATCTTATATTTTTATTGATGCAGTACTTTACTGCATCTGTAGATTATTAATGTAAATAATAATGAAATAAACTCATCATTGGTTCAATAACCTTTTATGCCTTATGTATATTCTTATATTTAAGATTGTAAATATTTGGTAAATGATGTTTGTTATACTTTTGACTCAATTCGTAAGCTGATAACTAGTGCTTTAATTTATTTCTTAGTCTTATTCTAAAATATTTTAACTAAGGGTTCTTTAAATTATTAAAATTAAAAGGTTTGTATGAATTTGTGATATTACCATTATCCTGTAAATTTACATGCATTTAAAAATGACAAATTGTATCAGAATACTGTTTGCAACTTAAGATATGCCAGAATTTCAGATTTTGTTGGCATAAGATAAACAAATAGTTTGGATTTTCACTAATAGTGTACCTAATGTGTAGCTTAGTTTTTTGATAATATGCAAATTGTATCCCTTTAAAAGAAGATGCAAATCAACAACTAATAAAGTTTATGAAAAGCTTCTTTAATAATAGCTTGCATGAATTCAGTTACTGCTTTTATTGAATAAGTATTTTCTTTGACTGATTGCAGTCTTTACAATGATAGAAAAAGCATATCTTATCTGGTAAAGTTCTTTTAATTTAACAATGAATTGGCAAGAACATTCTTGCTTGTGATAGTCAATACATCAAACAGTCATTCTTGTATTACAGGCTGAAGTTCAAATTAATACCTGCTGTATAATCTTAATATTTATTAAATCTTTTCATTATGGGATTCTTAATGGCATCGCCTATCAGTGAAAATTTGAATTATATTTTCTTCCCCTCTCCCTATCTCTCCAAAAAAAGAAAAAAAAATCTTACTCTTTGACAAGTCTTCATTTGCAAACTTTACTCTGATGTGAAAATTTGTTGATTTTTTTTTCATTTTTCTTTAAAATGTGTGTAGACTTGAGGCACATAGAATAACACTTTGTAATAATTAATATAAAAGTTTTGTAATGCAGTACTCAAGTTTTTATAATGATTTTCATAGCTAAAAACAATAAAATCATATGAGAAATGGCATTTGTGCAGATAATCATGCCATGCTTAATGCTCACCATATACTAAGAGTAAAAAATGTTTGTACCAGTTTAAATCAAGAAATGAAAATTTTGTAAACAAGTAAATATATTTGTTTTAATCATTGTATCATTCCTTGGAAGTTAAAATGTTTTGGTCTTTCCTTATGAACCAATAAAATCTTGTCTAAATTTTTTTTTTTTCCCATGCAGGAACCAATGAAAGATTTAACACACAAAATAGCATCATGCTATCATAAATTCTATGACATATGAGTCTGCTGTCAAAAATCTTGGTTGAAGTTGAGAATGACTTTTATCTGATATCTTGGAAATCCTTTTGTACTTCAAAAAATAGAAAAAAAAAAGACATTTTTTAATGATAATACAAAAAGTGATTATTAACAGCTGACATGTATGTATTCTGGCAATTCTATCAAGATAGTCATCTATCAAAATTCTTCCACGATAGAACTAAAGAAGAAAATTCCAAAAATCAAAAAAATGTTTAATACCATTAAGTCTCCAAAAATAATTATTTAATATTTTTGCATTTAAAAAAACATGTTGGAAAAATGAATCATGAAATTAATATTTAAAAAATTATGAATTGTAATCTATAAAATTAACAGGAACATATTTTTAGAGGCTTATAATATGCACAATGCTTAAAGTATGCCAATGCTGAGCTCTTGTACTTCTATGTTTTAGTGAATATTTACTCATTAATTAAAACCAAATGGAGCTCATAAATACTTCACATCGAAGCCTACCATAAGAGAGAGTAAAAGAAAAATGAAGCCCACAAATTATCATTTCCCTTCCTTCCGATTCTTATTCCTTCATGTTCTTTCCTTATTTATCAAGATGCTTCACTTAACATCAAAAAATTATGAAATTTAATATTTATTAGACTAGTTAATCCTGTGAACAAAATTGAGTCAGACATATTTTATAAGAAGTTTTATAGATTTAAACATAACTTTTCCTATAATATATACATTTGTCACAAAATGCAATGCAACTTTCATCCTTTTCTGTTCCATTCATCTCCTGTAATATTTAAAATTTGGGATGTGGTATTTTTCAGTTCAAACTTCTGATAATCTCTTTATTGTAGTCATAAAAAAAAAAAAAAAAATCAAAGGATAATTTTTTTTATTAACAAAATGATGCATCGGTTTTTTTTTTCTTTTAGTAAAAAAATAAATACTTTTTTAATGCACAATTTTCATTTATTACCAGAACAAGTTAAATGTAGATATTTTATTTTATTATTATTATTTTTTTTTTCTGCTATGACCTTAAGTTCAAAAAGAAAAAACAAAATCAATGTCTTTGTCAACCAGCAGTTCTTATTATTTCCATTCATATTTATTCATCACATAATTATAGTAGAATATTTTGAATCTCAAAATAATAGAATACTCTAAGACATTTGGTGCTACCATCTATAGTAAAAAATAGAAGCTACATCCTAATGATCATGTGATGCTTAGGTTGAGAACACTAGAGCCACAGACCAAGTACTATTTTCAGGTCCATGTTCTGTGCTTCAAAGACTGTCTTCATTGCTCTCCTTCTATGTTCATGAATTTACATCAGAATTGTAAAAAAAAATAGTTTATTTCATATTTAGCCACATTTAATAACCAATAAAGCTTGATTAATTAAATATATTTTATAAAAATATTGTGATCTAGAATTTTGGAGGAAATAAATTTATACTTCCTTCATGAAACCGTGAGTTCAATCATATTAACCAGAATTGCATATTAAAATGTGTATGGAATGAAATAAAAATAATTAAACATTTAAAAACCGGTAAGCGCAAGAAAGTAAACAAACAAATTGGTTTATAATTACATATGCAAATATGGTGTATAACCTATGATGTGCTAAGATTTTGCTCTAGATATGCTAATTTACATAAAAACTGTACGTTTTGAAAATTTAATTTATAATTATACAGATGTTAGCCAAAAAAATTCCTTGATTAAAAAAAAAAATTAGTATAAAAACTGCAGCCATTGCAGATTGCAGCAGCACTTTGAATTTTCCACTTACAATTTCACTGTTTATATCTGCAACAATGTCTGGATTTTGGGGTTGGGTGTTTAAGAAGCGACTATAAATTACTTCATAACTTTCAGATTTTGTCAATGGATTCAATGTACACTTAAAATTGAGGACACAGATTGAATAATACAGTGACCTTTGTTCATATCATGTTTGTCAAGATGTAATAAAATAATTGTAATGTAACTGAGTGCATTAAAAAAAATTAAGAAAGATAACATACAAGAAAATATTTTGTGTTTGTCTCCAAAATGTTAATTTATACAGATATTATAATTTTTTAGTGAAATTAAGAGAGATATGTGTAATACAATCAATATTTAAATATGGCTACATAATAAATCTGATTATACTACACCTTATATTACCAAAAGGGACGAAAACAGTTATACATTTGATTTAGTGATGTAACGAGAAGCTACTATTGTATATAACATTTATGTGCAATTACACATTTCATAAATTTTATTTACTGTTCTTACAGCACTAACATAAAATTAACTACTCACTCATTTATTTAGTAATAGGTTTACTTTACTTTCCAACACACTTGTAAAGCATTAATTGTACAAGCGGGGATGATTTTGACTCTGTCAAAATTAGCTATGTTCAACTCATAGAATGTTTTCACTGTATCATTCTCTCCGTATTATTGCTGTAAAGCATGTTATATTATAAGAGTATTATTTACAAAAACAATCAATATGAAAAGTATGTAGTACATGCTTCTAAATTTTACACATCTACAGCAAAAGGACATCAATCCAAATTACATTTTTAGCTCAACTCTGATTGGTTTAATCATGTTTCTCGAGTCCTATTAAGAATCTCTAAAAAATTCTTTCACATTCTGAATGCTTATTTTTTCGACAAAAATAGCCAAATTTGGTGGCATTCTTGCATTTGGTGCCAACTATGTGTTTTGGCATTCGTAATCTGTAAAGTCGATTTTTCGTCCAAACGTTGCCAATATTTCACCAACTTCGCGATTTCATGACCCTGACCCATAGCGACCCAAAATGACACACTAATCAAATCTGCTCGAACATGTGACTTAGCTCAATGGTCTGGTGATAAAAAATAGTTGAAGATACAAAATTTAGTCAATCATTTAAGCCGTTTTATAGATAAAATTAGCTTGACCCGCAGTGATTCCAAAATGACCCACTAATCTAATTTTCTTGAACATGTGACACAGCCGTTCTGTCTTCTCAAGCCCAAAAACGATAGAATACAAACTTTAATAGAAATCGTTAGAGCCGTTTTCTAGATAAAATTAGCTTGACCCGTAGTGTCACAAAACAACCCAATCGTAATTTCTCAAACATGTGACCTAGCTCAATAGTCTTGTACCCGGAAATGGCATGATACAAAATTTTGTTGAAATTGTTTGAGACTTTTTTAGATACCATTAGCTTGACCCTGACCCATTGTGACCCACTAATGGAATGTTCCTGAACATGCATCCTAGCCCAATGTTCTTCTTGAGCCCGAAAAGATAGAATACAAAATTCAGTCAGTTGTTAGAGCTGTTTTTTAGATAAAATTAGCTTGACCCGCAGTGACCCCAAAATGACCCACTAACCTAATTTTCTTGAACATGTTATCCAGCCCAGTGGTCTTCTGAAGACCGAAAATGATCTAATACAAAATTCAGTCAAAATCGTTAGCCTTTTTTAGATAAAATTAGCTTGACCGATAGTGACCCAAATATGACCCACTAATTGAAATTTCTTGAACGTGTGACTTAGCCCAATAGTCTTCTCATGCCCAAAAACAGTTGGATATAAAATTTAGTTAAAATTGTTTGAGTTTTTTTTAGATATAATTAACTTGACCCTGACCCAAAATGACCCACTAATCAAATTCTCCCGAACTTGCGACCTAGCCCAATGGTATTCTTGTGCCTGAAAATGGTAAAATTCAAAATTTCATCAAAATCATTAGAGCTGTTTTCTATGTAAAATTAGCTTGACCCACAGTGACCCAAAAATGACCCACTAATCGAATTTTCTCGAACATGCGACTTAGCCCAATGGTCTTCTTGTAATCCAAAACGATAGAATATAAAATTTAGTCATTGTTAGAGCCATTTATTTAGATAAAATGGGTTTGACCCAAATATGACCCACTAATCAAAATTTCTCAAACATGTGACTTAGCCCAATAGTCTTCTGGTGTCCAAAAACGGTTGGATATAAAATTTAATTAAAATCGTTTGAGCCGTTTTTTAGATATAATTAGCTTGGCTCTAATCCATTATGACCCACTAATCTAATTTTCTTGAACATGTGACCTAGCCCGATGGTTTTCTCGTGCCCGAAAATGGTAAAATAGAAAATTTAGTCAAAATCATTAGAGCCGTTTTGAAGATAAAATTTACATACACACACACACAATTTTTGCTCGTATTATAGTATGAGGTTAAGTTGAGAGTTGTCAATATTGAGTTGTCAAATTTTGCAATATAGAAAATCACAGAAAGACTACTCTTAATCCAAATAGTGAATAAATCTGTAAATAAAGCAATTACGAATGAAAAAAACACATTAAAACCTAATAAAGGGTAATTGGACAACTGTTGCCAGTAAGAAAATTAATCTCTTTGATAGATCAGCACTTTGTTTTTGAAAATCGGGGATGGCAAATTTTTTCATATCCATGTGCAAAATTTTTTTTTTATGTGTCCATGGTATGCAACAATAAAAGAAGTAAGTAGTGCATTAAGGAGTAATGAATCCAAAAATTTTTGAAATTTTGTTTTTATATTAAAATAATTATAATATATGGCATTTATATTGAAGAAAGTAATTTAGGAAAATGCCATTTCTGTTGTTGCATCTTAGATATAAAATATCAGGTTCATACTTAGTGATTTCTAAAAGAATAGCAGCTGTATCGAAGTCATCTGACAAGGTGTTTGATGTTTTCATTTTTGAAAATAGTGACTTGTAAGAAAAATTGTCAAAAGACATGACAGCATCATTAAGCCATTTTTGTGTCAGCAATGAAGTCCAAGTTGCCATAATTTTATCATTTGCATTTTTTGCTTATAGTGCTTGATAAGCTTTTATTTTTCGATATTCTCCAAATACTCTCTTAATTAAAAAAGAAAATTATTTAGCTATATTGAAGTAGATTATGAAAAAGTTGCATTTTAGTTTCAGTAATCTAGATAAGTCCAAATTCACGTATTCCATGCAATTTCACTGTATTTTGGTTTAGAACCTCAATCAATGCTGTCAAAAATATTGTCACATGCTACTTATGGCATGCAGGCCATAAATTTTCCATTCCTGAGCTAGACCCAAGGTTTTACTAGCAAGTGTCAATGAAAACTATAACTTCATGCGGTATGTTGCTACACTGTAGCTTAGATTTGCTGTCAATTTTAGCAAATTTTTGAGCAGAACATGTGCAAAAGAAGCAAATTATAATCATGTGATTTGTAGAATAACATTTTTTGTTAATGAAGTAGCATTAAAAGTGGCACCAGTGCTCGCCACATTACATTGTTCAAAATAATGTACGAACTACAGTAAAAAGTAAGTATTACTGTAATTTCACAAATTATTGAATGTCAATTCCAATCACTGAACTAGGATCATATGTCCATTCTTAGCAGGCAAATGACCATCACAGTCCAGTTGATGACCAAACAGAAAGGAAAAACAGGAGGAAAGTCCTAATATGTTAGGTAGAATATTTTTCATTAAAGTGGTAATTTATGCATATATACAGAATTTCCAAAAAAAGGTTGTTACATGGTTCATAATAAATCTTTAAGATATTCTGTAAATAAATCATGTAAGCAAAATGTTCATAGGAAGGTAGCTAATCCAAAGAGTATACGTTCATCTCAATGAGCAGGGAAATCCCACTTTCCTACAAAATCAAAAATTTTTTATACAGCCTCTACATAAAAAAAAATTTCAAATTACAAAAATATTCCATGCCCTCACTTTAAAAAACATACACATAAAAAACTGAAACAGTTATTTTTAATATTCGCGAAGATATCAAGATTTGAAAAATGAATGTTGTTTTAGGGGACCATATAAGAAATGAGTTTAAATTTTAATGAAAGATTCATAAATAAATTCAACATGACAGATATTGATGTTAAGTGCCAAATGATTTTCTAAATATTTTAAGGATTTTTTCATAATGCAGTAGGACCCTATGTACCACAGATTCAGATATAACGAGAGGGAAAACATGTTAATTTCAGTGCAATTTGTACTTCAGTAAAATTTATGAGAATAATTTTTTTTAAACTGCTGCTGTTTACACACATCAGTCCACAGTCTGAAAGCAGTTTTTCCTCTCTCTAAATAAGAAACCAGAAATGCTCGACTTTTCATATTTTTTTCTCTTGTATTGCATTTACCACATTTTTTTTTCTTCTATTCGAATACATTCTTTTATATAATCATGGATACTTTCATTTTAAAGAAAAAAACCTAAAATGTAACGAATATATAAAATTTTATTTTTTGGAATTTTTAATTAAAAATTCTTTTTGCTACCAGAATTTATAGTATGCAACACGAAAAGCTATCTGAAATAAATTAAAAGGCTCTGGAAAAGTTTTAAAATTGTCTGCGATGAGAGAAGCTAAATAATTTTAAAATTATGCCAGAAGCTGCATACCGCTAAACATTTTTATTACTGAATTTATCTTCACTTGATTATGGTCTACAACAAATATATAATGTTGCATTTTACTTCTGCTTCATAAAGTTTTTAAGTTATCTCGCAGGGGTCGTACTTGTCCTGATATTCCTTAAATTCCTGATAAATGAAAAAACGTCCTGAAATATGGTAACATGTCCTGAAATTCCTAAAACTTCTCGAGTTTTGTACTATAGCATAAACAATCGTGATTTTTCTGTGAATATATATATATATATATGTTTTTTCGCAGAATTGCAGAAAATCGGTACTTTAGAATTAATAGGTGCTTTAGAGTCAGAAAATAGTGAAACTTTTTGTCATCTGATGATGAAAAACTTACAAATTTCGTCAAATGGTCGTACAAAAAAAATCTGGAATTTGTCAGTTGGACAGGAAGGAAAATATCAAATTTTGTTAATCGGTCGTTGAAAAAAATTGTGGTAGTCTTCAACCAATTTCTAAAAAAATCGGGAATGTCCTCAATCATTCGCTGAATTTCACAAATTTCAGCAAACGATCACGGGAAAAAAACACGAATTTCGGCAAATGATTGTGAGAAAATAAAAACACTAATTTCGGCAAATGATCGTGAAAAAAAAATCGCAAATTCCATCAATTGTTCACGGAAAAGAAATCTCAAATTTCGGCAAATGATCACGGGGGAAAAAAAACAAACTCTAGTTTCGGCAAACGATCGGGGGGAAAAAAATCTCGAACTTTAGCTAGTGATGGCAGAAAAAAATCTTGAACTTTGATAAACGTTTGTGTAAAAAAGTAGTATGCTGGGTAAATGTGTCCTGAAATATCACCTAGGACCAGTATTACCCCTGGATTATCTGTTTCATGTCTAAATAATGACTACATTCAGCAATGAAGAACTTCTTGAAATGGTTACGATATATGCAGAGTGCGACAGAAACAATTCTCAAGCAGCACAATAGTTTGAGCATCGATTTACCAATTCACCGACTTATAACCCCTTCAGGACGAGTGTCTTTTACAGAATTTTTAATCTTTTATCACCAGTTTTTCAAAACAGAAATTTTTTCCTAATGGAATGGGGGGGAAATGCTCGGATTACATAAGGCAAAATTTACAATAAAAATTTACTGGTGAGAATAATCATGGATTCTGAGTGCTACGCAGTACGTATACCGGTCGCTCGTCCCCAATGGGTTAAAAATGATTGAATTGTTGCAACATCGTCCAGCACCAAGGCACAATTGTCAGTATAATGGCAATGAAATAATTGATATTTTAGCCTATTTTGCTATGAATCTGCATGCAAGTGTCCGAGAAGCGAGTCCAGTTGTAAATATTCCACGCTCTTCAATTTTGAAAATACGTTGTGAAAATAAGTGGCATTCATATTGTATATATGGGCTACAAGCACTTAATACAGGCAAAGTTCTTTAATCTGCACAAGTTGGGACCGAAGGTTGTGTGGATTATAGAATATTGATGATTATAGAGTATTGTTTGGATTAAAAGTCATTTTGTTATTTCTGGACAACGGTTTAATAATTTAATCTCTAAGTTTCTTTTTTACCTCCCCAGGCTCTTAACGTACGTATTTTAAGCAATTTTTCTAATTCAGCCCCTACTTAAACTACAGCGAGATTCAACTCCATTTGAAGGCTTGACCGAAAGGGGTATCTCGTCTTGCCTGACATCTTGTTGGGGTCTTTTTCAACCCCAGACAATTAGGGTCATTCCCCCGTGCGGAGGGGGGAGGGGCAGGAAATTTTTTTCATGTGACATCACTTTAAAGCTCTTGGCCTATACAATACTGAGCACCCACTCCCCACCCTTCCAACTCATTTTTTCGCCACTAGGTGGTGTTTTAATGTTTTATTTTGTTCATTACTACCCCATAAATTTCCCCAAAAATTAAGAAAAAAAATCTGCATAACAAATCTCAACAATAGCATCTTCTCATCCATTTTTGTCTTTCTGTCGCCAGGGAGCGCTATTGAAAAAAATTTGCAAACTTCAAATTTAATCTACGATATGTCATGTAATACCTTAAATGAAAGGCCATGTGCCCAATAATGTTATTCTTCACACTCTTCCTTCCTCCATCCTCACCCCTCTATGTCATTCCGATCTATGTAAGGATTTAATTATAAGTTATCAATTTGTGTTTATTAATTAAAGAATAAAGTTTTTTGAAAGGAATATTAAACGAAACCCTCTGTGCGAACTGTGATCACAACCCACTTGTTTTTCAGGAGCTTTTTCAACAAGTATAATAAAAAGGCTTAAAAATAAAAAAATAAAAAAAAGTAAATACAGAAAATTATATTTATGGAAAAGTATAAAAAAATTTCATTACTGATACTGATGAGCAGAATTATAAAGACCTACAAAGGAAAAAAATGGTAATATGGCGATCTTTTGACATTCCCAATAAAGTAAATTTTGTTCATTGCAATTTTTGAATTCGTGATATTTTAGACGAGTTAAAGCATATTTTCACATATGACTATTGATAGTGTCAGTATGTTGATTACATCGTCACACAGATTTTTTTTTTTTTTTTAGGTTATCATTTTACGAAATTCATATTTTATTTTCCCACGATTGTTTGACGAAATTTGTTTTTTTTTTTTCCAACGATTGATTGCCGAAATTCGAGATTTTTTCCGTGGCCAACTGACAAAATTCGCTATGCATTTCCGCAACCTTTTAATGAAATTTGCTATGTATCTGCGATATTTTTGACAAAATTTGTAATACTTTTCCTCGATAGTTTACCGAAATTTATCGGGATTTTTTCCGCGATCATTTGATGAAATTTATGATTTTGTTTTCACGACCATTTGTCGAATTTCGTGATATTTTTCAACAACAGATTGGCAAAAATCGTGATATTTTTCCACGACTGACAAAATTCGCGATATTTTTCCACGACCATCTGACGGACGACATTCGCGATCGTTTCATGAAATTCATGATTTTTTTTCCACGATCGTTTGCCAAAATTCTCGTTTTTTTTCCTGATCAATTGACGAAATTCGCATTTTTTTCGCAGCCATTTGTCGAAGTTTGCGATATTTTTCAGAGACAGATTGACAAAATTAGCTATGCGTTTCCGCGATCTTTAGGCTAAATTCGCTATGTGTTTCCGTGATCTTTGGATGAAATTTGTAATATTTTCCTTCGATCCGTTTACCCAAATTTGCGTTTTCTTTCCACGATCAGTTCACGCGAATTTTTTTCGCGACCATCTGCCAAAGTTCGGGGCAGTTTGTCAAAATTCGCGATATTTTCTTTTCCTAAGCAAAACAGATTTTAGAAAATTGAATTTTATGGGTGCATGGATTTTTTATCCTTGACTGTACTACAAATTACACACATCGTATGAATTTTTTGCAATTGGTAAAATATGCTGTGAATCCACATATCGTGTGGAATATTAATTCAACTATATGGAGAGTAGAGAACTACACGGGCCGACATTTCCAGGCCCGGGCCCAGCCCGACTCATAGAAAGGAAAATTCAGCCCGGCCCGGTAAAAAAGTTAAAAGTTCGGCCCATAGAAAAAGATTTATTGGCCCGGCCTGGTCTAACAGCTAAAAGTTCGACCCGGGTGAATTTCTACTAAAAATTGATTTTTATGTCGATTTGGTTAAAAATTTGTCTTGTACGAGGAGTTCAGGCCAAAAATATTTACCTTAACTTTTTTTTCATGTTTATAATCTTCCTTTTTATAGAAGTGCCGCAGGGTGCAATATTTATTTTTTTTTTAATGAATCTCTGTTTTCTTCTATGAAAATGTTTCAGTTATCATTAATATTGTTAATCCATATTCTACATGTGTTGAAGTGTTAAAAATGTGAAAAATGCTATACAGTAAAATCTAAGAAGGAATTGCATAGAAAAGAAAAAAAAAATATGCGTTACAGACAAGTTCCCATCTTAGGAAGTGTAAATGTATTATATATTCTTTTCTTACATATTAGTATATTAATTTTGAATGGATCAACACTTTTTCAGTTTTAAACAAAATTCCCCGTCATAGGCAGGTTCTTTTTCACACGTTTCACCATATTTTAATTTAACTATATTTTAATAAGCGTAGACATCTACTATTCTTTAAAAAGAATGAATTGTAATGTTTAATTGTAGAATAATGGCGATTTAAAAATGTATGCATTTTTTGGGCCAAGCCTAATTTTACTGACCTTTGAACGGACCAGGCCATGCCGAGACAATGATTTTCATATGGGCTGAAAACTAGGACTGAAAGTTTGGGCCGTGAGGACTAGGAATGAAACCAGTCCCGGCTCTGTACAGAATTGGCAACACTGCTTTATGGATTGTCGGCCCGGCCCTTCAGAAAAAAGTATGGCCTGGCTCGAGTGCTGTGAATGAAAATAGGCCCAGCCTGTGCAGATCTCTAATGGGGAGTACCAAAACGTTTGAAACACGATTTAATGTTTGAGATAAACAAGCAATGTAAATTGAAAAAGGTGTTCAAATAAGGTCAAAAATAAGATTATGGTAATGAAATAGTTCTGCTGTTAATTTTCAAAAAGTTACATTTAAAATTTTTTTATGACCACCTAAACTAAATTGGTCAATTAGAAAATTTCCCTTTTACTGCAACAAGTTCGTTAAAAAATATGCAAAAACTGTATGTTTAAAACTGAATTAGTTATTCTTAATTAAAAGGTGGCTGTTGAAATTGTGAAAGAGGATATATATCAAATTGAAAATGTAAATCTTTGAGATACTGCAAGAAATATGTAACATATGGATATACACTGGGGTACAAAATGATGGGTACGAGCATTTAATTGTATTTAGGCATGGATTGTATTAGGCAATTTTTCATCACTGGCCATAAATTTAGACTGATTCATTTGTTGCTTCGTATTTTTATCTGCAAATTGAATGCAGGTTTTATTTCTGACCAGATGTTAAACACAGACACCGACGTGGTTTAACATATTTAATGATTGTAGGCCTTGTTACTTGTGCATTTAATGTATAATAAATATATTCCTATTAATCTACATATAAACCATATAAATTGATTTTATAAAACTAAATATATGATACAAACATAAAGAAAATATTGTAAAATAATTTTTAATAATACAATATAATAAATTGCATTTTCACTGGATAAGCAATAGGAGAAAAATTACAAGAATGGGACAGATTTTTCTATATTATCAAAATATTAGATGTCCATTGTGCTTCCTTTTAGTACAAGAGCCAACAGCACAAAAACCTATGTTATCAAGTACAAGAAAAAACCTTTATTTTATGGGAGAGTAGAAGAAGAGGGATCTAATGATCCATGTCTGCCGGAAGTGAAGTGGTACATAAGCTAAAAATTTATACCACCAGTGGTTGACTCGTAGGTTTATCATTGAGTTTTCCTGCTCCCAGTCCTCCATGTTTTCATACCTTTGTTTGTAGGACAAACACAATGATAAACCTACAAGTCAACCACTGGTGGTATTAATTTTTTGCTTATGCACCACTTCACTTTCGGCAGACATGGACCATTAGATTCCCCTACTTCTACTCTTTCATAAAATAAAGGTTTTCTTCTTGTGCTTGATAACATAGGTTTTTGTGCTATCGGCTCTTGGACTATTTGTGTTTAATCATTTCAGTGCAGCGTTGTGGCATAAAGTTTACAAGGTTTCGAAGTGACAAAACATGCCATGCTTCACAAATGACTGATTTTTATTCTGCTTTCAAAGTATTCTGGACCCTTTGACCCAATCACGCCCGTCGGCCTAATTGTTTGGAGTTTTTGTGGTTTTCTTTGAGCCATGGATTTCCATGCGTAAATACAGGTTAGGTTCCCTTAGAAAGACCCCCCACGAACCTATATCCCTAGTGTAGATAATCGGCCGTCAAAAATCAACCAACCATCTGGGCCCTTTGTCCATTTTTTCAATGGATATTGCACACTATAATACCCCCAAACGTTTTTAATAGGATTTAGATCCAGACTATTGGCCGGCCAATCAAGTGTGGGAATGTAATCATCTTCAAATCACTTGTTTGTGTCTTGCAGTGAATTGAAGCATGTCTTCTAGAAACATTTAGTTAAAACCGGCATTTTCTTCATCCTGGTTATAACAAATGACGTTCTAAGATCTCCTGAGGAAAAAGCAGCCCAAACCATTAAGGAGCCTCCACCTTGTAGACGCGTGGAAAATACAGAACACTCTTTTCCTTTTAAAGAGGAATATCATCCAAAACATCAAAATAAACTTTTTCATCACTGGCCATAAATTTAGACTGATTCGTTTGTTGCTTCGTATTTTTATCTGCAAATTGAATACAGGTTTGTTTGTTTTTTCTGACCAGATGTTAGACACGGACAACGACGTGGTTTAACATTATTAATGTTTGTAGTCCTTGTTATTGCTCTTCTTATAGTATACCCGTGCTGACACTTTTATCTGTCTTCCAATTTCCTATGTTGTCATTCTTTAGCTTACGACAGTGCGAACAATTAAATTTTTGGATCGTTTTAACCCCTTCAAGGGCGGTGGTTCATTTTTGGACCACTTAATTTTAATCCCTAAATGCCACATTGGCACCAGAATATCAGAATGAAAAAATTCCTTTTATAAAGTACGTGAACAAAAGCTTTTGCTTATTTTCAAATAAATTTGTTTCTAAATTCTGGTGTCATTCACTCATTTCAGCATTTTGCGAATAGAAGCATCTTGCCTCTGAAAGGGTTAAAAGACTTCCTGTAGCTTTTACAGTACCATAAACAGTTAGATTCTGTTAAAAATTAAAAATGGCAGTCTTTGGACGTTTAACTTTATCAACAATTTTTTAAAGATACATTCCGGTGTTGTATAAGCTAAAAGGTGGCCTTTTCCGGAATAAGAAAGTATTTTCCTTCTCCCTATTGTCAAAAAGTTTTGCGAACTAAACGAATGTGCTCAGAATATCTTTTAAATCCTAATGTTAAATGATATGCGAAAATATCCACAAATCACGAGTAGCAGTTTCATTTAGCTCCAGTGTAAATTTAGCAAAATACATATTTTTAAAAATATCAAAAAATATATATACATGCTTTTCAAGCTATTGCCTGAATATTAATTGGAATATCATGCATTTAATTTTAACACAAAGATTAGTGCATTTTCATAGCAAAAGCGAGTTGATTTCTTCGTTTTTGTGTCGTTCCTATCATTTTGCACCCCGCTGTATATGCGTATACATATGAGTCATCCTACAGAAAACGATACTTTTGGAAAGTAAGAATTTTAAATAGCTATAGTTCATCTTTTAAATCTTTCAAGTTGTCGGACACTGGAATCTGAAGCAATGACAAAACATGGACAATGCTTGTTCCAACTCATTTAACGATTTTGGAGGAGTACTTAAAGTAGTCAGTCTCTGATGAGGTAGTATTAAAAATGCTCTATCGGATTAACGTCTGAGGATTCAGCTAGCCATTCTATTCACTCCAAATGTTAATCCTCAAGATATTCATCAACAGGGATGTACTGGAGGGTATAAGGTGGTATATACTGTATAAGCCCTGGATTTTTTAAAGAAGCTCCGTATACCCTCTGGAATTTTTTAAGAAACTCCATATACCTTCTGTTTCTCAAATAAAACTATAGCGTATATTCTCTAGAGTATACCCTTAGTCTATAGCATATACTTTCTGTATTTTTAATGACTACAGCACTGTTTATCAACCACCTTAACTCGATACAATCGGGCGTTATCACCCATTAAGAGGGCTGGTCACTCAGATTCGGAATTCTCCTCCGTAATGTTAATTCTATGGGCATTGGATGCATTCGTATATTTAAAATATCTCCTATGAAATTAATTTTTTTAACTTCTATTTTTTGTGTACACTTCCTAAAAAATGTCTCTTTTTTTCTTAGTTCTCAAAATATTTCTAAAGTATAAACTTAATTTTATAGGAAGTGTTAAAATCTTACTCACCGTTCGCCCGCTGTTAACACATAAAATATTAAATTCAGAATAGATTTTAGAAATATTTTGAAAACTAAGAAAAAAAGACACATCCTTTAAGAAGAGTACACAGAAAAAAGATATCAAAAATATGAATTTCCCGAGAAGATATTTTAAATATACAAATGCAACAAAAGTCCATAGACTTAACATTACGGAGGAGAATTCCGAAGCTGAGTGATCAGCCCCCTTAAGACGAATTCATCACCAATAGTTCCAGCATATGGTGTAACATACAGGGCAAGGATCTCGTCCCGATATTTCACAACAATCGAAGTTCTTCTTTAACACACATGGAGGTTACTGTGGCCACCAGATAGATTCCATCCCAATACACTATTCCATCTCTATAACTGTGTCTTTCAACTATTACATTCGTAGTATCAGATGCCTTGTTCTCTCAAGATCAGCACGTGGACTGAAACATTCTCCAAATTCTCGAAAATTCTTGTGATGCCGATGCTAAGTGGCCGCTTGGTTGTTATTTAGCATTGGAGGTAAATATTTATACTAATCCAGGTTTCGACAAGTCCTTGATAAATTTTAAATAGATGGGAAGAAATCAAATGCAGACGTTCCAGTATAATTGCCTTTTGTTTTCAGTAAAGTAGACATCTAGTAGTAGTGCCAGAGATGGATCCAAACAAGCTGATTTTACAAGCCCAATGGTTAGAGAGGGAGTGATGAGTTGTCAGATATTATTGCAAGTGCCTCGAGCCAAAATGTTGGAAACTCTGGACCATTATAACGCCAAAGAATCTATCCCCAAAGAATATACATCACTTAATGGGAATTTTGAATTACAATCCAGTCAAACAACCGTTAATTGGTGTATCAAAATTTTAACGTACATATACGATGCTGAGCAATGGGAAATTTATATCTAGAAGCAACGACACAGACATTAATTAATACCTGATGCCCTCTTTAATGTAAACAGAGTATATCTTTGATACCTGAATAATAATTTGTATTGACCATCAATATGAGCATTAATAGTAAGTGTTTAAATTATTGCTGTAATATAGCACATGTTCAAAGGTTATATTTTTTATTTATTCATTAATGGACGAACAGTATGCAATAAGGGTTGGCCGAAACCCCCCCCCCCCCCTCCCACACACACTTTTTTTTTACGATGAGTAGTGTGGAAAAGAAGCAACTGGAGGCAACAAATTCATACAAAAAATTTGAGATATTTAGGACAATTCTTTGATTTGCCGCAAGTGTCTTGAAGTTTTTCTAAGATACTGATTTTTGTACTTTTTTAGCAAAATGTTTTTAAATGTTAATTTATTTTAGTTTTATTTACTTGAAAAGCCACATTTAGTGTGCAAATCTTTAAATACACTTTGATTATGTATTATTTAATTGCTTGCTATGTGTATTTTAAATTAGCCAATTTTTATAGTCTTTTCGCGTATAAGCAGGCAAAAGTTACAAGTATTGTTTGAATACTTCGATTTCTCTCTTTTGCCTTTTTTATGTTCCGCTCTTCCTTCTTTTTTTTTCGATGCGTTGAGGGCATGCCTCGACAGCAAATCGGGAAGGAGAGGAGAGGGTAGAGAGGAAATCAATGCAAACGCAATGAGTAATCGTGAGAATGAGGGAGAAACTTGGGGAGGGGCGAAAATGAGAGATGGTATGTTTATTATTTTTCTGATCTAAGATACAGATATTGTACCTTAGATAAGATTGAAGTAGTGGGAGCTTTGAAGCAGGCAGTTCGACTGAATGAGAATTTGAACCAGGACCTTCAAAAGCAGACACTCCCAAACGTATATCCCTTTCTTACACAGCATTCGCCGCATTATCAGATAGGGAAAATGCGTTAATAGCTTCATCCGTGGTTCAAGATGCAGGATCTGTGACAGCAGAGGATAAGGATCTCATCATCAATAAAAACATGGTCAGGAGAGGGAAAAAGAAACTTGGAAAGAAGATACAGGAGGAGGAAGGATACAGGAACAGGAAGATCTTGAAGGTAGAAAAAATAAAAGCTTATTCTTTAATGGTAGAAAAGATAAAATGACCTTCATAAAGAAAGAAAGAGACAAGCAGCACCGTGGAGAGAAAAACGAAGAACATATCACTGTGTTGTCTGAACCTGGTTTGGTATATTTTGGGTTACTTGACACCTCGTTCCGTTCATGGCGAAGAAATAGCAAAATCATTATATAATTTTATAAGTCAGAAGAAACCGAATTTTTCTGAACTGATAGCAGTCAGTTGAGACGGCAATCATGTTAATACGGGAAAACACAATGGTGTCATTGCCTGCCATGAATAAATAAATAAATAAGAAGAGAACTGCAATATTTGATATGCATTCTTCATACGAATGAACTTCCACTCCGACATCTACCATCTAAACTAGATGGTGGAACGAACTCTTTATGATAAGCGAGATACGTATGAGAAACCAGGATCGCAATTGATTGTTCAGTGAAAAATACACAATGTTTCACTCAAAGGTTGTCTTCTAACGAATTCTTGTTCATAACTTTAACAATATTAAAGAAAAAAAATTCAATAGGTTTACCTCGCTTTGTGTCAAATACAACAATATCATGAGAACTGGTGAAAATTATCATCATCTGCCTCCAAACAGCACTGAATTCGGAATTCCATATTTTGGAATGCACTTGACATTAAACACGGTATCATTGATGGAATTACTGCTACATCACTTCACGTGACATCGAATTTCGCATACAGCGATACAAATCTGTTGAAAGTTTTGTTAAAACATTTTCATTATTGTTAAAATTTTGGATAAATATTATCTGGGTTCGACTTGAAGTCTATATCGTATATTTTTGACTGAATGAAAGGATTGCGACCTGATTTCCTATATTAAGACTGTTAATTGTATTGTGCTGTATTATATCTTAAATGTTGTCTTAACGTTTTCGAAACACCCTGCATATGTGACATAGGGAAAAAAATGTGTGTGCTTTCTAAATGTTATTATTTTTTTTTTTTTTTTTTTTTTTTTTTTTACGATTTTGCGGAATATTTAGATATATTTAGTATTCTGTTAAAAAATACCCATGGTAGACATCAGGATAAAACATTTTCTTTTTCTTTCTACAAGATTTATTTAATTTCTAGTATTGAACCAGTAAATCCGCAGATCGCAGGATCCTCAACGTCCGCTCTACAAGTCGCCTTTCATTAATCTCACTTTGCATAATATTGAATAGCCTAGAATCCGCAATAATTTTTTTTAAAGTTCTATATATGTTAATAAGCATATAAGATTTCTTGAAATTCCTGGAAATTTTAGAAGTTTATTTTTATGGAACTAGTGATCTCAAATATTTTATTGACAGAATCTTTAAATTTTACAAGAGATAAATACATAACATTAGTTAGTGAAATAATCTGTTGTCATTTTTATTGTAGCTATTTTACAAGGTAAAAGTTCCGTAATTTCCGACAAAAAATCCGCGGATCAAACAATCATGTTTCGACCCAGAAATTTTTTTTAATAAAATGTAAGTTTTTATATTGCGGTAAATATTTGTCTTCAATTACTGAATAAAATTTCTGGGTCTAAACAGAATTGTTTGATCTGCGGATTATACGCTGGAAATTACGGTATTTCTTGCATAAAATATATTTATTTTTTAAATCCCTCCTTTTATATATGGAACTACAATCCAACGTTTGCTATCGTTAAAACAGTAAAACATTAAAACATATGTTATCAATAATTGGTAAATAAAATATACCATTGTAGTGTGGAATAAAATATGTTTTTTGCAAATTTTCATACCTATCCCATTAATCTCTGAAAAAATATGGATTCATTATAAAAATTATTAAAATTAAACAAGAATTCTTTCTTAATTGAAACTATTGTGCCAATAAGTTACTAAATGTTGAAATATTCTTTTAAACAATGCTTTGAAATTAACATTGTATACAGTTAAAATTACTGTCTAAATATGAAAATTGTCTTATTCATCTACACACTGCCCTACTTTTAAAATTATATAAATTTATTGAATATAAAATGTCTGTTGTCATGAAAATATACATGTGGGTGTGCAAATAATAGATAATTTATGGCTACCAATTTTTAGAAGTGACATACACGATTAAATCCGTGGGGAACATTTGAATAATCGGGGCAAAACTACGTTTTTCACGGTTTTTAAGGAAATTGAAAAAAAAGTCTTAATTTTGAAATGGCGTGTGAGTGTATAAGAATGTTGTAAATATGAAAGGTGTAGAGAATTTTGTCCTCTTTAATATTGTAACTGACAAATAATATGCTATGGCAATGGGTCTTGAGATATTTAAAAAAAAGTCCCAAAATTTTGTTGTTTTCTGGCCACAGAAAATTTAGCCTTAAGAAATTTTGTTGGAAAACTTAGTTTTTCCATGCTGGCCTCAGTGTACACAAATAATAGAAGAAATCTTCTACCTGACCTTTTACATGGTAAAATGTACATTTCCCTAGACTAAAAAGTAATGCTCTATTTTTTTCAAACGAATCAACCAGATTTAATCTAAAACTATACAGCTAATTCGAGGTACTTCACCATGATACATATCATGCTTAATTACAAGCTAATCGGCTAATCGGATGCTTTTTGCAGCAGTTATCGAGGAACAGACAGACAGACTAACTAACAAACAAACAAACAGAAACCAAAAACTTTTCAGGTCTCCACAATAAGCCTCAACTGGTGTTTCGGCAAAAATTAAAAGTATGTTTCATCTTGGAGAACAGTTTAGAAAAATTGTGTGGTTAAACCTTTACAAATTTCCCCTCAGTATTAGTTCTGGGATATTTTATGACTGTATAGTGCTATTTTTGTATGTGGCATGCAATTTTTCAAGTAAGCCATGCGGTTATGCTTTTACTTAAATTTTCCCGGTATACACTTTACATGTTTATAGATGGTAGACATATATTTTAACAGTTAGAATTTTAAATTCCATATCTTCCCGTCTACTACGCTGATGATCAAGCCTTAACTCTCCATTAATCGCGTGTGGTGTTCTGATCACCCCACGAGTAAAAACATGTGCACAAGTACAGAACTACAGGAGCTCAAAGTCAAATAATTTTAGTAGCTGTGCACTCCTAGATCCCACGCCTACTGACAAAATATGTTCATTGTACCATTTTTTCCGAAGAAGTGAGGACATGAAAATTTTCAGCTGGTGTAATGAGAACATCCCGCGAGTAACCACGGAATATTTTTGATTGAAAAAAAAATAAAGTAAGCTACATTACAGAGTTATTTTATTTTTATCATAGAAATAATTTATGAAATAATTTTAATTTTTAAAAATTTATTTTGTTATTTACTTTGATTTTTTACGTTTTTTTTCCAAGAAAATGTCGAAATATCCATGGAAAATGGAGCAACAGTGTTTGTGGAATTTTTTGGCTTCGGTTTCATCAGATTCTGAAGGTGATGAGGTAGCAGGTACAGATGATAATCCTTTGGATAATGACAAACACTTTGAAGAACGTTCTGATCACAACTCGGAATCTGATCAAGAAGCTGATGAAATATAACAACGAGATAACAAGATTCTGATGTTGAACTACAGTCTGTTTTAATGACTAACATTATCAAATCATTATATATAAACAAACCTTAATGTGTGTAGCAATACAGCAAAAAAAGTCATAAGACAATATTTTTAGAGTACAAGTAATGTAAGTAATAAATATAAATCTTTTTCACATAATTTTAACAGTAATGTAGTAGTACATGTAAACTTTTTTTTATATAATTTTTTATAAAATCACATGTTTCTTGTATTTCTGAACAGTATTTATTTAGAATAAGTTAAAGACAGCTACTTTAATTACGAGTAAATTACAAAATTATTATAAATCGTTATAACTTAAAAATTGTGATAAAAGTTTTGGGGTGTTTACGATGCCCTCGCGAGTTATCGTGTGATAAAAACAGGCTCAAGTGATGAAGAGTTAATCGATCATTCATAATTGGCGCTAACTGTTGAGATTTTTTATTAGCCACGCTCTCTTTTGATCTGCTCGCTATTCCTTTTCATACTTTTATTTGAGAAAGCGACTTGGTCCATGGGTGTACGAACGATTTTTCCTTGAAGGGAGGAATGAAGATAAGTGGTACCAACCTTCGGCCACGAAAAACAAGAAAAAAAAAGTCAATGATATTTTCGAAAAATGGGGAATGTGCTTTCTGTCCCCCTCCCATGAAATAGGCGCAAAAAGATCTCCTTAAATGTAGGGGAGAGTAGCCATATTTGGACCGCCGCTTTAATTGGACCGTTGCCATTCTGCCGTTAATTACAGGAAGAGACTCCATCTACTGCTGAAATTCTACTCATCAGAATAACGTCACTCATGATTAGAAGAAGTAGCCGCCTACTACGTGCTGTTTTCAGACAATTTAAAAAAAACTAAAGTTAGCTGTTTTGATCTAATTTTTTCCTACTAAACGAAGTGAATATTTTAAAACTAAGGTAAGTTGTTATGTTTTCATATACATATATGAATTCATCTGTTTATTGCGCATATTTTTCATGTGGATTTGTTTGATTTCGTTTTTGTTCTTAGTCTTGAAATTAACTGTTTTAAAAAATGGCACATTTGCCGTAATTGGGCCAATTTAAGCTGCTTAAATTGGACCAGATATGCAATCATAAATTTGAAAAGTAAGTAATGAATTTCGAGGACGGTACGCTTTGTACACTATTTTTTTTACATTTTATAATGGATTACTATCTCCATGCAAGTTTTTTTTTTTTTTGTATATCTGGATTAATTTTTTTTATACAGTTTAGGCCTATATAAACATAAAAATATTTTTACATGTCTATGCAATAAATTTTGTTTGCAATGTCTTTTATCTTGTATGTAATTGTATTTATTTTCTTTGAATTCTTTATTCCTACGGCATATTTGATTTACAGAGTTGAATTCAAACATTTTCTTCCTGCAGGATATTTGTGATGGAAGACTTTTTACAGTTCTGGAGGGTGGAATTATACATTTTTGCCATTAAAACGCATAAAATCTCAAACCTTGATGAAAATGTTGAAAATGCATAGACAAACTGACTGGAAGAAAAACACCCGTGACAGCAAAAGTTGTTAAAGATATAAGAAACAAAAAGGCAGACAGTAAGTTATAAAGAAATTAACCTGTAACAAGGCTGCAGCTACAAATCCTCCCCAAAAGCAAAAAAAAATCATTAGAAATGTTATTTCCCTTGCTAAATTCACTTAAATCAAAGTACAGAGGGAGCCAAAAAACAGTTGTGTTAACATCATCGCCCTATAAACTAAACCTTGAAATGAAAAAAAAAAAAAAGACAAAAAGGAAGCTTTCACAGCACAAAAGCAATTGGAACATCGAGTTTTAAAAAATAGGCGTAATGCAATTACCAAAAAAATGATGGAAGAGAAGAACTACAAACATAATGTAAAGAAAACTTCTGTTGCCAAAAAAAAAAAAAAAAAAGTCTGATAATTCAGAATCTAAAAAGAAAAATCTAGACAGTGATGATTGGTTTTGCCTAATTTGTAAGAAAAATAAAATAGCAGAAGTGATTCAGTGTTCAGATTGCCATATACGGTTCCATGTTGTATGCGCTGGAAAACAAAAACAATAAACAAAATTCATCTATAAGCTTTGCATCACTCCTTACATGATATTCAAGTAACTGACAATTAGTTCGATAATTTCTATTCTTAATTACTGATAACTTTGATTTATATTTTGAATACATTTTGATTTAAAACAATTACTCTCATTTTCAGATATTTGATTTCATTATATTTCATTGCTGTTATTTTGTTTGATTGTTTCATTAATCGCAAATTTCGCTTTTAATAAAATTAGTTATATTCCCTAGACATTAAAACAACCTGATATTATTTGGTCCAATTTAGGAGACTGGCAGTCCAACTTAGGCGACCAGTTGTTGAATTTGGACCACTTTTGACAAACTTTTCAAATTGAAATAAAATTTAAGATTTTCATAAAGAAATTGATCTAAATATTTATTTAGTTAGTAGACAGTATAATTCTGACATTGTAAAATCCTCATTTATATTGAAACCAACAGACACAGTATGCAGTTTTTGGCAATTTCCCCAAATTTGATTTTCTGGATACGAAAATTATAGGAGTTTTGAAAATTATAGGTACTCTCAAATTGAAAAGGACTTTTACAGAAAAATTAAATATGGAGGTTTTTTATTACAATAAAACTTTGTTTTTACATCAGGGACCAAAATATAAAATGCAAACAGTGGAAAAACTTAAATTGTGAGAAAATACACACAAATTTGTGGGCCCCTGAAATTGGTGGGCCCAGGACCGAGGGCACGGAGGCCCGTGCATTAATCAGGCCCTGATCTGATCATTACCTGCAGTTAGTTTTGACAGTCTGTAGAGGCTGTTATTGGTGATTTCAATGAATGATGTCTTCTCCAGTGTGTATGTGGTCACTTGTGCAGAACGTTAAAATAAAAAAAAATGCTCTATCTCTAGTATATATTCCTGTTTGAAAGCAGGCGTTGATTTGTTCTCAAATACCTGACGCACCCTGTATAATTATCATAAGTTCATGTGCAATTATAAACAGTAATTTTTTTTATCAGTCAATGAAATTGCAATCAGTGTTTCTTTCAGGTACAGTGGTCAAAATAAGTATTCGACATGCAGGAAGTTTCCAATGCTTTGCTTTATATATATACAGGGTGTCCGGTCTCAATGGTGTCCAATGGCTAATTCCTAAACCGTTAGTCATAGACATATAATTCCAATTACAAAAATGTTTTAAATCAGGTAAAGAAATATTTTATAAGCGATTTGGGTCAATAAAAACATTTCTTAAAAAATTACAAAATTTAAATTTTTATACGGTCCCCCAGTCCTATAAGTTATATTTAGTGAAATTTTCCTTTTACACTGGCAAGTAATACAAAAAAAGTCCCGTTATTCTATGATTAAAATTGACCGAGTAATAGCTGTTTAAAGTTGGAGCATATTTTTTGCTGCTAATTGGGGGTCATTCACAAATTTAGTCGAAATATATTTTCGTGAGATATAAATAATGTTTGGAAGCAAAATTAACATTGCAATATAAATTTGAAATCTTTAATCATTCTGGCATATTAATGGAAAATATACAATTTGTAAAAATAGAATTTTTGTTAAATAAAATGATTCTAAAATAACAGCCTCAATTCTTTACAAAATGATACGTATTTTAAAATATTATTAGATTGCACAAGCCTGCAAAAGTTGGGTTATGTCATGTTTTTTAGCTTTTGATAATTGATTCTTATATATTCTGTACCGCTCAATCTGAAATTGACCTTCATTTTTAACTATCATATCAGGATTTTTCGCAAATTGCAAATTTCAAAGTTAAGAAGTGCAATGTTAAAATTCCTCCATCTCATCGGACCACTCAGCTGTTTAGCTGTAAGAATCCCAGAATAAGCAAAAATATCGAATAATTTTTTTAATAAAATAAAATAAAATAAAAAATGTTTTACATGTTTTATAGTATGAGATTTTCGCTATATTTTAACTTACACATCTGCGATTTGCAAAAAAAATTCTAACGAGATGGTTAAAAATGAAGGTCTTTTTCAGATTCAGTGCTAAAAAGTGCGTAAAAATCAATTATCAAAAGTTAAAAAACACAACCATCTCCTCTACTTTATAGTATTCGATTTTTGTTATTCTTTAAATTTGAAAATTTATGATTTGCGAAATATCCTGACATGAGGGTTTAAAATTAAGGTAATTTTCGGATTCAGTGCTAAAAAATACATAAAAGTTAAAAAACCCAACAATCGCAGTCTTGTATTATCTAATGTAAAAATTTTCTTAAACTCCTTGGCAGAAATCTATCTGAATTTTTTTGTGTTATCCTGTAAAATAAGTATAAATGGTAACCACAGAAAATCTTAATAATATTAGATTGCTATCGGATTTGCGCCAGTATGTAAAATGCAATCTCGATCGGATATTTAAAAATGGGTTAAAGTTCGAGTACAAATTTTGAACTGGAAAAACATACATACGATTGTCGAAGTAACATAAAAACTTATAAAAAAAAAAAAAAAAAAAAACATAATTTTTGTTAAAAGAAATCATAAGTCTCAAATCCTGACAAAATAAAACATATGTTATTTTAGCCAATTTGAGACTTAATCATAATACTTGTAGGATTTTTTTTCAAAGCGCAGATACACATGAAGTAAGATCTTCGAATACTTTAAACACTTGGTATATGATCCCTCAAAGCCAAGCCGAACTCATTTGTTTTAAGAGTAGAAAAGTGGCATAAGTCATGCATTTTTAAAGTTTCATAACTCGCTCAATTTTAGCGTTATATGAATGGGACTTTTTTTGTCTTACTTGTCAGTGTAATAGGAAAAAATTACTAAATATAACTTATAGGACCGGGGGACTGTATAAAAATTTAAATTTCGTAATTTTTTAAGAAATGTTTTTATTGACCTAAACCGCTTTTAAAATGTTTCTTTACCTGATTTAAAACATTTTTGTAATTGGAACTATATGTCTATGACTACGGTTTAGGAATTAGCCACTGGACACCGTTGAGACCGGACACCCTGTATAGTGTATAGTACATACATATATAAAATAAATAAAAAGAGAAAACCTCTAGATTCCAGTTGATGTGCATTAGCTAACAAAGCTGCTTTTTATGTCAATAAATATTATCTTAATAAATTTAAGAAATAACGAGAAATAGCAATTAATTCATTAACACCCATAATTAAGAGATCAAAAAAGTATTCGGCAGCGGTAATATTGTTGGAAATTCGTGGCTCTTTGCCAAAAATCAGCTTTTAAAATTTTGGAAAGTACAAGCACGTAGTTTGACAAGATTAATTTGTGTTTGTTTGATGCATTTTGTTTAAGAATTTGTGAAAAAGCAAAGAGACACCAACGGAACTCAAAAATTCACCATTTTCTTCAAGGAAAAAACAGAAAATGATATTGCTAAAATTGTGCAAAAGCCTAGAACAACTATCCATTATGTTAAAAAGTATTAAAAAGTATAAATGAGATGGAACGGTAGAAAATAATCTTAGAAGTGGTCGCCCTAAGAAACTGTCTGATGCTGATAAAAGATGGATTGTGCGAGAAGTTACAAAGATCATCGGGTCAATGCGCCCAATTTAGCAAAAACTGCAGGTGTTACTCCTCAAACAACTCGAAACACATTGAAAAAAATAATACAATTTTCATGCAAGATCTGCCCTGGAGAGGCCACATATATCCAAGAAAATCAGGCTGGCTAGACTAGAGTTTGCTAAAGCGCACGTTAATAAGCCTATAAATTTCTGGATGAATGTTATATTTGCAGACAAATCGAAGTTCAATCTTTTTTTATGTAACAGAAAAATTTCAGTGTATAGAAAGCCAAATACAGAGCTCGAGGAAAAGAATATGGTGCCCACGGTAAAGCATGGTGGTGGGGGAGTGCTGCCATGGGGATGTATGGAAGCTTCGGCTGTCGAAAATTTAGTTGTAATAGAAGATACCATGACCCAGTACTCATACATTGATATCCTCAAAGAAAATTTGCAACAAAGTGCAGATAAATAGGGTGTTACGCAAACTTAGAAGTTTTACCAGGAAAATGATCCTAAACATACCGCCCTGAATACATGACTTTGGTTGCTATACAACTGTCCAAATATCATTAAAACGCCGGCTCAGTCTCCAAATTAAAACCCTATAGAAAACCTGTAGGCTGTAGGGTCATTTGGAAAATAAATCACGTGAACGTCTTTTTTCTTCTAAAACGGAGATGAAGGAAGTGTTGATAGAAGAATAGCAAAAAATTGACAAAAATGTTACCTTGCACTTAATCAAATCTTTTTTGTTTAGTCATTACGAATGATAATGAATTAATTGCTATTTTTTGTTATTGCTAAAAGTTTTTAACAAACCACTGAGTGTAATAAAAAATAGATGTCATAATCCAAATTTTGATTGCTGGAATGTATTTGTTTTTGTTCATTTTAATAAAGGTATAAGACAAAACATTGAAAACTACATGTATGCCGAATACTTATTTTTATCAGTGTATCTCTCCGAAGAGGGGTTTTGCATTGCTTAATTCCGCCACTGTACAGAGGTTGAAAGAAATTTTTTTTTTATATGTGCTTACTTTACAGTTATGAGTACACAGATACTAAAATATATATTAGTAATTTACACTAATATATATATATGATATAGTAATTTACACAGATACTAAAGATCATGATTCAGCTTTAGAATTTTTACTATTAAAAAATAAACATTTTTTTGATATGAAAAAATTTAAATTCCCTTAATGTGTCGCCATTCCCCCGGTGTCCCCTACGTTTTACGTTTTTCTCTGGAATGTAATGCTCCATTATTTTTTCGAACATGGAGCAAAGAAAGAAATGCAATTAAAGACTCTCCGCTGTATTGTATTCAAACTCAAAGCGTCTGTATGACAAGAATTGACCATTCTTTTAGCCCACGACGTCTCGAAAAAGTGACCGCTAACTTATTTTGAAAAGATATGACCAGTTTTCACTTAACCCCTAATTGTAATACAGTCGGACTCTATTTAACGAACCTCTATTGTGCGAATTCCTCTATTTTGCGAACTTTTCCTTGGAACCAAGAACATTTTGCGAATTCCTTCGTAAAATAACCTCCAAATAGCGAAGTGCATTCTCTATTTAACGAACTTTTTCGTGGGATCTAATTTTTTTTTCACCCTATTTCTCAAAATATTACTAGGCATTTCAGACTTATTCTTTCTTTTAACACATTTTATGATGATCAATGACCAGGAGCAGGTCTTACCAGGCACCTAACTCACCGAGAACACTAAAGTCGCTGTGATTGTCCGCTGTGAAAAATCCAAGAAGTGCAAACTTTCAATTCCCCCCTTTAATCCTCAATATGGAGCTGCACACCGTGTCCCTAAACTAGAGTCTCCCGTTTTCTAGATTGTTGATCAGTCGTGCTGGTAATTTCGGTTCTTGTAGCTCAAAAATGCCAGAGCGAAAGTGCCTGAGCATAAAAATTCTTGATGAGGTGGATAAAGGCATGAAGAGAAAAAATATTGCTTTAAAAAATTTGGTGTTCCTCCAAACAGATTATCAACCATAATAAAAAACCGTGATTTTAATGTAAAATTATTTTTTTAAACTGAAAATACAATTTGTTTTGTTTCATTCTTATATTCCCTTCCAGATTTATTTTTGATGGGTAAAATAAATAAAACAAATAGATACATATTATAAAAAAAGTGTGATCAATTACTTTTTTAAATTATATTTAGTGTTTATGGACTTAAAATATGTTTTATGTAGCTTAAAGTATTTTAAAATGTGACTCTCTATTTAACGAATTTTCCATATAACGAACTTTGTTTCGGGATTTAGCGACTTCGTTAAATAGAGGTTCGACTGTATGTGCTTTCACAGTGTTAAATACAATATTCGCCGTTTAATCGAATCGCTTTTGTTGAATAGAATTTGGTCATTTGGGTTATTCGTATTCCTAATAAGCAAGAAAATTTTAATATTAACTTTGGTTTTGATTCATAAAAGCGGCTATTTTTATTAATTAGTGTTTTATATAAGCGGCAATTATCGTAATTTTTTTAGCTCTCTTTCTCTCTCTCTGCTCCGGAAAATCCCCTTCGCTGCGCCAGTGCTTTCAATCCTCATATGAGATCAAAAAGCGGTTGAATGATCAGAAAGCATTTTTTAACCTGTTATAAAATAGGAGAAAGGAACGAGAGTTACCTCCCTTTTAATGTGAGTGAGTTATCTATCACTTGCTGTCTCAAGAGGGATAGCTCTTTTGATAACTCGAGATCGGATCGCCCATGTCTAGATCTAGATTGTAAAAAATAAATGGTCTGTAACTGCTTGAGTTTTTTATGGCCTTTTTGTAGCTTTGAAACCATTTATGGGCAATTCTTTGAACTAATTTTAGCTTAAACAGAACTTTTAATCATGAGAAGCATTTTCGTCTAATCCGCACTCTCGTAGGCCAATTACTTGATTTTTTATTTGAATTTCAAAATATTTCAAGGATTTTTGGTCGACCCGCAATGATGTATTATAATACTACATGGAGTGAAAAGTCCCGGGACTCGCTATTAGCTGGCAGTACTAGCAAATTATCCCCCCCCCCCCATTATGGGCGCCCATGGCTTCCTTTGCCAACTCTTGTATTCTCTAAATATATTCCCCAGCGACTTATTTATTGGCTCCAGAGGAAGAGATTTGCGTCAAATGAGGATATCAAAAGCGAAACTGATACATATTTTAGAGTCCTTTAGAAATCGTACTGTATGAAAAATACCACAAAGGTTATAGGATCGTTGTCATAAGTGTATTTTCTCTGGAAGAAAACTATGTTGAAAAATAAAATTCATTTTTGACAAAAAAAAAAAAAGAAAAAAAACAAAAAAAAAAAAACGTTCTTTTCACTCAGTGTAGTACATTGTATGAAAAGTAACGATAAGTATATTTTTGAGCTACTTTTGAATCAGAAAAACTTAAACTATGTATATCATCAGTAATCTTTTAAATGTTACGTACAGTCGTGGAAAAAAAGTAAACAACCCCCACTAACTCCTCAACAAATTATCGTAGACGAAAGTTACTGGTACCGAACGATTGGAAATAAATTAAAATAATAAAACTTTGTAAAAAATCACCATAAAATTAAAACAAAACACAGGACGCGTTTCGAGCTAAAAACATAGCAGCTCGTCATCAGCTAAGCATACACGTGTCCGAAAACGAACAAGTTCAAAAATGAACTTGTTCGATCATGTCAATGAACTTGTTGAATGAAGTTCATTTTTGAACTTGTTCGTTTTCGGACACGTGTATGCTTAGCTGATGACGAGCTGCTGTGTTTTTAGCTCGAAACGCGTCCTGTGTTTTGTTTTAATTTTATGGTGATTTTTTACAAAGTTTTATTATTTTAATTGCTTCATATCGCCAGTTTTCGGTGCTGTTTCGCTGATTGGAAATAAAGTCTACTTTTAAATGACGTATATAAAATTTGCTTAGGGGGCCATCTACATATTAAAACGAATATAAACTTTTTTTTTTTTCAATGGCAATACCCAATTATAATGAGATATTTCAAATCTTTGGTTCAAACTATGCCCAGACACCAAATTTCAATTCATTTGAATGATAAGTTTTTGAATTATAAACATTCAAAATTTAGTGCTTCTAATGTTAAATTACATTTTCATATTTTTATTTATAACTTCTGAAATTATGATCCTAATGTTCTAATTTTTTGTGTAGCAATAATACTAATATACCCAAACATAAATACGTTGAATTTGCAATTTTTATAATTTTCTGATATGAATTATGAAATTTATATTAAAGAAAATTAGGAATTGCAACCTACAATTTTTTTGATGGATTCAGATTTATTAAGTCCTGCTTTATGGAAATCCAAAATTTCACATTTTTCTACCAAGTAGCTTTCAAATTCTGCTTAAAAAACGGCAAAAGGATGTTTTAAGGGGCCGTCTATGATAGAAGTGACTAAATATTTTGAAATTTCTTACGCTATCCTGTAATCTAACAGGCTTAATTGACTGCTTAAGGTGCCTTGATCAAGAAGGGAGCTCTCTCGGTCAACAATTGAATACCGAACTTCAATTTGGATACAGCCCTTAAAATACGCTTGTTTTAAAATAAATAATTTCTCGGAAACTTATGGTAGGAATTGCGTAAAAATTTGTTTTTAGACTAATTGAAGGGTGTAGAGTTCATTTATGCTGTCAGAATTGTGTACTGCTATTGAAAAAAAACAAAGTTATGGTTCGTTTTAATATGTAGATGGCCCCCTAAGCAAATTTTATATACATCACTTAAAAGTAGACTATTTCCAATCGTTCGGTACCAGTAGCTTTCTTCTACGATAATTTGTTGAGGAGTTAGTAGGGGGTATTTACTTTTTTTTTTTTTTTCCACGACTGTACATTTCCCATTCCATTATGTACTAAGCTTGATAGTAATTGGGAAAATCTTTAAAATTCACCCAGAAATGGGCAAATCTCATTAACAATAATCCTTCTAAACATGTTGTAGTCATAAAAAAAAAAGCCAGTGTATGCGCTAGAGAGTATATGCTATATATAGCTTTACTTCAAGTACGGAGGGTATACAAAATTTCCTTAAAAAAATCCAGAAGGTATTTGCGTATACCACCGCATACACCTATTTACAGCCCTGCTTCTGAAGAATTTTGACCTTAAATATTTGTCAATATATATATTTTTTCAAAGTGGAACGTCGAACCCCGCAATAATGAACCTTGAAGGAACTAAATTTTTTGTTCACCACATTCGAGAGTAAGAGGTTTGTTATATCTAATACAGAATATAGATTATGTGTAGGAAATTGAGAGGAACAGAAATTAGTTTGTTATATCAGGGTTTTGTTACAACCTGGATTCGCTATAACGGTGTTTGTCTGTAATAACGTTGAAAGTACCACTTAAACTTTTGTTATGTTTCCCCCGGGGAAGGATGTATCCATTTCAATTTTAATGCTTAGAAATTAATTTAAAATTCCTTTGTGATAATTTTTTCCTGTTAACATAATAAATCTTTCTGAAAAATTATCGGAATTTAAAGTAAAACATAGTGCAAATTTAATAGTCTATTTTAAAGTGAGATTTAAGTTATCTTGTGTGCTTTTCTAGTTAATAAAAGTAAAAAAAAAACTTTTAATACTCAATTACTACCCCAAATACTCAGCCCTTATATCTGTGTTATAAGATTTGTTATAAGATTCTTATAAGATTTGTTAGTTAAATAATTTTTCATAAGGCAAAATAACATACATTTCTAGTTTAGTAACTTTTCCATAAATATCTCTACATAAAGTATACAAATATGGAAGTTACATCATGTATCTCCCAGATACAACGACAGCAGTATTGTAAGTTTTTTGAAGATAGTAATCAAGTTTTTAAATCTTGAAAGTAATTCATGTAAATCTTCACGTAATTGTCTTCAATTTTAAGAAATAGATGGCAGCACTTGGGATTTGTTTTTAAAATAAAGCAAAAATGTGTTCTTTCTGATGAAACTGAAGATTGTGTAACATATGGTGAGTGCACCTTTAATAAAACAAAAACAAAAACGTGGAATCCATTATATTCTGAAGAAGGCCATACATAAGGTAGGATATTGCAATTAAGTAAATTTTATGACATGTTTTGTTTCTGCTGAGTTAGATGTGCGGATATATGGGTTTGATTGACTGTTTGGAAGAGGAAGAGAAAAGGTGGGTAGGAGGGGGGGGGGGGGGCATAAAGACGGAAAAAACACAAAAGTACTTTACCTAAAATTTAAAGCCTGCTTTAAGAATTGTTCGCAGGGATCTCTAGAAAAATATCACCTACTTCATTTTGATTGCTAAACTCAAATCTGTTTTTGTTTTCTGGGAAAAAACTTTTTCATGCGATTTTAACATAGATGTAAAAAATAATCAACAAAACTGTTGATCATAGATTTTCTGTCGGCAATGCTAAAGAAAAAAAAAAAAAAAAAAAAAAACAAGAACGAAAAATCATACGTTAGACATAGATTATGAAACACTTTTTAACAATATCGGAACATTCTAAAGAAAATTTCTTGTCCCATTCAAATTCAATGATATATCTAATTAAATAATTTAAAAAATACATAACGCAGTAAAAATCTGTTTTTAGCAATTGCTCTCCATAGCCGGGAATCGGGAAGCCTTGCACATGATCTATAGAATTTATGCACAGCATGTAATATGCTAAATGTGAGTTACATTTAAAAATTTTAACACAGCTGAAAACGTTCCTCCAGCAATTATCGCTTACTAGGTTTTAAGCTGGGTCTTCCGGGGTTACAGGAATATAGGCGAAAACTGAAAACCATATCTATTATTTCTGATGTCAACATTCTGTTTTCTCTGCACATACTAAAGGCACAGCGATGAATGAGGTATTTTTCTAAATGTTCTGCAAGCGACTTTTGATTCAGTATACTTATATATCGTTAAAACGCGTTGCTTGATTAAAAAAATAAATTAAAAAATAGCAGTTTATGAAAAAACGTATTAAGGCTGTCCTCAAATCCGAAAGGTCAACTTTGTGACATAAGTTTTAATTTATTTTTGTTCGGAAATGCATGAAGCTAACAGGTGTTGTTGTTCAGAAACTATGTAATCGAGCTGTTTTTTTTTTTTCATTTTTTTGCAAACGCGATAGATCTTGCAGAAAAAAGTGTCAAAGTGAACCATTTGAACTGAATTTCTGCGCGAAAGAAGAATAACCGGTCAAGAATGGGTGAAAGACGTGTTTGTCACGTGATCAAAATCGTTTGGCGATTGGAATTGGCGTCATTGGAAAGTCTGACCATGCTTTCCAATTTTATATCTTTCCGTTAAAAAATGAATTTTTAAATGTGAACGTTTTTCGCTTGTTGAGCAGAGCAGTTAAGAACAGCTTTAACAAATAATCTCAAAGATTGCTGTGATAAAGCCTCGCACGCATTGACTATTTTTTTTTAAATTGATAACTCAAAAAGACTTTTTACATTTAATATAATTTTTTAGAATGTCAATTAACACTAAAAAGACCGTGGGGGTCATTTTGACCCCTAATATATGAATATATTTCGGTTCGAACCAGAAATTTTTTTGTAAAATAAGTTTAAAAGACACAAAGAAGAAAAGAGTTAAATAAAAATGTTAAACAGGTTTAAATAAAAATTCCGGTGTAAAATATTTTTATAAAACTTGAGTAAAATTTCCGGTTGTTTTAGTGTTAATAGCACTAAAAATCATATTTATATAAAAAACTGCATAATGCGTTGAAACAAAGTTTTGAAATGTATTAAAAGCGATATTTTAATATTGGTCTCGCGTCAGAATTTAACAGCCGAAGAAATCGCTAAAGGTCGCTATTTACAATCAGCCTTTTTGATTGTGTTCATTTCAGTGGTTTAAGCACGAAATTTGATTACTACATGTCTTAAATTTGTGTTTTATATATATTTTATTGTTTTACCTATCGATTAATAGCTGTTTTAATTTTGTTATAGAATATAAGCTGGAAACAAATAATGAGCTATTTATATTAATTTAAGTGCAAACGGATTTATCTTCGTCTGCACGCGATACAGATAGATTTGAAAAAAAAAAAAAAAAAATCATGCTTGAGAATTTTTTTTAGAAACAATAAAAAATGAATAAATTGCGATACAGTTTCGAAACAAATTGAGATATAGTTTTCAGACGAATTGCATTTGAAAGTACATTTTTTCCCCTATTCGACGGTGTAAAAATTGAAAATGTGCGATGTTTAGAAGTTTAAAATATTGCATTAAAAGCAAAATTTGATCGTCTGCTGTTGCCATTCGCAAAATGACGTCAGCGTTACGCACGGACACGTTTGTCCTTTATAATATAGATAATCAGTCCTAACGAATTCTTTTGTGTATCTGTAAATGAACTAGCTGCACCGCCGGCATAGATTTTCAGGAATCCATAAATGCGCTGACGTCAGATGGGACTAACCATCATGATGCCGTCTTGACTAGTCAAACGGAACTTTTAGTGTGATGCCGCCATGACGCCAACTGCCAGCCAAGGGAGAGCACCGCCTAGCGCGCGTCACTCTACATCCTCCCCAAACACATTGGAAGTCATAGTCGCTGCGATAGAACCCATCCCAGCAAAGAAAGAAACAGTGGGCCATCAGCTGGAAAAAAGATGGCAACCAGCAGTGCTATCAGCGGTAAAGTGCAAGGGTGCCATTACTTAAACCTGTCGGAAAGTGTCCAAGACGAATGCAGCTGGCCCATCAGTGATGGCCAACAGTAGGCCAGCATTGGTATGCCATCACATTACTTCAATCCGGCACTTTTCCTGCAGTGCTAGCACCTATACCACTGTTTACAGAATAGGCCCATGAAGCCTGTGCTTACCCACTGAGATACAGAAGGGCCCCTAATTTTACTTTTCAAAACTAATTATTAGAAAAAAAAACTCAATCAGGGTAAAAAAATGCATTTTTTTTTGAAATTTTTTTGTTCTTACTATGTGGCAATTTGTAAATCACAAAATATATTTTGAAGTTCAAATATCCTCAATTGTAGTTCCATATTTGTCATTTACAAAATAAATTGGTTATTTACAATTAAAAATATAATAAAATATTTTTTCATAGTATGTATATATAGGTAGTTAGTTTTAGTTTAATATTTAAAGTGTTATTTACTCTAAACTTTGATGGTAAAATTTCAAATTATTTAAGCATACGAAAAAGGGATTTAGTAAATAAAAAAGCAATTTGTAGAGTAATAGGGGGCCCTGTGTGACGTCGGGCTTCCCCTACTTCCAAGTGTTAAGCGGGCCCTGACCACTGCTACTCCTCTGCTGGCCCAGCACTTTCCCTTACAAAAATTTCTTATAGAATTCTATAAAAAAACAAAGTATAGTAATTTTCTATAAGCTAGTTTCACTAAGAGCTATAGAAACATCTGTAAAAGTGTCTATAATAGAAATATTTGAACTGCATGTGGTCACCCTCCCAAGTACTGACCGCGCTCGATGCTGCTTGGTTTTCGTGATCGGACATGAACAAGTGCTTTCAGCGTACGCTACGATTGCTCGTAGTTTTCAAGCTCTCATTACATAATTTTAAGTTTGTTTCTTTTGTGATTTACGTTCCCAATCATTAAACTGGTATAGAAATTATTCGATTGTATAGAAATCCTATGTATTTTATACGCTTTTTTTATTATTGATTCTGAACTGCGTAAATTATGAAAACCGAAAGCCTTTGTAACCTAGTAAAACCAGATTTAAGGAGAAAAAAAAAGTGCGTTGAAATAAAGAATTTATTTATTTATTCATTTACTTATTTATTTTGTTGGTGGCAGTGGTGCTATATTTTTTACAGTTTCAAAAAAAAATTAGCTTCACAGCTTAAATTGTGTTAAGATATTCATTTCAGATTTGTGTTCAAATACTCAATGTCTTCGATATTCGCAGCGCCACCTGGCGTAAGGGTTCCCAGCAATAATACTGCAAAAGTTCGTGCACTTCCATGTAGTGGTGGGCCAGCGCATGAGATAAAATGGATGCCCACCAGAATTTTATCTGATGATTTCCAACAGCAAAGATGACTGAAGCTGTCCAGCAGTGGTCATGCAGTGGTAGACCATCAGCCAGCACTTCTCCATCATTGCCAGTACCTATCTTGCTGCTGGCCAGCAATTTCCTCTTTACTGGGATGTACTCGAGTATTAAATCGCATGGTTCGGGGATCACACTTCCGAGACCTCAGGAACCCTGGTGTACCGGACACTCATAGGAGAGCCGGGCCTTTGGCCTTGACCCCGGGTTTCCCGGAAGTGCTATTACTCTAAGAATGGCCATCACGAGCACCTCTCCTTCGGCTGTAAATGAACGATAAATGTTACGTACTCCATAACCTATAGAAAACAGGCTGTAGTGAATGACAGCGATGCATATAATTTTCATTATGTTTGAAGTTGAAGAAGTATAATACCAGTGAAATACTCTGCAAACAATTTTCCCCGATGGATCATAATGTAATTCAGGGGCGGGGACATAACCCCCCCCCCCCCCTTGTATCGGAGTATCAAAATGTTATTTTCCGTTAGATTCGGGATTTTATAATTATTACTGCTGCCGAAATGCAAATCCCCCCCCCCTCCCCCGAACTCTAAATGAACCCTATTCTTCCTTTGGGTTCGGGGATATATATATATATATATATATACAGGGTGATTCATAAAAGATGGGCAGAACTTTAAGGGGTTATAGTACACTTAAAGACAAATAATATTAAATAGGAGACTAAGGGTCCCAGACGTATTCCCAAGGAGATAGGGGGCATTAAAGTTTAGGGTCCGAAATTTCAAATGAATATAAAACATGGAAAAATTGGTCGATTCGTTTGCGGTTTTTGCAAAAAATTTTCTTTATGCCAGTATTTTCTTGAAATAAAATTTTAAAGTTCAATTTCAAAAAATGCCGATAGGGGGCGCTTTAGACTTTGGAGTAACAAACAACTATTTTTTAACGTTAGTTTTTGTATTTCTTTAAATGATTTCGAAAGCTTAGACTTAAACTTAAATTTTGATCTAAAAATCTGAGTCCTAACGAGTAGTTAAGTAGCATAAACTGAAATTTGAAATTTGAAACCCTTCTCCCCCCAGAACAAAAATCAGTTATTCCCGATCTTTGTGTCGTAGATTAGGCTCTAACTACTGCCGCGTTTTGCTAAAATTATTCTTTATGTCAGTATTTTCTTGAAAATAAATTTTAAAGAAAATTTTCAAAAAATTCCGATAGAGGGCGCTTTAGACTTTGGAGTAACGAACAACTATTTTATACCGTTATTTTTTGTGTCTCATTAAATGCTTTCTAAACCTTAGACTTAAACTTAAATTTTCAGCTCAAAATCTGAATCGCTGAGCATGGTTCAGTAGCGAGGGGAGGGGGTTCAAATTTCAACTTCTGAACATAGTTCAGTTTGCACTACTTAACCATGCCCAACGATTCTGTGCTGTGATACGAGGCAAAAATACAACTTTCGTCAAGGACTGCATAGTCGGTCATAAAGGCACTGGCACAGTTGGAAACGTCGCTCATGCAAACGTTAAAGCTCCATTCCTGACGCTAGTCACCGGGTGAAGAAGGAAACAGAAAGTATGCAAATGTCAAATGGGGAAGAAGAAGAACACGTATGCAAAATTTCGACACGATTCAGGCATAAAAACCACTGAACGGTGAGTCAAGTGTAAGTCGCTGTAGTAATGAATCGGAAGATGGTGCCCTTCACGAATAAGGAAAAGGCTGAGATGCATTTAATTTACGGAGCGGCAGATGGAAATGGTGCAGAGGCACAACGAATGTACGGAGAGCGATTTCCCAACAGGCGGTTGCCTAACCGCAAAACTTTCGAGCGCTTGCACAGACAGTTGTGTGAGACGGGATCATTTCTCGCTTCCCGGTCGAATGCAGGTCGTGCAAAAAAGGACGAATCAGTAGTTGTTGCAGAAGCCATTCTGGATGTAGTAGCGGCGCAGCCAAGTAGAAGTACACGAACAGTGGCTAGGCAGGTGGATACCTCACAGTCCATGACTTGGAGGGTACTGAAGGATGAACATTTGCTCCCGTTTCATGTGCAACGAGTCCAGAAACTGTCTCCAGGGGATTATCCAAATCGTATTGAATTCGCCCGCTGGTTTCTGCAGCAGAACGCGCTAAATCCACATTTTGGACGAACTGTGCTTTTCACCGATGAATGTACCTTCACACGTGAAGGTACATTTAACACACACAATGCACATGTATGGGCGGATGTCAATCCACATGCTACGTATCCACATGCTCATCAGAGACGCTTTTCCATCAATGTTTGGGCAGGAATCCTCGGAGACCACCTAATCGGACCGTACCTTCTTCCTGAACGCCTCAGCGGTAAAACATACCTCACATTTCTGCAACATGTGCTGCCAGACCTGTTAAACGTTGTTCCTCCACGCATCCGGCGGGTCATGTGGTTCCAGCACGATGGAGCGCCAGCCCATTACGTACGAGACGTCCGCAACTATCTGGACATCACATTTCCGAACAGATGGATTGGTCGAGGTGGTCCTGTTGCCTGCTCGCTCGCCAGATCTTTCCCCCCTCGATTTCTTTTTTTGGGGACGATTGAAGGCTCTTATGTATGAGACACCCATTGAATCCCCCGAGGAACTGGTCGCCAGACTTTCCGCCGCTGTAGGGGAAGTGCTCGAAAAGCCTGATGTTTTCGCGAATGTTCGCCGTTCCATTCTTCGCCGTTGTTCTGCATGCATAACCTCTGGTGGTCACAATTTTGAACATTTATTGTAATTACATGTTAATAAATATGCTTTGGTAACATAATCCTAATTTGTGTCTTTTTACCTCGTATCACAGCACACAATGTGTGGACATGGTAAACTGAACTGTGCTCAGGAGTAGAAATTTCAAACCCCTCTCCCCAGAAACTTAACCACGTCTAACGATTCAGATTTTGGGCTGAAAATTTAAGTCTAAGCTTTAGAAAGCATTTAATGAGACACAAAAAATAACGGTATAAAATAGTTGTTCGTTACTCCAAAGTCTAAAGCGCCCTCTATCGGAATTTTTTGAAAATTTTCTTTAAAATTTATTTTCAAGAAAATACTGACATAAAGAATAATTTTAGCAAAACGCGGCAGTAGTTAGAGCCTAATCTACGACACAAAGATCGGGAATAACTGATTTTTGTTCTGGGGGAGAAGGGTTTCAAATTTCAAATTTCAGTTTATGCTACTTAACTACTCGTTAGGACTCAGATTTTTAGATCAAAATTTAAGTTTAAGTCTAAGCTTTCGAAATCATTTAAAGAAATACAAAAAATAACGTTAAAAAATAGTTGTTTGTTACTCCAAAGTCTAAAGCGCCCCCTATCGGCATTTTTTGAAATTGAACTTTAAAATTTTATTTCAAGAAAATACTGGCATAAAGAAAATTTTTTGCAAAAACCGCAAACGAATCGACCAATTTTTCCATGTTTTATAATCATTTGAAATTTCGGACCCTAAACTTTAATGCCCCCTATCTCCTTGGGAATACGTCTGGGACCCTTAGTCTCCTATTTAATATTATTTGTCTTTAAGTGTACTATAACCCCTTAAAGTTCTGCCCATCTTTTATGAATCACCCTGTATATATATAAACAGTTGTTTGGGTAAACATCGGAAAATTGCTCCATTGGAAAGCATTACATTCTTGAAAAAAAAAAAAAAAAAACCCTTATTTTTTATTCTGCTACTGAAAGGATAGAAACAACTGTAATAGATCTGAATAATATAAGGAATATTAATTTAATTTCAGATTAATTTTGTGTTAATTATTGAATTTATTAGAAATATAACGTTAAAAGAATTTAAATTATAACCAATGTCTATAAAAATGAGTGAAATTTCAAGTGTTTAAATTGAAGTTTGTTTATAAATTATGTAAATAAGAATTTATCTTACTTAAATATGCTTTTACTTCACGTTTTGAATGTTACTATTTAGTATTTAGAAAAAAAATTCATTGAAACTTTGCAAATCATGCTTTTATAATTTTCTTCGTTATTTAATAATTAAATAATAAAATTATCGCTTTTTTTGTTTTGAAATTATCTGCTTTTGTTTTCATTAATTTTTTTTCAAATTCCTAAGTGTCAAATTAAAATAACGTTGCAAACAGAAATAAAGAAAATAACTTTTGGGAATGCAAAGAGTATGCACAAACAATCTCGCCCACGAGCCGTTAATTCCCAAATTGGCTCATCCGATCTCAGCAATCTGATCCTTTGTTAATATTAATATTTTGGATTACTTTACTGTGATTTTGATCAAATTTAACAAAATAAATCAATTTAAGTCATTATAATTGCATTCTATTTCACATTACAATACTTTATAAGGAAAAAAAATATAATTATCTACTATATAAATATCAGTTTTAGCCAATCAGATTGCTGGGCTCGGTTGAGCCAATTTGGGAATTAACGGCTCGTATCTCGCCCCCATGCCGCCATTTTACCTACTGTGAGGTCACGTGAATGCTGTCCATTTTGAAAAAGTTTCTCCATGTTCTAACAAGTAAAACAGTAAAAAATTATTTTTCTAGACCAAAATTTACAAAGTTATGATACTTAGAATTTTATGAATTTTCAGCATTTTAGTCACTAAAAATGGAAAAATGTATTTTTAATGTGAGAAAACGTTGAGAATGCATAACATTCAAAGTATCATAACTAAGTAAGTTTTGATCGAGCAACAATTGCGTTTTAACCATAAACTGAATTTCATAGTGTGGATTCACACAAGTCTGCGTCTATACTTACTTCCAAAAATTTTTTCAAACATTTTGTTTAAAAGCCTTTTAATTAAAATGTCCGTTGGCAGCATACATAAGCGATTAGTTATACGCTACAAAATAACAGGATGTTGGAGTTGGAATGCAGCTATGGAACGATGCAACCTGTAAACCAAAAGTAACTCTATTTCCCATTCCTAAATCATAGAGAATGTAAAAACATCGTCTTTTAGATGTCGCAAAAATTTTATGGAAAATCCTTCTGATGTTATGTCATCAATTGAAATTATAGTCCCACCATAATATTTTGAGTTTTTCCTTTTTGATGAAAACTTTACTATAAAATCATAGAGATTCACACCAATCACTACTGCAGGTATGGTTTCAACTTTCCCTGAATCTAAATAATGAGTTAAGGAAACATTACAAACTTACTATATATTCTAATAAGATACGATTGGTCACAGTATAACTTCTACAATTAATAAATATGTTCCAATTCAATATGTAGGGGAGATGGGGGGACAGAGGAACAGTTATCATAAATATAGCTTTTTCTCATAACTGGGTTAATTTTTATAAACAAAAATTATCCAAGATAGTAGACAGAACTTTTTTTTACACATGGTAATTTTTTTAAAAATCATCTTTATGGTTCTTCTTACTTTTTTCAATAGTTTTATAAATTCAAAAAATTGTTTACATGTGCCCCACCGACGGGGTAGTTGTGAATACACGTGGGGCACGTGTGAACACAAGGAAAAAAAATCCTTTGACATGCTTTTTATTTTGTTATTCATTTGTCATCATAATCAACTTATATTATCTGTTAAATTCACCATAAAGAAAAAAAAAACATATTTCTCTAGTTTATGGGTGATATTGTTTAAGCAAAAGTTTATAAAATGAAAATAAGTAGGTTGGGGGGGGGGGGGGGGCGAGGCTTAGATGATTGATTAAATATTGTTGCAATAAAATAAAAAATAAAGAAGTAGGTTAAAAAGAATAAAGCTTTTAAATTTTGTTTTGAGGAGATTTTAGGGAGGGGGATTTATCGGAAATCTCCCGAAATACGAAAGATTCTCACCCCTGTATTTGCCTAATTTACTTCTAAATTAATGATAAAGAATTTTTTTAATGACTTTTATCAAAATATCTCGATTATAAGCCCCCCCCCCAAAAAAAAAAAACTTATTTTGCTTGGGGGGGGGGGGAGGTTGCAATTGGGATTTTAAGGTAGTTATCAGTTTAAAAATTTTACTTTCTTAAAATACACTGCTCAAAACAATTAGGGGACATGGTTTTAACAAAATTACGCACATATTTACACCGATAAGTAAAGAAAAATAAAACATCCATAATTTAAAGCGTAGTAGAAAACAGATAAAAAAAACTTCAAATGCTAATTAAAGTTTATGACATCAAAAAGTAGAAAAAGGAGATAAGTGTTGAAATCGGGATTTTGCAGAAACGTCTGTTTCGCTGTCTCAGTTGTAAAATTCAATTGCTCAGCTTGTGTTTTAAGAAAAGTGGACATGAAAATGTCATCACAATGTGATTTAACGAAATCCATGGCTTGGCGTGTTATCGGGGCAGCTGAATCTGGGAAAACACAACGAAGTGTAGTGAACGCCGTTGGGGTCGCAAGAAATGCCAATGCAAGACTGTGGAATCGATTCCAAGACACATGGAATGGTAGACATCCACAAGGGCAAGGTCGGCCATGTGCTACCATAGAAACTGATGACCGATACATCCTGTTAACAGCTCGTCGAAACAGAACGGGCAATGCTACTCTGCTATAAATACAGTTGTTCTTGGCCACAGGACGAAGAGTGTCCACTCCAGCCAAACAGTCCGAAATAGGCTTCATCAGGGTGATCTCTACGCATGTAAGCCAATGGTTTGTATTTCGTTGATCTCAAGCAACTGTGCGGCCCAAAGAAGGTGGACAACTGAACATAGAGTTTGGAGGCAACGTTGTTGGAGTTGAATTCTGTTTACAGACGGGTCCCGATTCAGTCTGGATGTATTTTGGCATGGAGAGAAAGAGGCACTCAAAATAATCCCTCATTCGTTCGTGAATGATCACATTACAGACGAGGTGAGTTGATGCTATGGGCTGGAATCAGTATAGGTGGACGTACGGGCCTGCATATCATTCGGAATGACACTTTGACGGTCCGAAGTTATACAAACGAGATAGTGAGACCTCCTGTGGTATTTCATGTTGCAGCAATTAGTGATTTCTTTTTTTCCATGTATAATTATGCCAGACCTCATACAGTTCGTCTTGTGGAAACCGTGCTTGAAACTAAAACAATACAGCGTATGGAATGACCAGCGTGTTCTTCTGACTTAAATCCGATTGAGTATGTTTGAGATATACTCAGGCGACGCATTGCTGCGAGACTAAGGCCTTCTTTTACTGTCCGGGACTTGGAGATTGCAATTCTTGAGCAGTGGAACAGCATTACCGAAAATCTTATCGATAACCTCATCGCATCCATAGAAAACAGGTGTGCAGCAGTCTTAGTTGTTTGAGGAGACCATACGCCATATTAAAAGTCTTTCATCATTTCTAAACAATACTTTTTTTTTTATCATTTACATGAAACCAAATTGTTGCCCTAACTGTCTTTTCATGTTATTTCCATCTTTTCAAAGAATAAAAGCTCCCTTACAATTTTTTTTTGCGTTTCTCTTCTGTATTGCGCATTGATACACGTGTACTATCCATTTTATACCCATTCATGTCTTGCACTGTTCTCTTAACTATTTTGCTTGCTCCCCTACTTTTTTGAGCAGTGTATTACTGATATCTATCTCCATTCGAAGCATCATATACATAGCTGTCTTAGAGATGGAAGTAAGCCATCATTGCAAGTTTCGAACAAATAAATAGAAAAATTTACACAGTTGTTTAAGGTAATACTTTTTGTATTTTCAAAGCATAAAAAATACTGTTGTAAACAGTTTAGTAAAATAACACTTATTGCATTTTAGAAAACATTAAATTTATTTAAATTACAATTGAACGTAAACGAGTTTGTTGCTCTTTATATACTTACTGACGGATGTGTTTGTGGAAATTTCAACACAAAATCAACTTTGTATGACGGAAATGTCTTCTATTTCAGGAAAATTATAAATATTGGAGCTGACATTATTTCTCATGAAGTTAACTGAAAGGAACAGAATCACAGAATGATTATTTGGACACTTATGATCTGTTCATGTTCATATCTGCCCCAACTAGTCTGTTCGCAAGTCCCCCACATGTCTGCTATAGATTTAAATTGATAAATCATTAACATTTCTCAATTTATAAAGAAAAAAAAACTTTATCAAAAATATTTATTAGTATTCATAGTATATGTTGAAACATTAAAATTCAAATAAATGAATAAATAAAGTTATTAGCTTATCAAGTTGGAACTTACTTTGAAGATCTGTAAAAAGTGTTTTGGATACTGAGAACAAACAAAATGTCAAAGAGCTTCAAAAAATGTTTACCATATGTCTACAGTTGCTGACATCTTTGGTATTCTTTTTAAATAAAAAAACCATATAATAACTGTAGGAAAAATGTGATGTTCACATCTGCCCCATGTTGAAATGTGCTCCCTTCTTCCCTATATATATTTAAAATAATAATCTTAATTAGCTTGGCTTCGAAAATCCTCACAGGAAGCTGATTTATGTAAGTTAAAATCTATTTTGCAAATTTTATATTCGACGTTGAAAAGTACCACGCAATTTTAATCAATGGGCCATGAAATTAATTTCCTTGTGGTTTTTGCAATGAAATATTATGAACAAAATTTATTAAATACAGGGTTCTTAAATATCATGATATTTTCAAAGATATCCTATATTTTCAAAATAGTCAACTTATTGATGATTATAAATATTTTCAGACCTAATATAAATTAGAAACTAAAAAAATATTACACTTAGCATGAAAACCCACAATGAAACAGTATTCTAAATGCATTTTTATTTTTTTCCCACTTATGTAACAAGATTTAAGAACAACTAATTGAAAACAGACACAATTTGCTCTTTATACTCACAAAATACAAACGGTAGGATTTGCTATCAAGTTTCAAGAAAATTTTGTTTTATATAACCAAATTTTAACTACAAAATAATTTGTTTTAATTGAAAAAATCGAATATAAATGAAAGCAAGCATATCTGTTTTTTCATTCCCTAACCAGATGTGCAATTCAAATTGAACAAAACCAAAACCAGAAAAGATTCTTTCTAATGAAACTGTGAATAACTTCTTATCTAAATTAGAGAGTTTATCTTTCAGTACCAGTTCTAAGTAAATATATCCACATAATTATTGATTCTAAATTTAAAAATCCAGCTTCAAACGTAAAGCATGGATATACAATATATATACGTATATATATATATATATATATATGACAAAATTAGATGAAATAACGCATCTTCACTATGAATTAATCTACAAGCTCCTCTGATGATTCTGTGGGTTATTCATAGTTTTTTATTTTACATACTGGTTTCCTATGTTCATATCTTGTACATCTTTAGAATTTTACCATTTGTTCATATATTTGTGATTTTATATTATATATCATACATATGTGTGTGTATATATAACCATTGTAAACCAACACTAATGACCATTTACAATTGTGAATATGCAAATTAAAAATTAAATTTTAACCTTTATAGCAAAATAACCAAAATATTTTATAATATCAAATTAGAAAACACTGCATATCATAGAAATAATGGAAAAAAGGAAATATTTCTGGAACCAAGGCAGAATCGTCAAGCCCAAATTACCTTAAGTTTCACAAATAACATATACGATTCCACCCTTGCATTAACCATAACAGGCTACAAAAATGGAAAATATGGTCTATCGTACACAGTAAATTCAGAAAAAAAGGAAACCACAAATAATAAAATATCAAAAATTAAAATGGATTAAAGAAAGCATTTACCCCTTGATGAATTAACCAAGTCAGTAATGACACAAAAGTGCTAGTAATGATTTGCACATGTTGCCAGAAATATTATAAGTATAAAACTACTTACAGAGTTTCCCCCAGACAGTTTCAGTAGGGTGCTGCACCCTGCCTGCCCTTAGTTTTACAAAATAGCACCCCTCTTGCCCCTCAGATAAAAAAATAGCTCCCTTGTTGCCCCCACCTGAAAAAAGTGCCTTTACTCCTTTGTTTATTAAAAAATTTACTTGCATAGTAGAAATTGACTCATTGCTGTCTTTAAAATTTCTTTCTGTCTATTAAATATTAAAAAGTAGTTTTAAAAATCAAAAGAATGGCTTTAAAATTTTCAAGAAATGCCCTTAAGGGTGTATTCCGATCCAAACTGCTTCTTTTCTGATTCATTTTAAAATTCATTTTTGCTCTCAAACGGATCAAACTGGGAAATTCTCTTATTTAGAAACTATATAATGTGCCGTGCTTCTTAATTTTTTGATAAATGCAGAAAATACTGTAAAAAACGCTGTCAAAGTTGGCGTTTTGAACCGAATTTTCCGAAGCGGGCGATCTGGGAATGAAAAAAATAGTCATACTGAGAAAATAATTGTTTAAAAATCAAATTCTAATTAATTGAGCTGAAAATGAAATCACACGGCATGTTAAACATGTCTTCAGAAATCACCCCAGCAAGTTTCATGTTTTTACTTTTAAAAATGAGTCTGAAAATGTCTCAGAAAATTTCGAGCTGTTGAGGGTGAAAAAATATTTTTTCGAATACACCCTTAAGAATCCAAAACATGCCCTTCAGAATCCAAAAGTGCCCTTTTCCCACAAGCAGCACCTTGCCCTTTTTTAAACCTGGGGGAAACTCTGCTACTTATACATCCATGGAGTTAAGAAAAAAGTATATGATAATGTTGAATTAGATTAAACACAGTTCTGGCCATTATTATTAGATCAGATACAGTACTGCCCTCTATCATTAGATAAAACAATTAAACAGTACTGCCAATATATTATATAGAAAATAATAATGATAATAATAATAATTATTATTATTATATGTGGATTAACCTTTAAAACAGCAACTTTATTGATTTAATATATAAGATAAAATTTAAAGAAAAAAAATGTTTGATATGGATAAGATATTTAATTATGATTCAATTTTAAATAGATATGTAAATAAATGCACTATATTATAGCGTAGTAATATATTTAAATAAAGTAATATTTAACTATAATTTCCACAACAGTGCAGAATAATAAAGATAATAAATTTAGATGGTGTATAAAACTAAATTAACAGTTTAAAATAATGAATGTAAATAAATAACAATTAAAGTGTCTGTAAACTTGCATAATAATAAAAATAGGCAATTTAATTATGGGGAGGAGAAATAATAAAGAAATATTTTTGACATTTAATGAATACATACATTTTAGGTAGCTTTCTTTACAAAAAGCTACCTATTGCAGCCGTTCGGAGGAAAGCGATTTCAAAAAATTTTGGTATATTTTCATCGATCATGACCCCCAGACCCCGAAACCACCCTCCGTTCAAAATTGATATATATATATATATATATCAATATATATATATATATATATCAATCTATATATATATATATATATATATATATATCTGACCTATGTCACACTGTAACTCTCGTATTTATGAACCGATTTGGATGTAATTCGGTGTGTACATAGTACATACCAATGTCTCGACCGAGTTCGTTGGCCAGCTTCATCCGCTATCTTGTTTCAAAATGGCGGCCATTTAAAAATTAAAAAAAAATTTAAAATTTAAAATGTGGTACAAAAAAATTGAAAATGGAAAAATATTTTTTTCTTTTGTATTTGACCTTTATACAAAGACTCCGTAGCAGTTTTTGTTTCGTCTATATCTTAAAAAATGGCTGAGTTATAGCATTTTGAATTTCTAGCGAAGCTGACATTCTGAAACGTCCTGAAATTTGTCACGCGATAAAAGGCGTATTTATGAACCGATTTGGATGTAACTTCGTTTATATATAGTACAGACCAATGTCTCGACCGAGTTCGTTGGCCAGCTTCATCCGCCATTTTGTTTCAAAATGGCGGCCATTTAAAAATTTTAAGAAAAATTTAAATTTGAAATGTGGTACCAAAAAATTGAAAATTGAAAAAATATTCTTTCTTACGTGTTTGACCTCGATAAAGAGATTCGGGAGCAGTTTTTGTTTCGTCTATATCTTAAAAAATGGCTGAGTTATAGCATTTTGAATTTCTAGCGTGGCTGACATTTTGAAACGCCCTGATTTTTGTCACGCGATAACAGGCGTATTTATGAACCGATTTGAATGTAACTTGGTCTGTACATAGTACATACCAATGTTTCGACCGAATTTGTTGGCCAGCTTTATTCGCCATCTTGTTTCAAATGGGTTGCCATTTAAAAAAAATGTAATTTAAAATTTAAAATGAGGTATTAAAAAATTGGAAAATGAAAAAGATTTTTTTTTATGTGTTTGGCCTTGATACAAAGATTCTGGAGCAGTTTTTGTTTCTGAAAATTTGTTCTTTTGTTTATATCTTAAAAAGTGGTTGGATTATAACACTTTGAATTTCTATCATGGCTAACACTTTGAAACGATCTTGTATTTGTCTCGCGATACCACACGTATTCGTCTATTTCGATGGAAGAAGGCATGTGGATAGTATACATCAATATCTCGACCAAGTTCGCTGGCCAGCTTCATCAGCCATCTTGTTTCAAAATGGCGGCCATTAAATTAAAAATATATATATTTAAAGTGAGGTGCAAAAAAATTAGAAATTGAAAAAGGTTTCTTTCTTAAGTATTTGACCTTGATATAAGGATTCAGGAGCATTTTTTGTTTGTCTTTATCTTAAAAAATGGCTCAGATATAGCAGTTTCAATTTCTAACGTGGGTGACATTTTGAAAAATCTGATTTTTTGTCTGCGACAGCACTCGTATGTATCAACCGATTCCGATGTGAGTGAGCATGTGCACAGCAATTACTAAGGTCTCGACCAAGTTCACTGGTTAGCCTCATCCACGATGTTTTCTTAAAATGGCAGGCACTTTAAGAAATCGCCGAATTTGGCAGCGAAATATAAGTTACTTTAAATAAAAGCAGCTTGGATAAAGCTGACTAATTTTGCGAAATTCTCATTCATAATGATTTAGTATTGATAAAAATTAGTATTGAATCTCCTACTTTCGGTTTCCACTTAATTGAGCTTCGTGTGTTTGAATAATATAAGTTGGCTTTTTTAAAATAAGAAATATGAAAGCTACCTCTTCCTCCCGGCACTGGCCGGAAGGACTTTTTTATTTATACTATTGTAATAGAATTTACTTATGATGAGACATAGATAAGATATTGTTCTCAATGGCTTAAAATTGCAGTGCTTGGTCTTTCTTCTTTGTCTGATGACTACCATTTTTCAACCCGCATTTCGATTTCTGTTTGTAGGATATTCGGAAGATTTTTATATAAAAGAAAAAGACTTGATTCAGAGGAGATTCTGAGAAAAAAAAATTCTGAAATTCACAGCAAATTTTCTGAAAGGTTACAGCAGAGGGGGAAGGGGGTACCTCCTTCCGGTGCAGATGATACGTTTTTTTTGCAGCCCTTTGACGAAATTCGCATTTTTTCTGCGATCCTTCGACGAAATTCACGTTTTTTTCGCGATTCTTTGACGAAATTCGCTTTTTCTCGCGTTCCTTTCACGAAATTCGCATTTTTCGTAATCATCTGATGAAATTTGCGTTTTTTCCGCGATTCTTTGACGAAATTGGAGATTTTTCTGTAAGCGAATGACGAAATTGATTTTTTTTGGCGACCATTTCTCGAAACTCGCAATATTTTTTGTCTGAATTTTCGGACTAAGGACCGTTTTTTAAAATTTTTCGAAACCGAATGTCTTAAGTTGTCGAAATTTTCGGAAATTTCGAAACAGAATCACCCCTGACTTGATTTGTAATGGGTTGGGGGGGAGGAGGGCTTGAACACCCTGAGCCCCCCCCCCCCCCCCTCCTACTTCACTGTTGGTGATATTTGGTTTTAAAACTGCTTCATTTTTTCTTTAACGACTCTATTTTTTCTTCCATTTAGTTTCCATGATTTTTATGGGTTTTAGCTCGATATTTCCTGCCTCTCTTCCTACCTACATGAATACGACTTGCTTGTGGTGTGCTAATATCTGATGTACTTTCTTCATTAGACTTATAGCTGCTACTAGAACGTAAATTTCCATTATTCTCACCAGAAATTGAGCTTCATTATCTACCATTGGGATACTTGCATTGCATTGTGATATATTTTTTTTATTGTAATAATATTTGCTAGAGCTTTCACTCCATTTAATGCGTTTAGCATTCTTATCTCTTTTTGACAAATCTGAAATAAATTTTATCTTACCTTGCTCTTTTCGTTTATAATATATTTCTCTTTCTCATTTTTTCGCTGCCTCATATAATAAAGTGTCATTTTTGATTAGTTGCTTTCTTTTCCTTTCTGTTTCTCTGTTTTATAGACGTCTTTTTTGAATTTGTCTCTTACTTTTCATACTTCCCTTGTGCTTGAAAAGAAATAAAGAAAAGTATAAAAGTAATGCAGAATTATTTCCAATCTCAATAAATGATTACTACTAACAAATCACTATTTTTAATATTATAAATTTAAAACAAAATTGTGTTTTTCTTTTACTGAAATAAAAAAGTTTTTGGCCCACAACTAAATTCTCCAAAAACACAATAATCCAGTAAATATATAGGCAAAGCAACGTAATGTAAAAGTTTAATAGCATTGTAAACAAATTATGCTATAAACAAAGTTGTTTTATTCTAAAAACACATAACTTATTTTAAATAGGAAACTTATAGGCTTCTAATTTTACTTTTTTTTTTATATATGTGCATATTTTATATTATGTGAAATAAATAAAACTAAAGAACAATTTTAAGCTATTAAGATAATTTGAAATAAATTCACTAACATCGATGGATACTGATATGAACTCCACGATCATCTCATCACATAGAGTTGATGTTTATGGTGTTGAAAGTATTAACTTTATGCCCGCTTAATTCCCATAATTTTAGTCTAATTAACACATAATTTAAAAAGTACTTATGGGTACATCTAAGAAATGTACTAAAATAGTTTATTTTATTTTTAATTACATTCTTTAAATTGTTTTAGTGGTCATGGAGTTGATGTTATAAAAACATAGCCTTACCTTTTTAATTAGCAAAAGGTGCTTTGTGAAAATACAACAGTAGCTATCCGTCCACTTGTTGAAACAATAGCAATATGGCACATTTCTTCTTCAACTAAACAGCAAACAAATGCTATGGCGCTGCGACCTATAGGTTTTTATGTTAATAAAAAAAATAGCCATGGAGTTACTGCAACACCCTGGTTAGAGTTGTTCAGACATAAATTTGGCATTTAAAAAATTGACACACAAAAAAATATTTCTCTCTTCATAAGAAATTCACTGTCTCTCCTATGCAAAGTAAAACGAAAAAGATATTTAAATTAAGACTAATTGCTGAAAACAATGTGCTTTGTTTATGAACCTGGGTATGGTTGCAGTCCATGGAGTTGATATTTACCTATGTCAAAATTAAATTAAAAAATAATGTGTAATAAAAATCATGATTTTATGCATGGAATGGGTACCTCTAATAATACTTCAGCTACTGCATTCAAAAGTATTACAAAATGTTACAAAGTTTACATTTTTGTATGCAATGACCTCTCGTTACAATAATTGTCCTAGATTTGGAGAATTACTTCCCCCCCCCCCCGAACGAATGTGCTAAATAGACTCACAAAGTTACGTTCGGAGATTATTAATTCTTCTGAGTAGTTTACTGAATGTGGATTCGGTTAAAAGTCAGAAAAAAAATTGAATTTTGAACTGTCTACAACAAAACATAGTATAATTTGAAATCTTTGTACATTTTGGAAATATGCATACTAATGTTTTCGCTATTGTACTTGTTTAAAATGGTAAATGAACTATGTGAGTAAAAAAGGTTAAGAGTTTTATTTTCGTATTTATACTAATAAAAGAAAGATGTCTGTATGTGTGCGTTTGGGAATGCCTATGAGCGCGATGGCTAGGGAAATCTACCGCACATAGAGGTCTGAAAATTTAGATGAGAATAGTCCAAGGCAGAGAGCACAAAGATCAAGGAGTAAGATTTTTCATTTTTTGTTAATTGAGATATTAATTAAAAACCATGATGAACATCCCAAAATTGCGTGCAAAGTTGCAGCGGTGTGGCTTGAGCCATTCCGAAGTATTCTAATCAGGGACGATCCGACTGTCAAAAATAGTCCCTTTTTTCTCGTCTTTCGCGGCGCACATCGGTTGATTGATTGATTGATTGATTTTTTGACGGCCGATTATCTACACGAGGGATATAGGCCCAAGGGGGAGTGCCCTCCGTGGGGGGTCTTTCTAAGGGAACCTAACCCGTATTTACGCATGGAAATCCACGGCTTCGAAGAAAACCACGAAAACTCCGAAACGGTTAGGACGACGGGCGCGATTGGGTTCGAACCCAGCACCTCCCGTCTACCAGCTTCGAGAGCAGAACCTCTCCGCCACTGGTGGGGCCCGGCGCACATCGGCTCAACACGTCGAAATACGGAAAAATAAAAATACCCACCGTATTAACGTACTTTTATCTTTCTAACGTTGCAATGTGTTTAAAATAATTCGAATATTAACCCTTTGGTAAAATTTCTCTTCGAAACATCGTTTTTCGTGTTTTTTCTCCCTTATCTTTCTAAGCTCGCATCGTAACTATTTAAAATACGAAAGAAAATACTTACCTAATCTGGTTACTTTCTTCTTTATGCCGGTGTAATTTGTTTAAAAAAAAAAAAAGATGAATATTAACCATTTAAGGGGGTCCGGGACACATTTTCAAAAAAATTTTATTTATTGAGTTAAAATTTTGAATTTTTTTGTGATGGTTAACCATATCATTTGTAAACAAAATCAAATGATAAAACTTCTCATAGGTTTTTAAAAAAAATTTTTATTTAAAATTTATGAAAAAAGTGGTATAACTTAAAATCGTTATAACTCGAAATATTATTTGTAGAATTTAAATTGTTTTTCATTTAAATAAACAGAAATATATATTTTTTAATTTAGAGCCAGCATTTTAAAAAGTATTAATTTTTAAAAAAATTAAAAATATTTAACGAAAAAATTACAAAAAAAAGTGGTGGAACTTTTTTTTATTAAATCATATTTTCAAAAGTAAATATTTTTTTCAAATATGCTGGCTCAAAAGTAAAGTAAAATAATTTTATAAGACAATTTCCGAGTTTCAACCCTGTATCTTTAACGGTTCTCGAGTTATAAGAATTTAAATATGAGAAATGGTGAAAAAACCTATCATGAAGAAAAACGCAATTTCACAAAACTCGTTTCCTTGACAACCATAGCTTGAAAGGCAGATTTTGAAAACAAACCAAAACGAAAAAATTAATATTTCCTGTTCTAATTAAGATAGAAACATGATTTAAACATCATTTTAAGAAGAAAACGGCAGAGAAATTTTTAATCCAATTAAAAAAAAGTTGAAAATTTGAAGATTTTTGTGTCTTGGACCCCCTTAAAAAAAAATCTTTTCCGGACATTTCGAGCGTTTTAGCTATTATCTGCAACGTTAAAAAAAATCTGCACCTGTTCCGGAAATGGAAGTACGAAAGAAAAAGAAAATACAGACCATATCTACATTAATGTTTCTTTAGAACAATTGTATTCGTTTAAAAAATACTAGTATTAAACCTTTCAAAAAATTATTTTCCGAAAGTGACTTTGGACGATTTTTTGTTTTCTTCTGCAATGTTTAAAATTCTGCATTTGCACTTTTGATAAAAATAGGAAAAAACAAAGAATGCCCTCTTAATTAGGGTCCATTTTTCTTTCGAACGGCGCAATCCGTTAAAAAAACTATTGATAAGAAAAGAAAAATCAACCCTTTCAAAAAGAAAAATCCATGCTTACGTTAACGACTTTGTTTCTATTGCCCATTAGAGTCTTGCACTGGTAGAGCAAGTTGTACCCGACCTGCTGGTCGTGTTCACTCTAAAATATTCCTTGAAGGTCAGATTTAGGTTTTTGCAAGTTGGTTGGATTTTCACAAAAATTTTCAGCAGAACTGTGTTTCAGATGAAAATAAATACATAACATGAATATGAATATTTAATATATATTCAATTTACTGCATACGAAATAAAATGTATATCAGAAATGTGACCATAGATTATTCTTTCTTTATCTTACAGTTGAGAACCTTTAATTTTCATCTCTCGGAATACGGAAAAAAAATTACCAATATTTTATTTTTGATACACACAAAAAGCATGTATCATAGTTGTGATAGTTTCTGCACATACATAAACATACACGAGTTACATGTGTGTAGATTCGGGTGTTCACTATTCAGAAGTAAAAGTGTATAAATAAATGGTTCGCCCAAATAAAAGTGGCATTGCTGTAATAACTCCGCCATTTGAAGAGAAATATAACTGCGCATGCTCCTATAGGGGGCACAGAGTACTGGGAATGCATGCGATGTCGTGAGATCCTGCCAGATATATGTGTGATTGCGTAGGGGAACGTTAAAATGCATCGTTATCATCATGGATGCCTCCAAACGGTGTCAACGCGCGGTCGTGCAATTTTTAACAGCGGAAATGTGAATGCTAGTGAAATCTATCGTCGAATGCAAAATGTGTATGTCACGCAGATCGGTATCCTGATGGTGTAGGGATTTTCGTAGTGGAAGAAACAGTACTGACGACAGGTCACGACCTAGTCAAGCGCATGTGGTCTTCTTCCACTACGAAAATCCCTACACCATCGGAATACTGATCTACGTGACATACACTCCGTGCCATACACATTTTGCATTCGACGACAGATTTCACTAGCACATACATTTTACACTGCTAAAAATTACACGACCGCAAGTTCACACCGTTTGGAGGCATCCATGATGCGAACGATGCCTTTTAACGTTCTCCCACGCTATCACACACGAATCTGGCGGGATCTGACGATATCGAATGCATTCCCAGCCCTCTGCGCCCTCTATAGGAGCATGCGCAGTCAACTTTTTCTTCAAATGGCGGAGTTATTACAGCGATGCCACTTTCATTTGGGCGACCCATATATATAAGTGTTAGGAATTGAAAAAGTGTTCACTCAATAAAGGTGTCCGCAATTTGGGAATGTCTATTATGGAGGTTTTATTGTATATAGATTTTGCACCTGAAAAAAATATTTTGTACATTCTTTTGAAAAATCGGGCCAACCCGAATTCGGCCTTAATGGGAAGCAACGAAAGTGAGCCCCACCCGCAACAAAAAAGTAGAAGTCAACCCGGCCGGCAACGTAAAGATATAGCGCCAACCTGACCCGATGTATGACTCTATTGCCCATATGGTTAACATTAGTCTATTTTGATTTAAAAATCTTAATTTTATACAATTGTTCGGGAATTTCAATACGATATACTACCCAGCAAGAGGAAATTGCTGGCCAGCTGCAAGATAAGTGCTGGCAATGATGGAGAAGTGCTGCCTAATGGTCTACCACTGCTGGACAGCTTCAGTCAACTCTGCTGTTGGAAATCATCGGATAAAATTCTGGTGGGCTTCCGTTTTATCTCATGCGCTGGCCCACCACTACATAGAAGTGCACAAACTTTTGCAGTACAGTCATTCAGGGTAACGTTGATCCGCATTTTCTCTATTTTCATATGCCACACTCTTATTTTAAGAATATTGTTGCAACTAGGGGCATAAAAGGGAAGAAATGATCCTAAACTATTGTATGACTATCAAAAATTAAGGAATAATAATGATAAAAGCAATAAAAAATTAATTTTTAACCCGGTTCAAAGTTACACAGCCATTTAGGGTAACTTTGCACCATATGATAAATATTATCTAAAATAATTCATTATAAAAAGTATTATAATTAGGACAACTATAAACCCCCAAAAAATGTTTTCAGATATGTAAAGACTCCAAATTTACATTTCCCAACATAACAAGATTTGTATAATTTATGATATTACAACAAATATTAGGCACAAGAAAAGGGGAAGAAGCATGGGTCGTATTCTACATGAAAAATTTCAGGACAATTGCCAGTATTTGTTTAATGAAAAATAAATCTAGGTTAAACGTGAAAAATATCGCCTTATTTAAGAATAGATTTTCTATAAAAAAAAATAGTGGTACCGAAGAATTTCCTGATCGTGAAATTTCAGGACAAGAACGACCCATGGGAAGAAGAGAACCATGAATATTTAGAAATAAAAAAAAAACTGTTTATTGTTCATATAAAACATAAAAATGCAGTGAAAAACAATTTTCAATGTTTACCTCAATAATACGTCCATAGTTACAGTAATACATACTGTAACATTTTTTATTCAAACAAGAATAAAAAATGTCGAATGTATGAAATGTCAAATTTGAGTAGCTCCGCCCCTAATAACGCCTTTAAATGAATTTTATGTATTTTACACATATTTGTAAAAATATTTACACGTTATATCTAATCCACACTTTCGGCATTTATATAAAATATACCTGCAAATATGGGAAATTTTTGGCAGCAGTATCCTATAATCAGTAAATTATAAACATCAGTATTATGGCCTATAATCAGTAAATTATAAACATCAGTATAACTTTGAGCCGGCTCAAAGTTACCCTCAAAATGTGGTAAAATGTTAGTGCCTTCTTAAATTACATTTTATTAACTATTAATAAATAAATAATTACAAAATATTAACACATTTACAACATTTAGATAATAATATGTCTGATAAATGAGTATATTGTTACTTACTATGAAAATTTAATTGATTTACAACAACTTCAAAACAGCATTCAAAATTAACTTGAAACGGTACTTCACAAAAATAGTTAGATGATGCAATTAATTGCGCATAATGTTGCTAATTTATTTTCTAAAATAAAGAGTAGAAATCCCAGTTTAGAACCTTGCCATCAGAGCACAGTTCTGGAGTTTATTTAGTCTTTTGGAGTCAAAAATATTGAAAATTAGGAGGTGGTACAAAGTTACACCCCATGGTTCTAAGTTACCCTGAATGACAGAATTATTGCTGGGAACCCTTACGCTAGGTGGCGTTGCGAATATAGAAGACATTGAGTATTTGAACACAAATCCGACATGAATATTTTAATACAATTTAAGCGGTGAAGCTAATTTGTTTTGAAACTGTAAATAATATAGCACCACTGCCACCAAAAAAATAAATAGGTAAATGAATAAATAAATAAATTCATTATTTCAACGCACTTTTTTTTCTCCTTAAATCTGGTTTCAATAAGTTACAAATGATTTCGGTTTTAATAATTTACACAGTTGAGAATCAATAATAAAAAAAAAAGTGCATAAAATATATAGGATTTCTATACAATACAATAATTTCTATACCAGTTTAATGATTTGGAACGTGAATCACAAAAGAAACAAACTTGAAATAGTATAATGAGAGCTTGAAAACAACGAGCGGTCGTAGCGTACGCTGAGAGTACTTGTTCATGTCCGATCGCGAAAACTAAACAGCATCGAGCGTGGCTAATACATGGGAGGGTGACCACATGGGAACCATTGCAAGTTCAAATATTTCAATAGACATTTCTATTATAGACAGATATTTCTATAGCTCTTGGTGAAACTAGCTTATAGAAAAAAGAGCCATAATACTTTGCTTTTTATATAGAATTTTCTTATAGAATAGAATTCTATAAGAATTTTTTGTAAGGGAAAGTGCTGGGCCAGCAAAGGAATAGGAATGCGATAGGTACTAGCACCGCAGGAAAAGTGCCAGATTGAAGTAATGTGATGGTATACCAATGCTGGCCTGCTGTTGGCCATCACTGAGGGGCCAGCTGCATTCCGCACGGACACTTTTTCACAGGTTTAAGTAATGGCACCATTGCACTTTACCGCTGATGGCAGTGCTGGCTGCCATCTTTTTTCCAGCTGATGGCCCACTGTTTCTTTCTTTGCTGGGTAACCTTTTAGCTAATGATCGAAATATTGCTAATAGTCGAAACATATTAAGCGAGTGAAATGGTTATACTCTAAAGAAATAATACATTATTAGAAGTCATTCTGTAGCATTTCAACAATCGAGTACCGAACTTCAATTTGGATAAAGCCCCTAAAATAGGCTCATTTTAAAATAATTTCTCTGAAACTAATCGTACGAAATTTCATGAAAATTTGTTTTTAGGTTAATTGAAGGGTGTAGAATTTATTTATGGTGTCAAACTTGGGTGTTGCTACTGAAAAAACAAAGTTTGGGTTCGTTTTGATATCTAAATTACTAAGCAAATTTTGTATACATCATTTAAAAGTAGACTTTATTTCCAATCGTTTGGCACCAATAATTTTCTTTTACGATATTTTTTGCAGATTTAGTAGGGGTGTTTATTTTTTTTTTCCACGACTGTACTTATTTTTTCATAGCGGTAACCCAAGTACAGCTTATTATAGCTTGTGCAGGATGAAATCTTATATATTTTCTGGAATCTATAATAATTTAGGCTTGATAATTCTAGTACAGTTTTCAGAATTTTTTCAATATTTTCATTTTTGGATAATATATCAAAACAACTATGAGTTTCATATTTCATTTTCTCCCCCATTTGTGCATCGTCAATTACAATTATAATTATATATGTTATCTATATTATAATTATATATATATAGCTCTTGAAAATTAATAATATTGAAAAGAAATTGCATACTGCAAAGCAAAATAAGAATCTTGAATTCTAATTGCGGGCATACTTACATTTTTATCTGATAAACGAAATAAGACCAATAAAAATGAAACGAAATTTGAAGAAAGGAATTAAAAATGAACCTTTATACTTTATTTTTCAGAAAAAGGAGACCTTGAAATTGTTTTCTTATTGTGGAGATTATATTTTTGTATTTCTAGTTTGTATTTAATAACTTTTTTTTTTTTTTTTTTTTTTTTTTTTTTTTACGTTGTGTGTTAGTACAGTGTGATCTGGAAGCACTTTTTTCGATGAATTATTCTTAAAGAAATTAGTGAACTACTGAAAAAATCTTTAAGTAAAAATTTTCTCGATGTAGCACGTGCTGAGCCATTATTCAAGTTCACCAGCCACAGTTTGGTGGTCCCAAGCATTCACAGCTGTTTTTAATGTTTGCAGAGAGACCGAGTAAATTTCTTTTTTCTTTTCTGCTTCTTTTTTTTTTACTAGTTTTTTTTTAAAGCGTCTTTCTTCTTTGGGGATTTCCTTATCTTCACGTTTTGTGTCGTAAGATATGTGATATATGAGAGGATAAAATTTTGAAAATTATATTGTGGGAAGGAAAGGGCTTCTGGACTGTATGAATTAAGAAGATTTCCAGAAATTTGATACAAATTATTAAATTTATGATAAGCATTCTACATTCTCACTGTCATAGTATGTATTAAATAGAAAAATAAAATATCATGCACATGTTTTTGGAATGGTTATCTCCCTTCCCTTTAATTAAGTGATGATATGTATCATTATATTAGTTTGATATATACATGGGGCATTCTCAAAATCTTTTGATTTTCAGGAATAAAAATCTGGTGAAATTTACTAAAATAACATTTTAAACTTATAGACGAATGCCTTAATGATTCAAAATAAAGAAAAAATGGTCAGCAGCGAAAGATTTTTCATTTAACTGAGGCTTAAGTTAAACTTGCGAGTTTAATTTTTCTTACCATTTTACCGCTATAACTTTTTATTTTCTTCTAAATTTTTACTTATAACGAAATTGCATAGTACCGACAGGATATTCAAATAAGAAATAATAACAATGTAATATTTTTAGTACAAAATTTTGGTATAAAATTTTAGTATAAAATTTTGGGCGTTGAAGAAGAAAAAAAATTCATAACTCTACAAGATATCAAATCCGCTTAAATTTATTATAAATCATCTTAATATATCTACAAATTTTATAGTGACATGTTTTTGATTGAACCAAATCTTACAGCAAAAACAAATTATACAAAAATTGGGGTTGAAGAAAAAATATCGTATTAGCATGATTGTGATAAAACCAGTTCTTACAGAAAGATGAAATTAAAACATCGTCAAAAGCGGCCAGATAAAATTGTTAAACTGGCTTTATCTCTGGTCTAGAATTAGTTTTTGTGGGTGAAATTAGTACTTAACTACGAAATCTACCCACGTCTGTAGGTCGAGCCCGCAGGGATTTTTTTGATATTTTTCTTTATCTACAAAGCTTATGCATTGTGGATTGAAATACTTTTGAGCCTTTTTAGCTCACAGGCTATCAAAGCCTGAGAGTTAATGTGCCCGCCCGTTCTGTATGTATGTATGTATGTACGTACGTACGTATGTATGTACGTAACGCGATAACTCTTGATAGAAACATCCGATTTGCTTCAAAATTTTTTCCTAGGTTCATTGTGATAAGGCGCTTCCCTGATTAGTTTTTAGAGTTCATTGGTTAAGGATAAAGGGGGAAAAACGGGGTTAGTCACCACCCTTAATTCATAAAAATGGGTTTTTCATGCAGAATCATTCGATTTGCTCCGAATTTGGTATACCGGTTTATTATGTTAAGGAACATCCCTGATTAATTTTGGGGGTTCATTGGTTAAGGATAAAGGGGGAAAAGCGGGGTTAGTCCACCCACTTAATTCAGATAAATGGGTTTTTCATGCAGAATCATTCGATTTGCTCCGAATTTGGTATACCGGTTTATTATGTTAAGGAACTTCCCTGATTAGTTTTGGGAGTTCATTGGTTAAGGATAAAGGTGGAAAAACGGGGTTAGCCCCCCCCCCCCCCTTAATTCAGATAAATGGGTTTTTCATGCAGAATGATTCGATTTGCTCCGAATTTGGTATACCGGTTTATTATGTTAAGGAACTTCCCTGATCAGTTTTGGGAGATCATTGGATAAGGATAAAGGGGGAAAATCGGGGTTAGTCCATCCCCTTAATTCAGATAAATGTGTTTTTCATGCAGAATGATTCGATTTGCTCCGAATTTGGTATACCGGTTTATTATGTTAAGGAACTTCCCTGATTAGTTTTGGGAGTTCATTGGTTAAGGATAAAGGGGGGAAAAACGGGGTTAGTCCACCCCCCTTAATTCAGATAAATGTTTTTTTCATGCAGAATGTTTCGATTTGCTCCGAATTTGGTATACCGGTTTATTATGTTAAGGAACTTCCATGATTAGATTTGGGGGTTCAATGGTTAAGGGTAAAGGGGGAAAAGGGAGGTTAGCCCGCCCCTCTTAATTTAGATAAATGGGTTTTTCATGCAGAATGTTTCGATTTGCTCCGAAGTTGGTATACCGGTTTATTATGTTAAGGAGCTTCCCTGATTCGTTTTGGCGATTCATTGGTTAAGGATAAAGGGGGGCTAGTCCACCCCCATAATTTAGATAATTTTTTTTTTTTTTTTTTTGCAAGATTATTCGATTTGCTCCAAATTTGGTATACCGGTTTATTATGATAAGGAGCTTCCCTGATTAGATTTGGAGGTTCACTTGTTAAGTATAAAGGGGGGTTAGTCCACCCCCTTAATTCTGATAAATGGGTATTTCATGCAGAATAATTCGATTTGCTCCGAATTTGGTATACCGGTTTATTATGTTAAGGAACTTCCCTGATTAGCTTTGGGAGATCATTGGTTAAGGATAAAGGGGGGAAAAACGGGGTTAGTCCACCCTCCTTAATTCAGATAAATGGGTTTTTCATGCAGAATCATTCGATTTGCTCCGAATTTGGTATACCGGTTTATTACGTTAAGGAACTTCCCTGATTAGTTTTGGGGGTTCATTGGTTAAGGATAAAGGGGGAAAAGGGGCATTAGTTCACCCCTTTTAATTCAGATAAATGGGTTTTTCATGCAGAATGGTTCGATATGCTCCGAATTTGGTATACCGGTTTATTATGTTAAGGAACTTCCCAGATTAGTTTTGGGGGTTCATTGGTTAAGAATAAAGGGGGAAAAGGGGGGCTAGTCCACCCCTTAATTCAGATAAATGGATTTTTCATGCAGAATGATTCGATTTGCTCCGAATTTGGTATACCGGTTTATTATGTTAAGGAACTTCCCTGATCAGTTTTGTGAGTTCATTGGTTAAGGATAAAGGGGGAAAAACGGGGTTAGTCCACCCCCCTTAATTCAGATAAATGTGTTTTTCATGCAGAATGATTCGATTTGCTCCGAATTCGGTATACCGGTTTATTATGTTAAGGAACTTCCATGATTAGATTTGGGTGTTCATTGGTTAAGGTAAAGGGGGAAAAGGGAGGTTAGCCCGCCCCTCTTAATTGAGATAAATGTGTTTTTCATGCAGAATGATTCGATTTGCTCCGAATTTGGTATATCGGTTTATTATGTTAAGGAACTTCCCTGATTAGTTTTGGGGGTTCATTGGTTAAGGGTAAAGGGGGAAAAGGGAGGTTAGCCCGCCCCTCTTAATTTAGATAAATGGGTTTTTCATGCAGAATGATTCGATTTGCTCCGAGTTTGGTATACCCTTTTATTATGTTAAGGAACTTCCCTGATTAGTTTTGGGGGTTCATTAGTTAAGAATAAAGGGGGGAAAGGGGGCTAGTCCACCCCTTTTAATTCAGATAAATGGGTTTTTCATGCAGAATGATTCGATTTGCTCCGAAGTTGGTATACCGGTTTATTATGTTAAGGAACTTCCTTGATTAGTTTTGGGGGTTTATTGGTTAAAGATAAAGGGGGAAGGGGGGCTAGGCCACCCCCCTTAATTTATATAAACGGGTTTTTCATGCAGAATTATTCGCTTTGCTCCAAATTTGGTATACCGGTTTATTATGTTAAGGAACTTCCATGATTAGATTTGGGGGCTCATTGGTTAAGGTAAAGGGGGAAAAGGGAGGTTAGCCCGCCCCTCTTAATTGAGATAAATGTGTTTTTCATGCAGAATGATTCGATTTGCTCCGAATTTGGTATATCGGTTTATTATGTTAAGGAACTTCCCTGATTAGTTTTGGGGGTTCATTGGTTAAGGGTAAAGGGGGAAAAGGGAGGTTAGCCCGCCCCTCTTAATTTAGATAAATGGGTTTTTCATGCAGAATGATTCGATTTGCTCCGAGTTTGGTATACCCTTTTATTATGTTAAGGAACTTCCCTGATTAGTTTTGGGGGTTCATTAGTTAAGAATAAAGGGGGGAAAGGGGGCTAGTCCACCCCTTTTAATTCAGATAAATGGGTTTTTCATGCAGAATGATTCGATTTGCTCCGAAGTTGGTATACCGGTTTATTATGTTAAGGAACTTCCTTGATTAGTTTTGGGGGTTTATTGGTTAAAGATAAAGGGGGAAGGGGGCTAGGCCACCCGCCTTAATTTATATAAACGGGTTTTTCATGCAGAATTATTCGCTTTGCTCCAAATTTGGTATACCGGTTTATTATGTTAAGGAACTTCCATGATTAGATTTGGGGGTTCATTGGTTAAGGTAAAGGGGGAAAAGGGAGGTTAGCCCGCCCCTCTTAATTGAGATAAATGTGTTTTTCATGCAGAATGATTCGATTTGCTCCGAATTTGGTATATCGGTTTATTATGTTAAGGAACTTCCCTGATTAGTTTTGGGGGTTCATTGGTTAAGGGTAAAGGGGGAAAAGGGAGGTTAGCCCGCCCCTCTTAATTTAGATAAATGGGTTTTTCATGCAGAATGATTCGATTTGCTCCGAGTTTGGTATACCCTTTTATTATGTTAAGGAACTTCCCTGATTAGTTTTGGGGGTTCATTAGTTAAGAATAAAGGGGGGAAAGGGGGCTAGTCCACCCCTTTTAATTCAGATAAATGGGTTTTTCATGCAGAATGATTCGATTTGCTCCGAAGTTGGTATACCGGTTTATTATGTTAAGGAACTTCCTTGATTAGTTTTGGGGGTTTATTGGTTAAAGATAAAGGGGGAAGGGGGGCTAGGCCACCCCCCTTAATTTATATAAACGGGTTTTTCATGCAGAATTATTCGCTTTGCTCCAAATTTGGTATACCGGTTTATTATGTTAAGGAGCTTCCCTGATTCGTTTTGGCGATTCATTGGTTAAAGATAAAGGGGGGCTAGTCCACCCCCTTAATTTAGATAAATGTTTTTTTTTGCAGGATTATTCGATTTGCTCCAAATTTGGTATACCGGTTTATTATGATAAGGGGCTTCCCTGATGAGATTTGGAGGTTCACTGGTTAAGTATAAAGGGTGAAACGGGGGCTAATTCCCCTTCACTTATTTTTTTGAGGGGCATTATTCTTTAAAATAAGTGTATAATATACAATTAGTGTGAATAGCCTGTGAGCTCAATGCCATCAGTTTAGCTGGGCACTTTTCTTTTTTATTATTTGAATTAATAGACGAAGATTTATCAGCCCAAGGAACATAATTTTGGTCAGAATGATAACTACATTATAAAGGACAAACGTGTCTGTGCGTAACGCTGACATCGTTTTGATGTTGGCAATAGCAGACGATTAAATTTCGCTACTTCTGCAATTTTTGAAACTTCTAAACATCGCACATTTTTAATTTTTACACCGTCGAATAAGGAAAAAATGTACTTTCAATGCAATCTGTTCGCAAACTGTATCAAAATTTGTTTAAAAACTGTATCGCAATTTAATCATTTTTTATGGTTTAAAAAAATAGTTTTTAAGCGTGATTTATTAAAAATCTATCTGTATGGCGTGCAGACGATTAAGAAAGACAAATCTGTTTGCACTTAAATTAATATGAATAGCTCAACATTTGTTTCCAGCTTATATTCCACAACAAAATTAAAATTTCATCAATCAATAAATAATATAATTTAAATAAAACACAAATTTAAGACATGTAAGCGAATTACTCGCTTAACCACTAAAATGATTAAAATAAAAAAAGTCTGATGTAAAGTCGAATGTCTTTGGAGAATTCTTCGTTAATGTGTTAAACTCCTTCTTTCATTAACTCCTGCCACGAGGTCAATACGAAAATATCGTTTTTAATACATTTCAAAACTTTATTGAATGCATAATCGCTATTTTTTCATATAAAAATGATTTTTGGTATTGTTAGTGGTCATTCTAAAAAAATATATTAAATGTAAAAAAATCTATTAAAATTTTAAGTACCTATATTATGTAACCCCGGAAGCCCGGGATTATCACCTAGTTATCATGAAAACTTAAAGATGATTATCCCAAACACGTTTTGATTAATCGCCAATCCATTAGGATTGGAATAAGGAAATATCTTTGTCAGAGATAAATAAATAAAGCATCGTTTCGCTTCAAATTTCTTCTTAAAACTATTTTATATTAGGGGTGTATTTTGTTTGTCTGAAGAATAGCAGATGCCATTTTCAGGAAAGTGGGATTTAGAAACAGTTAAATAACTTTTATCATCTAAAACTAATGACTTTTTTGCTATAATTTCTTACCATCCAACGGCAATTGGATTTGATGGATATTATTTGAGTTTCAGTATGCGTTTGAAGCTTTTTCCTTTTCCAGCGTTTAATGCCAATCGATTTTTAATGTTTTTCATATTGTACACTATTGTGAACAATTGAACTTTCGTGCAGCTTCATTTTGACATGTTTTCCTTCTTTTGAAAAAGTCTATTGTTTAGTTTCGATTTATAATTTTTAGTCTTAATACTTGTTTTTCACCCACTGCCTGTTTTTTCCAATTGTTTCATGTTTAGTTATTGCACAAATAGTTCTTTTTGGCAAGAGCCGTAGCAAGAGTAGAGCCGATGGTGCGCCGGCACCAGGTGCCGAGTCAGATAGGCGCTTTCAGTTATCATCACTATTGATGGACGGCTGATCGTTTGAAAAATAAACAGAAATTTTTGCACCAGGCGCTAAGTAGGATCATTGCGGTGTTGCTTTTTGGTACATCTTTAGCATCAAAATGCCTTACATAAAATTTTCTATTTTTTTTCTTTTTGTAGAATCGCACAATGCAATTGTGCACAGTTAGTCCAGGGGAAATGTACCAAAATAAGGGGTTACCTTGCAAAAGGTCGGGTAGAAGATTTTTTTCTGACTTTTTTATAACGATGCTAACATGGAAAAACCAAGTTTTCTAACAAAATTTCTTAAGGCTAAATCTTCTGTGGCCAAAATATTGGGACCTTTTTGGAATTTTTGGAAATATCTCGAAACCCGTTGCCGTAGTATATTAGTTATCAATTACAATATTAAAGAGGATACAATTCTATACAACTTTCATATTTACAACTATTTTATGCACTCAATAGTAAGCGCAGTACGCCATTTCAAAAATAGGACAATTTTTTCAATTTTCTTAAAAACCGTGAAAAACGTAGTTCTGCCCCGATTATTCAAATGTTTTCCACGGATTTAATTGTGCATGACAATTTCTGTATATTGGTAGCAGTAAATTATGTGTTTCAGGGCAAAAACTAGCCTTTTTTGCACCCGTGGCAAACATGGATTTTGGCGCCTCTCCCCTAATAAGAAAATTTACCACGAGAATTTTAAATCTCTAATAGCCGGATTTTGAAATTTTTAAGTGTGTAATAATTAAATACGTAGTGTTGAACTACGTAATTAGCTTCGTCAAATATTGTTTCATTAAAACTTTGAAAACCGAACCGAAAGGAACCGAAATATATTCCGCTTTAAACAGATTTCCATCTTACCAGGTATAATTGTTCATATTCTTTCTCTTGAAAATATATATTTTTTTCTTTAAAGACTGGATTCCGTGTATACAGATTTCATTTTCAAAGATTTTACAGTAGTTGTAGTATTGAGGCGTTTAAAGTCACAGTTATATGAATTATGAGACTAAATTAGTCACACGAAGACATTCGCAAGGTAATATTAAACCTATGGGAGCGTTCTTGACAAATATCTCGCTTGAATTTAATTACTTTTAAATAATTTTTTTTACATGTGGGATACCTGAGATCAATATCTGATGTTGTGCTTTTGTACTTTTTCGGGTTTGATTGCATTTTTTTTTTTTTTTAATACATTTAATATTCGGACACTTTCCTTTTTCCAAAACTGTTTGGAATCCGTTCTGAAATTTAAAGTATCATCATTAAGAAAATGCAACCAAATTCAAAAAATTAAAAACGCACAACGTTATATATCGACCTCAGGTATACGAAAAAATAATTAAATATTGTAATTCAAGCAAGAATTCTGAAAAGAATGCTCCTATAGGTTTAACAATAGCGTACAAATGTTTTCGCGTGAGACTACACTAGTCACATGAAGAAACTGGAACGCTAATATTAAACCTGTGGGAGCGTTCTTTTTACAATTTCTCGCTTGAAATTTAATAGTTTTAAATGATTTTTTTTTTTTTTTTTTTTTTTTGCCTAGAATTGCTGACTTTGAATTCTAACCGGATTAGTGTTTACCTTTTCTATTTTGGTTTTCTATTTTGGTTACAGTTTTTATTTATTTATTTTATTTTTACTTTTTGTTAGTTTTCCGGCTGCGAGACATTTTATCCAAAGTTCATATATATGTATATATGCTAATGATGGCTATTACAAATGAAATGCTATTGTAGGAGTAGCTGTTTCTCAGAAGGTTTATTGCGTGAGTTCTTTAAATGCTAACAATATTTTCAAATATATTAATTTAAATAATATCTAACACTTTTAAACTACTACTACATTTAACTAATTTAAATAATATTTAATAACATTTACTAATTTAATATCAGAAAGCTTTTATTGACATTTTGTGTCGAACACTAAATAAAAATATCTTTTTACAACTTCTTTTCTGTTGCCAGATGCATGACACTAAGTTTGTTGCTGATAATATTTTGATTATTTACACCTACACTATTACAAATGATGGACCCGATTTTAAAAAATCATATTTTCGAAACTACTGCACATATTACAATAAGTGATACATTAATTTATAGAGAAATATATTAAGTTTTTTTCAGTTACAAATGTTCGATGTGGGACCTTTTTGTTACACGGCATACGTCCAATCTGTAATCGAGTTCGTTCCAAACATTTTGTAGCATCTCTCTGTCAATGGTTCTGAAAGCTTCACAAATATTGTTCTTTAAGTTCTGAACACTTTGTTTTAAGGTATTGGTGGTACATAAACAATGTCTTTGACACTGTCAGAACTTAAAGAACGCACTAAACTACGTTTTTCGGGGTTTTTAAGAAAATTGAAAAAAATGTCTTATTTTTGAAATGGCCTACTGCGCTTGCTGTCCAGTGTATAAAAAAGTTGTAAATATGAAAGGTGTAGAGAATTTTGTGCTCTTTAATATTGTAATTGACAAATAATATGCTACGGCAAAGGGTCTCGAGATATTTAAAAAACATCAAAAAAGGTCTCAAAATTTTGTTTTTTTTTGCCCACAGAACATTTAGCCTTAAGAAATTTTTTTAGAAAAGTTCGCTTTTCCATGTTGGCATCATTATAAACAAGTCAGAAAAAAAATCTTCTACCCGACCTTTTGCAAGGTAAAATGTACATTTTTCCTGGAGAAAATGGCGTATCTAGACTTATTATTTCGGAGGGGACTGAGATACAGTAAAATTTTCAAAGATGGAATCACAAGGAACCGGAAAATTTCCACGTTAAACAGGTTTTTAGCATAGTAGCTAATGCATATATTATACTATCAAACCTGCTAAGATGAAATCGCATGGGACTGGGTAAATTTTCTTTTTAGGTAGGTTCTCGTCTTAGCAAGTATAATTCCATGGTTATACAGCATTTTTAGAAACGCAATATTGAAAATTATCTGCTAAACGGTATTTCAGTAAATAGAAAATAAAACCGCAGTAAACAGCAAATTAAATACGGTAGAACCCCGCTAATCCGAACTAATTGGGACCGGTGCCAGTTCGGATTACAAAAAATTCGGATTACATGAAATTGTGATAAAAAATAGAAAAGAAAAAAATACGCGCTAAAAAAAATGTAAGTTATAGGTACACTGTAGTACAGTAAACATCCTGTAATCCGCCATCCTAATGTCCGGCATGCTGGATAATCCGGCACGACTTTCGGAAAAAATAGTATTCCTGTTTAATCACTCCTGGTGTTTATAATAATCCAATGGAACTTTAGAATGAGGAATTATAGTAACAATTCATTACAAACGGTTCAAAATCGCGAATCTATAAATAGCTCAATCACCACGTCGACGAGGGGTGAAGAAAAAATATTTCTCTAGATAATTTGCGAAATCAAAATGTTGAAAGGAAAAATAATTTTTGTTATCTGAATTAAATACTTTTTGCATTTTAGAAAATAATTTTATAGTGACTTGCAAACAAACTGATATTTGAGATTTTTTTAAAAATGGCTTCTACGAGTAGGCCCTACAGTGCACGTTTTCATTTTATATTTGTGTACATATGTTCCACTTTTACATTATTGAGTATATATATATATACATTTAATATGTTCAAGTAGAGGAAAAGGTCCAAATACCGGCTACCACTTTTGTTTTCAATATAGATCATACAATTTTCAAAATTAGTAAAAGAAAAAGTGACAGCAGGGTACCTTGACATGTTTTACACCTGTTTAGAGAAAAAAAAATCAGTTTGAAAAGCGTTTTCTGTTTATATAAAGCTAAATTCAAAGTCTTCAAATTTTGAGTTTTGAAAATGGGGTCTAAATACCGGCTACCTAAGTTTTTTTTTCAAAAAGATCACACAAATAGAGCTAATGACAATTATTAAGCAATTAGAATATTATTTTAATAAATTTTATTGATTAATAACATTTTTTATGCACAGAAAAAATACGTAATTGTTAATAAACAAGCATTTTTGTCAAATTTATAAAATTCTTAACTACCATCTATCACAGTCTTCTTTCCATTATGTTTCTAATTTTGTTTTTAATGTGTAAAAAAAAAGGCTTGTTGATTGAAATGAGAATTATTTTATCTGAAAAAATCACAAACATAATATCGCTCTCCGCGTCAGTGCAGTCGCTATAGGTCCACATATCGCATTCTTCACACTGAACCCAGAATCGACTCCTCCACTGTTGTCCGCAGAAAAAGCACCCATGCAGAAGACACAAATTGCATTATCTTCCTCTGTTGGATATCTTCCTTTTTCACTTTTTAAAAATCCAATTTCTGCCCCTTTCACCTGTTTTCCTCCTATTTTCTTCTTTCTCTTCATATTTATTGCAGGCAATTTTGGAGTGTCCAACAGCGTCTTTTGTGAAGTGATCCGGTAACCAGTATCGCTCCTGAAGAAGTACGGCCAGGGTTGCTTTTTTCATATTGCGAAATAGAACTGGAACTATTTCTGTACCATTTAAATTAATTTATTAATTGTGGAACTAATTAAATTAATTTTTTTCCTCTCCTTCAAGCAGAGCAACTGAGAGAGCTTCAAATACCGGCTAGCCGGTATTTAGACCACTGGTATGTTTAAGTTAAAACCGGTATTACTCATTCATATAATAAAATACCAATAACGTGAGCGCGGCAATTGAGAGCTAAATATGTCTAGAAAATAAGTTAATCATCAATTCAAGCCAGTATACGATCAGTATATTAAAAAATAAAAAAAATGAGAAACGCATATCTGAAAAACTTTTGATGTTCCAGAATACGTCGTTTCAACACTTTTTCATTTGCTGTTTGTAAATGAGACAGACTTTAGCGAAGGGCTTCTCATAACTTTCTTCTCTTAATTAAAGTTACAAATTCGGCCTATCGCCGCTAGGCTGCGCTGCGCTCAGTTCTCAGAACACCTAGTAGCCAGTATTTGGACCCTAGCCCGTATTTGGACCTTCTCCTCTATAATTTTCGAAAATAAAATTAGTTCGGATTAACCGGAATTTCCGATCAGCGGGGTTCTACTGTATTACTTAAGAGCGTTCTCACCCTACCGTATTTAAGTAAATTTGAAAAAAAGGTTCAAGGTTTTGCAGTTTATACTAAGATATCTCAATCTATGCATAATTTTAAATCACAGATTTTCAAACTGATAAATAGCAAGTAATAAAAATGAATAATGCACTTTTAATCACCACATATCATGTTTTATACAATAAAACGTCTGTAAAAAGAGCCTGTGTATAACAGAAACTTCGCTGAAATAAAAAATTTCATTGCCTCTGTGAAATAACACGCTTTCTAAGATGATTTCTAACACACTGTATTAACGTGTCTAAAAAGGAATATTTGTTTGGTTCCATTTGAATTTCATCTTAGCAGTTTTCATTAGATTTTGCTAAACTTTCGTAATTAAACATGATTTTTCTATAAATTTCGCAGGGGCTGCAGCCTTATCAGTCCACCCCTTGAATACGCCCCTGATTGCGCAACATCTTTTCTTTTTACGCTATTTTTATTTTTTCACATCTTTATGACTGTTTTTTGTTCATACTTTTTTAAAAACGCAGCTGAGGTGCAAATATAGTTCAAAACATGGATGAACTGGATGTTATATCTTTTCCCAATGGCTGAATAAACTAATTGCAATCTGTTAGTTTTAGTTGTAACCTGTTATAATTATTTAAAAGGGAAGCTTCTTGAAAAATGATAACTATTTTATTAACATAATCCTATTTTCTACTTTATTTGGAGCACTTTTGCAGTTTACTCAGCCTTTCATCCCTTTGGGGTCGATAAAACGAGTACCAAGCTTGCTTGGGAACTAAACACCGAGGGTCTCGCGTTAGGTTGACCACCTGGCCGGGACGCATGCTGCATAGCACCTCGGAGCCCAGGGTCAAGAAAACAGAGATGGGCACTGTCGGCCCAGATCCTTCTTGATTGTATAGCCACAGAGTTTAGTTTTTGCAGTTTACATTGCTTACATATCTCCAACAGGTAAACCCTTATAGATCATCTACAGGACTGCATAAAAGAACTTATTTACCGCCTATGGGCGGCAATTGCAGAAAATATTTTTTCAACTGTGTTATGTAGTTTTTTGCCTTTGTATTTATATATCTCCTTTAATCGTAAGAAAAAAATGAAGTTTCATAACAAAATTCTAATAGCGTTGAAAAGTGATTTATAATTTATATATGATTTTTGTTTTTGTCACCTTTGTATTGGTTTCTAGGACACCAATGATCTCCCAGAATATGTTGATGAAATTTAATCCGTTATTTTTTCATGAGGTTGGTTTCTTCAACAAATGATACTTCTTGTTTTTGAAAAACAAAAAATATATAAAATGTATTCTACGATCTTGACTTTTAATTCCTTGTTTATTAATAGTTACATAGTCTGAGAAAGTAAGTATTTTCCCCGTTTTAGAATATAGATTTTGGGAAAGGCAGGGCTATTTTAGACAGCAGTTGCGGTAGTCTTATAGATTTTGTTAAGTAAATGTTGCTAATGTATTTTTATAATTGATAATATTATAACTATCGTAAAATATAAATGATAAGAGACAAGTTGAATACATGGCTTCTTAGGTAATATGTTCGGTCGCAGCATATTCCTGTGTCAAGCTATGCGAGTAAATCAACTAGCTAGCATTTCATGCCGGTCGATTAAAAATCAGTAATAATAAAAAAAAAAAAAAAAATACCATATACCATAAATCATGGAAAAATGAAACGTATCTGGCATATTAAAACAAAAAGACAATTAAAGATTAACAGTTTCTTTTTGGGATGTTTCAAGTTATATGATAGAACAGTACTGTCACAGCTTCAAGTATACCCTCTCATATTAGCCCCATACCCTGTCTCACATTAGCCTCTTGGGTTAGTTGATTTATAAGACAGACTACGCTAATCATATTCCAAAATTTCAAAGCTAAAAAGACTGCACATTCCTTACTGAATAAATGTCACTTAGAATCATTTACTTTCTACTTAATTAATAGATTGATTTTACTTAAGTGTTGCACAACAGAACTTTTGAAGCCTGACAGCAAACTTTTTCTTCTTAAAAAATTAAGTAATGTATATTTTTGGGGATATTTTTCCTCAAATTTTGAGAGTATTTATAATGAATATAAATAAAATTATGTATTGCTTATAAAATAATCACAAAGCCAATTTTATTACTATAAAATTTGGTACTTTTTTTCTATGTCTCCCATTGGCCTCATTTTTTGTCCCGATTGACACTTCTTTTTACTACGAGAATCTTGTTTTCAAAAATTTCTCTCAAAAATAAAAATCCGGAGGTAATTTAAGAACCTTTAATTGAAAACAAACGCGCAAAGCTTCGTTGCTTTATTTTCTACAAACATTTAGATATGTCAATTTAAATACGAGATATGTTGAAAAACATTTTGTGAGGTAAATGGATTTAAATCTTGGAAGAGAGCGTGAAAACCACAGGCAGTAAAACATAAAACTATTATAGCTTTTCATCTAATTATCGTATTTGCATGCGTCATTTTATTCTAAAAAATTAAAACTTTAAAAACTTTATCTTAAGCTAAAAATACAAAAAATACTTTTTTCTCTCCAGATATTTGTGTCTCGGATCACCCCAAGCTTCAAAACCCATGAATGAGAAAAATGCATAAATGACGAACTTATAACCTCCTGAGACCCAAGCAAAATATAAGGCATATATATTTTTTAATGTGAGTTTTTTTCAACAAATAGGCATCAAAAATGATGTTTTTAAAGAAATTAATAAATTTCGATTTTTTAATTTTGTTTTACAGCACATCCATCTAAAAGGATGTTCAGGCTATAACTCGCTTTAAAATAATTTAAAAAATGCTAAAAGTATGGGAAAGAATAGAATTTATTAAAAAGAACATAAAGCAAGTATTAACATTTGCATATTAAAATTGCAAAAAAAAAAAAAAAAAAAAAAAAAAGTTTAAACAAATTAAAATAATATAAAAACGAAACTTACCAGCTGAACGTAGAATTCCAACTTGACGACTCATTTATTACGCCATTTCCTAAACAAAGTAGTTACCGTTGCCAAAATCCAAAAGCTGAATGTTGATTTTTGATTCATACATTACCATGCCAAACTGGTTTTAGATTGCTACAATGAAATTTAACGCAATAGAAGGAGAAAGCAAAACATCCATTTAAATGGATGCCAGGTCTCGGGGGGGATAAATGATACTCCTTTGCAGGGTCTAATTATCCCCTAAAGTTAGAGGAAGCAAGCTATCATTTCGGAAACTTTTTAGGTGCGTTCGTAATTATATAAATACATAGCACCTATAGCGGGGGTCGGAGCATATAGGACAAATTTTATGGTTCTTACCAGTATCTTTTATCAATAATCTTCAAGAGACATTTTTATAAGACGTATTGATAAAAGATGCTTGCAAGAACAATAAAATTTGTCCTATATGCGTTGTCTGGTTCGTCAGTTTGTCCGCATAGAACAGTGCAAAAGCTACCCAACCGAATGGATTGAAATTTAATATATATAATCGTTGCAGAATTGTGTCGAGTCATTTCAAACTTTGTGAAAATCATATCAAAACTTAAAAAGATATTAATAAAAGTTTTCTTCATTCTATTAAATCCTACCATACGTAATTAATTCAATTATATCCTATGATAGGTAATGAATCTAGGTTGCCTTGGTGATAATGTCCTATTTAAGATGGAGTTATATTATTTCCGTATTACTGAATTTAATGTATATAATCGTAATAAATTTTGTATTCATGCATTTTCTCATAAGAGTGCAACAGCTATTGCACCGATATCTGAATATTTATAAAACTAGTTGTAGTACAAACGCACCTCATTTTCAAACGTTTGAAGTACAATTTCCGGCTTGTTTTTGTTCAAGAAATGTTTCTTAAGTAGTACACACACGAAAACTCATTAGCGTTTCTGGTAGTGGCTTAGTACAATTCACATTTTATTAAACAGATATAATTTCTATCTTCCTTGTACAAAAATACTATAGAGTATATTTTTCGTATATATAATAGGTGAATGTGTACTTATACAGGCTGTTTCTAATCAGGCTATCAGGAGGCCGCACGGTTAGTTAACAATCTATCACGTTCCGATTTCTTAGTTTGATAACAGAAGTTTCTCGAAGTAGGCAAAACTCGAAGGTTTCTTAAAACAGAAAACAAAACCCTTTAAAAATAAAATGCAAAACATATAGATACACAAGGCCCTATTCTGAACACATGCAGCACGTGTAAAAGAGAACTGTAATTTTAGCTTTATTTATCTGCGATTAAAGAAGGTGGAAATTACTATTATTTTTTAATGTTGAAATTTTGAACATGTTGCACATCTTCGGAATATGTCACCGTATATTACAGGGTACAATATATTATCTATCGCCGACCTTTAATTTCTCAACCATTGGTCGTAAACATATAAAAACCGTAGACCGTATAAAAAGTTAGATTTCGTAATTTTTATAAAATTGATTTTTTAGTTTAAATAATGCCACAACATGAATATTTACCTCATTTGAAACGTTTTTGTAATTGGAACTATATGTCTATGACCAACGGTTGAGAAATTAAAGGCCGGCGATAGATAACATATTGCATCCTATATATATACCAATTTTTTAAGGCTAACAACATGAAATTATTATCAAACAATAAGGTCCATGTTCTCATTGTTGTGTAAAAATTCCGGGCTTTTAACTTAATGCAATAAAATGTTGCGGCCTTAAAACAACGTTTTTAGAAATCCCGATTATAGAAAATCACATAATAAATCGACATACAATTATAAATTAATGATTTTAGAATTTTTTCCTTTACATGTTCTACAATACATTAATTTCTACCGAGTAAAACCTACACAGTGCGTAGGAAGTCACGTTGAGAGTAAAAGCTATAGGGAAAGTACGGATTACTTCCGGTTGACCTACACCTTGAAATTCACAACGAAGGAAGGTCTTATAGAATATATAAAGTAAAAAATCCGAAAATATTTAATTCAAAACTCTATGTGGATTTTTAGCTTGACAAGCGATTTTTAGCGTGAATTTCCATAATCAGGAATACGCTAAATTAAAGTATTGTAACGGAATTCTTTGTATATTTGTCAAGAAACTAGGTGCTTAGTAAGCTTTACGGTAATATGACATAACGGTACGAATTCATCAGGGTAACAAGTCCTCTGTTTTTCAGTCATTTTGAGTCCCTCCTATATTTTAGAAGGGAAAAACCTATTTTCCGCGCTTTTCTAGAAATCTGGACCTACACTAATTGTATAAATAAGAGTATATATAGGGTGCGCCCGATAAATTGACAATAATTTTGCAAATCCTGATTTCACGTGTTTCCTATTAATTTTGAAAAATTAGTTTTTTAAGGCTACTATTTAACAATTTTTAAGATGTAAATGTTAAATATTGATAACAGTCATCATGAGGAAGGGATACAAAGTTAGAACAACCGTAAGTTTTGGACCTTCTGCAGGGCGATTTTCTAAAGGAATTTAAGACTTTAATAACATTTTTTTACTTACGGTTCACAAATTAACCCTGTATGTCCCATATTATGAATTCATGAACATTTAATCTTCTAAAGCATTTTCTGTGAAATTTTTGAACTAAATTAGAAGATTTACACAATTATTTAATGGATTTTAGAAGGATTTTGCCAATTAAAATGAATTAATTAAATTTGAATTTATAAGGATTTTGTGCAATATTTATAACTCCACTGAAACCTTTTATTTAAAACATTTTTTTAGTATTTTGTAGAATTAGGAAATGTACAAATATAATGTTCTTACAATAGAAATTTAGAAATATTTCCGAACTGACCCCCCAGTCTTTCAACGTCAAGAAAGCTGAAAAGATGCAAAGGCAAAATAAATCATCCTTTAAAAAATATTTTGCAACCAATAATGCTTTTGGAACAAGATAAAGTAAAGTATCTATAACTCATTCTAAATTGTATTATTTCTAATCGATGTATTAAATGAATTTTATAGCAAGTTGATTTAATGGTATTTTAAAGTACCGTCCGGGCATAAAGGGTTAAGAAAGGTAACAAGCGCGATTTCTGATGTTACTGCTCTAGCGAGGCATACTGTACTCAAAAACACTAGAAATACCGTGAAAATATAAACTAATTTTACGTATCTTATATTTTTTCTTTTTGTTGGTGTGCAGAGGCATCATTCAAAAATTTTTTTGGTGAGAGGGGCGAAAATTTATTTTGATTTTGTTGTTAACAGATGAGAAGAAATTGATACAGTCTTATCAATACGTATATCTAAAAATTTAGCCAAAGTATACCCATTAAGGATATGTCTGTTTCTCTTTCAGAACTTTCGCAAATATTATTGATAATTACTAATTTCTGCATTTAAAACTTTCTATATGTCAGACCATAAGTCCCCTCCTCTGATGACCTATAAGCTTGCAATGCATCCGTATTTTTCCTTTTTTTCCTCGGAAAATTAAGATTTTTACCTTCTGTTTTCTGTATGTTTTTCTTGAAGGATATTTCTTTCTTTTTTATTTGTAAAATACAAGAGTTAAAATCTTAATTACATCTCGTCTGCTTCCCTTACAGATTTTAATGCTTAAAATGTAAAATGAAGTCTATATTTTAGAAACATTTTGTCAAATAACAAAGAAAGAAACAATCTTCAAGAAAAGCAAAAAGAAAAATAAACATTCAAGTGCGAGTATTAGGGGAAAGTAGGGTAATGACGCTCAGAAGGGTAATCCCGCTTACCTAATATCTCTAAACAGAATAGAATTGAAAACGTGTGATCGGTACCGGCACCTAGCGAACTTCATCGTAAGTTCCCAGTAAGGATATAGTGACCGTCGGAAGGAAAGTATTTTTGTGTCCTCACGTTATTAGTTTGCAGTTGTTTTATTATAAAATTCTACAACATTCTAACTTGAAGCTAAGGGTACACTCTTATTTTCAAATATTAATTTACTCATTATGTCTACAAAATATATACATTTAGCTGTACTTTCATGCTTTTATTTATTTTTGTAGTGCGTTTTTACGCCAATTATAATGCATTAAAACCCAGCATGACGATAACAGGTAATGGCGCTCGCGCGGAATTTAAGAAGAAGTGTTGCCACTGGGCAACTTTTTTTAAATTCAAATTTATTGATTAACACCATTTTTTTAAAAATGGTAAAATTCCCCTCTTTTCGCCTTAATTAATATGTCATCAAACAAGGAGAATGTTACGATTTCAAAAAAGTGGTGAAAATCAAAAAACCTATATTTAAAAAAAGTAGCCCACTGTATGTGTAACACAATATGTGTGCACAATATGTGTAAAGTGGTCGCAAAAAGTCTGCAGTTGGTGTGAACAGACCGCACAACTACATATGTGACTTTTGTCTTACTTAAATGTTGTATTCAAACTCTCAGCGCAATTACCCTACCATGTCGGGCATTACCGCTCAATCGATGACTATTTAAATAAGACGATAAGAAAAATTCAATAAACTTTTATACAAATTAGTTGATTGCAAACTGCTTTGGAGTTATACTTCGTTGATAAAATATTGATTTTTTTGGTCAAAATTTTACTAGCTATTCATATTTTTCCTTAAGTGAGCGCCATTCCCCTACTTTCCTCTACTCGCGCTCTGAGGGTTCCGTCAAATAAATATGTCAATTATTAACTGTATTATTAAAAAAAATCGTTGCTAAAACAATAATAAGACTTTGTAAAAAACTATACAACGTAGGGTTGGGTAGAGCTTTATATACTAGAAAAGTATAAATGGGCATACCATAACAGAGAGATATCAAGCCTGAAGAATAGCAAATATTGCTATTCTGTATAACTCTGTTTTTAATCTTATGCTAATCTGTTTATGATGAACTTAATTCGGTACTGACGATAAAAGTAGTGCATATTTAAATTTCATTTGGCATTTCATAAAACTAAATTCAGCGTAGTAATAATCTTTTCTTTTTACAGGTATCTAAAACAAAACCCTTGTTCAAAGTTTAAACTTCGCATTGTGCTAAGCGAGCTTCGAAAGGAGGTCTCAAAGTTGCAACGCCGCCTTTGTTCGTGCCGCGATTTTCCAGCTATGTTTTTAATTAACTTTTAAAGTCACGGGAGGGGTATAGGGATATCCACCCAATGCAAACTAGTTGCGAATCCCATAGTATTTATGCGATTAATTCTAATTAAATTAGTCTGTTTTTAACAATTATACTTTTATTGCTTATATACTGCTACTGGGCATTGCATAATAAAAATGTATCATTCAAAGTTGTTATCTACGCTTTAAAAGCCGATGGCACATAGAGTACGCCGCCTCTGCAATTATGTATGTCCAAACCGTCCGTGTCTTTAAGGGTTAATATCCCGGCTAATTACCGACGATTTTTTTCGAAAATCATTATCAACAATGCTTTATACTTTTGATCCGAAAGGTACCATCAGCGTGCCTCAACACCTTTGCTGAATGCCCGAATTTCGAAATTTGTGCGTAACAGAAAAACGCGCTTTTCTCAAAAACTAAGTGACCTAGGGTAATCGCTATAATTTTCCTGCAAGGTTTAAGTTAACGTCTACTACCTCTAATTTTTTCATAATTTTAGTAGGTTCGGAAAAAGATGGGGGGGGGGGGGACATATTTTTTCACTATATTTTTGACGATATCTCTACAAATATAATACCTAAAATTAAAATAAATGTATTTTTGAGTTCAGCGTTACGAAAGCTTTCATACGATACCCCACACGATATACAAATAAAAGATTTTCTTTCCAGTAGCTTAATTAGCCCCTCTATATTTTCCCTAAATATATTTGTGAATGTTTAATAATCTGAAAATATGTGTTTTAATAGTCTTTATTACTTCCCCCAATTTGAACTTTCCACGTTCCATAGTTTACGAATAAAATGGCTGTGACAGACGGACAGACATACACAATAGTGATCTTATAATGGTTCCGTTTTTACTTTTAAGTACGGAACCCTAAAAAGAAAAATTTTAATTTTCCGAGGAGAAATTTGAAAAATACGGATGTATTCCAAGCGCATAGTTTTAACATTAGAGAGGGGAATTTGCGGTCTGGCTGATGAGGAGCCTTAAAGTGTTTATTGCTAATGATTCTTTTGTAATCAAATCTGACAAGTTATTTTAGCTTTTGTGCAATTTCTGATTTTTTTTAAAAATCAGTCTTTTGATGACTGAGACGCTCTAAAATATAAAATCCCTTGAGTGAAGCATTTGCCTCCCGACGTACACTGTAAAAAAAAAAAAAAAAAAAAAAAGGACTAAAATACCGAAATTGTACTGGCAATCGAGACGCCAGTACTATTCCCGTATTTTAACGGAACTTTTCCCCCGTAAATTACAGAAAATTTTCCGTTTTTCTGGAATTTACAAGGGAAAACTTCCGTTAAAATACGGAAATAGTACTGGCGTCTTGATTGCCAGTACAATTTCCGTATTTTAGTCCGTTCTTTTACAGTGTACGACGCTCCCCAAAATGGCGCCGCTACTGTTGTGACTATATCAAGATCAGAAATTTACACTGCACGTTGTGAATCGTGCGCAATTTAACTGCACTGTTATTAAAGTCGGCAATATCTTTTCAGCTTGCTCTGCGCGCAGTCCAGAACCTTTTTCCTGTGGGTTGCTTCGTACTCCTTCCAAAAAATGAATGCTATCAGAATTTAACACCTGTATCTCACAAAAAAGAATGTTAAATCATAAACTTAGAATATTAGTTTTTCACAGAATATTCCTATTAAAATTTTCATATTAGTTTTTCTTAGAATATTAGTTAATAAGAAACACATAAATTAAAAGAAGGTTCAAAGTTGTCGCCAATTTATCGCGAACATCCTGCACAGAACTTGGAATGTAAAGTCAATATCGCATCCTTCACCCGCTTAGATATTTTCATGAAGAGTGACAGTACGACCAAGGAACGAAAGTGCATTGCGACAAACGCTTCGTTCACTCGTCTCATCAACGTACAGCTGATACAACAGAAGCTAGTGACGTCGTACATGAAACAGAGGTTGCAATAAATTGAAACCAAATAAAAGTCGCCAAGAAAATAAATGAAAACATTTAGGACAGGTGTACGAAATTTATAGGGATATTTGTTTTATATTTTACAAATAATTTATCTCGGTTACGACCAATTTCTCTACGATTTGAAATATATTTGAGCCGAATCCTTTAACTGCGCTTTCATTAAAACAGAGGATGGTAGGATTATGTACTGTAATCCTCTTTTTACGTGTCGAATAAAGTGTGAAATATTTGCATAGATTTTAAGATTAATCATATGAACAAAGCTGTTACTCACGGGTTGAAGGTTGTCAGATTCTATTGGGATAGAATAGGGTGAAATCATAACGATAGAAGGAAAAAACTTCTCCAAATAGCTATCTTTTTATTTTTTTAGACTTGAGATTTTGGGTGTTTTTGAAGGATTTATTGTTATGCAAATTTTCAAAATGCAATAAAGGAACGAAAATTCGCCACTTGAAGATTGTCAGATTTTGGTGGAATAGAATAGTGTGAAGAGAAACGATGAAACAAACGATGAAAGAAATATTAACGATGGAAGAAAAACACATTCTTCAAATGACTATATTTTTTTCTTTAGACTTGATGTTTGAAAACCAATCCCTTTCAACACAATTTGATTGTCTTGCCGAATATTTAGTAAACGACGGGTGTCGTATTCAGTTGTTGGTTTCAGAATCCACTTTTAAACTATATTCAAACTTTTTGTTATTTAAACCTTTGCACTCCCGTGTCGCCGCTGCGGCGACATCATCTTTCTTGGCAAAATTTATTTTTGGCACCAGTAATAAAGGAAAATAAAATTTGCCTTATTTAATCAGAGCATTTTTGAAATTGTGCACATGAAGGGAACTTCTTTTAAAAAAAGCGGTGCCAACCGAATAAAATTTGTGTAAGAGACTCCGGAGTCCAAAGGGTTTATTATTACCCGACAGCAAGTAGGGTTATGTGTTTCACGCGTATCTGGGTATGTGGATTTCTTTATACCCTCGAAACATCCCAACGTCTGGATGGATTTTAATGAATGAGGTTTCTATCGATTCGTCTTAACCGTCCGATAATTATAGGCTAGGTTTGGTTTTTATAATTCAAAATGGCGGTAGACACGGAAAAAAAATTACGCACCCTATTGAGTGGCATATCATTGGATAGGTCTTTCAAAATGAAGACGATGTTTCATTGGCTATTTTACAGTCAGGAGTTCCGTTTAAATATTACACAACCTGGAAGTTGTGTAGGTAGGATCTCTAGCTTTACTGCAACTCTAACCTTCATAGACATCTATAGGTCTCATCAAAGCAGTGTTTATAGATAGGAACTAACAATTAAACACAACTTAAAAGTCATCAATACAAGTAAATAATAAAATATATATATATAAAAAATAGTTTAACATTGATGAGAAATAATTAATTAGTTCGCTTTTTACGCAGTCGGGTTTTTGATTTTTAAAATTAAGATTTTGTTATTTAATGTTATGGTGGCTCCCCTTAAGTAACAAATTTTGCACGCACCTGCTCTGTCGAAGGTGAATGAATCATGAGACACAAATATAAAATGCATTTCATATATTTCCTTGTTTCCCTGTCGGCAGTGCTGTAGTCATAAAAATAAAACAGAAGAGCGTATGTTAGAGAACACACGGTATATATTTAAGTGAGAAACTGAAGGTATATAAAATATACCACCGTATACTCTCCACTACATATAAAGCCATTACATATGACGAAAGACGTAATAGAAGCTCGATAATTTTAATGTACAGATACGAGAGAAAAAATCGATAAAATAAAGATAAAAAATAAAGATTTTTAAAATAATATTATTGGCAAAATTGAAAACATAAAACACATTCTAATTAAAATAAAAAGCATTATCAATGTTTAATTATAACGAAAAGAATTTTTAAACTAAAATTGTAAACTTTATCAAGGTTTATCTTGGTTCAAAGTAATCTGAAAAGTTCTTGCGCCTCCCTTGGGAAATTCTGGCGCCTGGCGCCTCCTCAGGAAGGGAAGTTGAGTACCAGTGAACCAGCAATGTAGTCGTAAAAAAAAAAACAGACGGTATACACTATTGGCAGAAGGTATATTCCAGAAAGTATACCCTATAGTTATGGAGGTTATACGGAATTATCCAGAAGGTATACGGCGTATACTACCGTATATTCTCCACTACACCCCTGCAGTGAACTAGAGGTCCCAGTCTGTTTAGCTTTTTTAAGTAAAAGATGATCGTAGCTTCCTAAAATTTGAGAAACTAAAAACTCTGTTCCACTTGAATAAGGAAATGCATTCGTGATAGGACCAATTCTTTTGACAGTTTGAATTCTCTCTTGAAAGTTACCTCCGGAATAGTTGATTTCAAATTTGTAGTTCTGGAAAAAAAAAAAAAATCTAGGAAGTGACATGCAAAAAGCAATTTGCCTTTATTTAAGAAAAAAAAATAGTGTCTTCAATTCCGTGGTCCGCACATGAGGACTTCTTTTTCTTCTTATAGTTTAATCGTTTAATTTTTTGAGTTTATAACTTCACTTTTATATACATGAATGTTTTTGCTTTAAAACTACGCAAATAAATGGCAGCACCGATGTTGATTTCAATACATATTTTGTTTTCATCTGAGTTTGAAAAATGCCTTCAAGACAGCGTAACAAAAAAATATTTTCATAATTATTTAACTTATTTTATGCTACTAAAAAAATCCCTGCCGGCTAGGCCTACAGGCACAGGTAGATTTCGAAGTTTTTTCTTCTACAACCTCCACCTTGATTTTTTTTTTTTTTTTTTTGCAAAAGAGTTGGTCCTATTAAAAACTTGTCAATACAACAGTTGTAGATAATATTAAGAAGATTTATAAGAAATCTAAGCGGATTTGATATCTTGTGAATTGACGAAGTTATGAATTTTTCTCATATTCAACGCCCCCCCCCCCCCCTTTTGTTGCTTTTAATTTTTTCTGTTATAAGAGTTGGTCTTATCGAATGCTTATGTAGCTAATATTAAGAAGATTTATAAAATAATTAAGTGGATTTGATATCTTGTGAATTGACGAAGTTATGAATTTTTTCTTCTTAAAACCCTATTTTTTGCGCCCCTTGAGCCCATTTCTAATGATATCAAAAATCTGTCATACATAAATTTGTGGCCGATTTCCTAGATGTAATAATAATTTTTTTTGTTTTCACAAAAACCCACCTCATTTCCACCCCCTTGGTCCGATTTTGCCCATTAACGAACTTGACCGAGATTTTCTGCCCCTTGATTTTATGTATCAGTTTGGAAGAGATTTGTGCAAAATTATGAACGTTATCGCGTCCATAAAAAGTGATATATATATATAAATAGTTTATATATATATAAAGATTTTTCTGGGGTGATTTTGTGCTCTATGGGTCATGATAGGCGTAGATCTGCAAAAAAATTTCAGAAATTCCAACATAGGGGAGAATGTAATTGTTTATTTCTTACGAAATCTACCTAAAACGAAATCGGATCTTTGTAAAATATTAACTTATTAGAAGCTTATTTCTTATTCTATGAACATAGATTATTATACAGAAGGAAATTGATGTTTTAGGGGTAAAAATTTTAAGTCCACATACGTGAATCTAAAATGACTCGGCCTCTAAAGTATTAACTTCAGAAAACATTTTCTCTGTAATTGATTGAGTTATTATATGTGTGTAAAAATGGGTCTAAGTCATTTAGCCGACAAGACATGTTTCAGACAGCAATTAGCCGACAGGATGTTTAGCTGACAAGTACATTTTGCCGACAGTGACAGTTAGCTTATAGGACAATTAGCCGAATGGAAAATTAGTCGGCATAAACAATTAGCCGATAGGACCTTTAGCCGACAGGTCAATTAGCCGACAAGTCAATTAGTTGACACGACATTTAGCTGACACATACATTTTGCCGAAAGAATTTCGAAGACACGGCGATATATCAACAATGTCCAATATCAACAATATATCTCAATATCTCGTCACCATCATAAATCAGATGTGTTTTCATCATCAATGTTTTAGCGTTTTTGTTTATGATATACACTTAAACCTCGAAATTTGTCACCCTCATAAAGTAATTTTTTTCTTCAATCACAGTTATTCTGTAAAGCTTTTCAATAAAACCTCAATAACTCACCTCCGTTATATTCTTTTTTTCATTCGAACATAATTATTTACTTATGTTTAAGCATTATACTCTCGATAGCTCATTACCTCATTAATCAGGGATTTTATGAAACAAAATTAAAATAAGTTATTTTAATTATGCATTAAACCTTAATAACTCGTAATTCTCTTAAACTGCTATTATATTTTATAAATACAGTCATTATATTTATAACATAACGTAAAACTTCGATACTCGGGGTGTGGGGGGGGGGGGGACTAGCAAATTTTTAAAAATAAAAAAGAAAAGTTCCCAGTTAAACTGATGGCATTGAGCTCATGGACTATTCACATTAATTGTATGTCATACTCTTATTTCAAAGAATAATGCCCCTCAAGAAATAAATTAAGGGGAATTAGCCCCCGTTTCCCCCTTTATACTTAACCAATGAACTCCAAATCTAATAAAAGAAGCATCTTATCAGAATAGACCTGTATACCAAATTTGCAGCAAATCGGATAATTCTGCATGGAAAAACATTTATCTAAATTAAGGGGTAATTAGAGCCTCATTCCACCCTTTATACTTAACCAATGAACTCCGAACACTAATCAGGGAAGCACCTTATCAGAATGAACCTAGAAAAAAAAAATTGAAGCCAATCGGATATTTCTATCAAGAGTTGTCGTGTTACGTACATACATACATGCGTACATACATACGTACGTACATTTAGAACTTGCGGGCACATTAGCTCTCAGGCTTTGATAGCTGTGAGGTAATAAAACAGGAAAAAGCTCAGTTAAATTGCTGCCATTGAGCTCACAGGCTAATTCACACTACAGTAGAGTCTCGAAAATCCGAGTCTCAGAAGTCCGAGGTTCCGCTTAATTCGAGGCGTCAAAAATAAAAACAAAAATTTCTATATTTTTTTTCCTATCTCAAAAGAATGCCAGTTCTTTTCGTTTCTTCCTGGAAGGAATGACATTGATGATGAAAGTATTGAGAACGTTTTAGAGAGTGTAAACATGAGAGATATTGTTTACTGGATAGCTGATTCTTGGGAAGAAATTCAATCTATAACACTGAATAATTAGTGGTTGAAATTTTTACATAAAGTGGTAACATCCATTGAGAATCTTAATGGCGACGATGGTGAAAACATTGCTTTGAAAGATTTTTTGAAGGAAGTACCTGGCTGTGAGAACTGTAATGCAGATGGCGTTAAAGAATGGCTAAACAGTGATGAAATGCTGGAAATAACTGAATTGACTATTGCATAAATGGTAGAAGATGAAGAGGAATGTAATTATACAGAAGAAAACGACTCTCTGCCATTTGAGGAAAAAAAAAAAACCTCTCATAGTGAAGGTTCTGCATCTTTAGAACTGGCTTTAAAATATGTAGAACAGCCAAAAAAAAAAAAAAAAAAAGGAGATGTAATGTGTTAAAGCAGCAAAAAAATTACATTGTATTTAATTGTAAAGTATCCTGTATATCATTACAAAAGGAAAAATAATGTTATGTACATTCTTCGTCATCCTAACTGAGTAAAATTATAATTGGTAAGAATTTTTTACTCTTTCGGAAAATACGAGTTTTCAGTAATCCCAGGTGTTGTCGCCCCAGTTATCTCGCATTTTCGAGACTCTACTGTAATTGTATATTATACTCTTATTTCGAAGAATAATGCCCCTCAAAAAATAAATTTAGGGAGATTAGCCCCATCCCTCCCGTTTCTCCCCTTTATACTTATCCAATGAAACCCCAAATCAAATCAAAGAAGTGCCTTATCAGAATAAACCTGTATACCAAATTTGAAGCAAATCGGATAATTTTGCATAAAAAAGCCATTGAGCTAAATTAAGGGGATTAGTCCCCCCCCCCCCCCCCATTGCAATCCTTTATACTTAACCAATGAACCTCCAAATCGAATCAGGGAAGCACCTTATCAGAATGAACCTAAAAAATTTTTTGAAGCAAATCGGATATTTCTATCAAGAGTTGTCGCGTTACGTACATGCATACATACATGCGTACATATATACGTACGTGCATACAGAACTTGCGGGCACATTAGATCTCAGGCTTTGATAGCTGTGAGCTAATAAAACAGAAAAAAACTCAGTTAAACTGCTGGCATTCAGCTCACAGGCTAATTCACACTAATTGTATATTATACTTTTATTTCAAAGAATAATGCCCTCAAAAAATAAATTAAGGGGGATTATCCCCCTTCCCTCCCCTTTTACTTAGCCAATGAAACCCCAAATCTAATCAAGGAAGCGCCTTATCAGAATAAACCTGTATACCAAATTTGAAGCAAATCTGATAATTTTGCATAAAAAGCCATTGAGCTAAATTAAGGTGGGATTAGTTCTGCCCATTTTCCCCCTTTATACTTAACCAATGAACCTCCAAATCTAATCAGGGAAGCACCTTATCAGAATAAACCGGTATACCAAATTTGAAGCAAATCGGATAATTCTGCATGAAAAACCATTTATTTAAATTAAGGGGATTAATTCCCCCATTCCTCCCTTTATACTTAAACAATAAACCTCCAAATCTAATCAGTGAAGCACCTTATCAGAATAAACCGGTATATCGAATTTGAAGCAAATCGAATAATTCTGAAAAACCCATTTATCTAAATTAAGGGGGGATTGACTCCCGTTCCCCTCTTTATACTTAACCAATGAACCCCCCAAAACTAATCATGGAAGCGTCTTATTAGAATGAACCTAGAAAAAAATTTTGAACCTCTCCCCTCAATTTGGTCTTCCACGGGAGGCACTTTTCGAACATTTTTGAAATCGTAGCGTTTTCGTCATTTTGGATCAGTTTTTTTACGGAGCCCACCGGTAAATATTATTTATCATATATAAAAATTTCAAAGAGGGGTATATTCCGAGGGGGGGGGGGGCGATAGTTGGCCTCCCGGGGTGTACTTTTCTAACTTTTGCCGACACCCCTCATGTGAAATATCATTGGAGAGCACCGTGGCCACTATTTCATGTTATACACCTCCCGCACCCCTCCCCCACTTTGCTCCCCCGCAGGCACTTTTCTAACTTTAGCCAACACCCCTCATATGTGACATATCATTGGAAAGGCCTGTGACCCCTTATTCATGTTATGCACGTCCGATGTCCCTCCTCCTCCTCATTTTTCTAATCTTTGTTTTTACGGACAAATCCATCTCACTTAGCACACAAACCAGACCGAATTTTCGCAGCACTGATAAACAACAACAGCAGCAGCAACACAATGTAACCTTGCGCATTATAAAGGAGATACGGGATATAGTTCTTTCAAAGGAATAAAAATGTATTATTATACCTCTGATTTCCACGGTATATTACACTGTTTTCCGATTAAAGGACATCTTTTAAGCCGCCATGAATGAAATAAACCTCTACAAAGTACAAAATTATCGTTTCGTTTGGGTTTGATAACATGTGATGTATCAAAATTGAGAAAGCATTAGGTTCATTTTTGATCCAAACATACTCAAATTGATATGAGTACATCGATTTACTTATTTTTGAACACTTCATTTTTTTCAGTGTTTATACGGTGTCGTAGGCAGCGGGCACCCGGACCGTTCGTTTGATTCGAGATTCAATTTTCATATCAATTTGAGGTGCCAATACAAGATTTTCCCTTCCCGTGCGCAGCAATCCCAGTATACGGTGCTGTCGGAAACGGAGACCCGAGCCGAAGGTTCGTTTCGTTCAAGGTTCGTTGTTTTTAAAAATTTCATATGAATTCGACATTAGGTTTATTCGAGGTTCGGTAACTGTAATCATAACCTAACCGTAACCTGATGGTAACCTAACCGTAACCTAGCTGTAACTTAACATAACCTAATCGTAATCTAACTAACGTAACTGTAACCTGATGATAACCTAACCATAACCTAAACTGTAACCTAACCGTAAACTAACTGTAACGTAACTGTAACGTAACTGTAACCTATCCGTAACCTAACCGGGACCTAACTGTAATCTAACTGTAACCTTAACCGAATTATAACCTAACCGTACGTAACCTAACTGTAACGTAACTCTAAGCTATCCGTAATCTAACTGTAACTTGATGGTAACCTAACCGTAACCTAACAGTAATGTTACTGTAACCTAACCGTAACCTAAAAATAACCTAATCGTAACCAAACTGCAGCGTATCCGTAGCCTATCCGTAACATAACTGTAACCTAACAATGACCTACTGTAAACTAACTGTAATCCAACTGTAACCTTAACCTAATTATAACCTAACTGTAACCTATCCGTAACCTAACCGTTACCTCATATAACCTAATCGTAACCTAACTGTAACGTAACTGTAACCTATCCGTAACTTATACGGGACGTAACTGTAACCTAATCATAACCTAACTGAACCGTAACCGTAACCTAACTATAACCTAACCGTAACCTAATTATAACCTAACTGCAACGTAACTGTAATCTAACCATGATCTAACTGTAACCTAACCGTAACATAACTGTAACCTAACAGTAACCCAACCGTAACCTAAGAGTAACCTAATCGCAATTGTAACCTAACTGTAACGTAATCGTAACTTAACTGTAACCTAACCGGAAGGTCAGAATTTGAAGTAGTGTCAAAAGGCTGTCCAGTCCAATGATATATCACATGAGGGAGGGGTGTCGGAAAAAGTCAGAAAAGTGCCCCCGGTGAGGTAAATTGGGGGAAGGGGGAACGGGAGGTGCATAATATGAAACAGTGATCAAAGGTCTGTCCAATGATATGTCACATGTGCAGTGGCGAAAAAAGTTAGAAAATTTCCCGTCCGGGTGGGTCAAATTTGGCAGGAGTGGGGACAATAATATGAAAGAGTGGCCAAACGTCTGTTTAATGATATATCTTATGAGGAGTGTCGGAAAAAGTTATAAAAGTGCCGGCCGGCTAATCGTCCTGTCGACTAAACGTCCCTTTCCCTTTCAGAGAAGAAATACGATATTAAAGTAATGCTATATTTTTAACAGTCACAAAGTGAATGAAGGTGCTAATAGAGGAAATTAATAGTAAAATGTAACGGAGGTAAATGTAACAAATCTAAAAAAAAAAAAAAAAAAAAAAAAATATTTTGATTTTATCGAAAAAAAAAATTGCCAGCCAGGGCGCCAGTAAACAACTGTTTATTTTACCGAAATAATTTGTATTTATTACAAACTTACGGGTAAAATCTGTTAAAATAACAGAAAGTTCGTAACAAATTAAGATTATTTTTATAAAATAAACAGCTTTTCACTGGCGCCATGGCTGACAGTTTTTCTGCAAAATCAACAGGGGTTTTAACAGTGTACAAGTATACCTCAAATCATTAATATATATATATCATAAATAATAATTTTCATGAAAAATATAATTTTAATGTGCTTTTATTATCTAAAACCTCTGAAACATAAAAAAAAAAAATCCTGTCAAAAATTACCTATCATGTGCCGAAAAAATAACGTTTCCTGTAAGTTCCCAATTCGTATTTGATTACAGTCTTCTGTAATTGATTCCAAATATGGTTCGAATACTTTACACTCGACGAACTTAAATAAGAACTAAAAATATTTCGATTGCCAGAAAAGTTTCGAGAAAAAAGGGTGAACAAGATCGAAGTTGAACGGGGAAGAAATAATAAATATTGGTATATATTAGTACTCAAAATGCGCAGATACCAAAACATGCAAAAAGTTCTCGAAATAAGGCTGAAAGAGCGGCATCGCAAATAAGTAAACTGGCGAGATTTGCTTACATAAGGTGGGGAGGGGGGGGGGTGGAGAAAAACATACATTATTAAAAGGAAAAATAATAATGAGAGTTAAGAGCTAACGGAAGTTTGAAATCCACCAAAACATGCTATTTCTGTGTTTTTACACCGTTTTGAAAATGTTTTGGAACTTCGTGAAATTTACCAGGTTTCTGAGAAATGTAAGTATATTTTTCGATCAGATAAAGGAACGATATTTTAAGCTCTTCAGGACGATGTTGAGTTTTCCCAGAGTACTGTGGAAAAGAAAAAAGTAAAAAAAAAAAACCTGTTTCTTAATCTAGGAAATTATAATACAGCCAAGAATGAAAATATACAATGTCTATTTCCGAGTTAACCATGATTCTGAAAAGCCTTCGTTATCTTTAGAAATCTCAGAAACCAGTATTACAGTGGAACCCGGTTAAGACGCATTTCAAGGGAGTGGACAAACGTTGCGTATTAAGCGGGATCGCGTATTAAACGTAATTTGTCTAATTTTGCAGAAACTAGGCTCATTTACACATCTAATTGTATAAATGAACTTTGGAGCTTATTTCATTTATATGTTTATGGTCGAAACTTGTGTCTATTACGTATATTTAGATTAAAATTTAATTGTATTTAACTTTAACTCATTGTTTCTTTTTATATTACCGTCTGCAATAATAATTGAAAATAAATGTGGATTCAAACATGGCTTTATTGTAGATTAATACTTTAAATAACAACAACAGCAACAACAAAAATAATAATTTTCCTAGTAGACAAATTTTTTTAACAGAAAAAAAATTAAATCTTTGAAGCGCAATCCAATTGTTAAAATCATATTTATTATACTTGCGATTGTGATAATGAGTACCATTATAATCTGTCATTTTTAATATAAGAAAAAACTATCCTTATTAATTTTTGGGTAGCATAGCAAAAAGTAAAGAAGACATTGAAAACATAACAAAATTATACAACCGCAGTCGTATTTATTTGATCTTTACTAGTTTCATTTTTTTGCCCATAATATGCATTATAAAACGTAGTAGTGATATCGTCGCTACCATGTCAAACTATCCAATGTGAAAAAATGCATTTTTCAAATTTTGTGCCATTTTATTGTACTGTGAGTGATACGTACTAGGCAAAATCGGCACGTCTCTAGCTTGCTTAGAAACTTAGATAATGACTGTTTCAAAGTATCCAATATGTATATTTTTCTAAAATTTACAATAGCAAACTGTCCAATATGGCATATTCGATCCTTTTCCGCAAATGTTTGAATATTTTTCTTTTTCTAAGCATCCGTACCATGTCAAACTATCCAATATGAAAATAGTCTTTTTATCAGGAAGACAAAAACTGTTTTATTTATGTATTGAAATTTCACGCAATTGACATATGTTTTTGATGTTTAATATAGCATATTTCTATTAATGGAATGTGAGAATTTTTAGTTCATTTATGGGGTCACTCAAAAGAATACCATTACATTACACTTAATAGGGAAAAAGAGCGATGTCTTTTAATGGCGTTACGATATTTAAAACATAATGAAATTAATATGGATTTATCAAGTGTATTAAAACATGCTTTATTCAGAATATGGTGTGTTATTATTTACATTTATTATTATTTACAGGTTCATACGAAAGAATTTTGTTGTATAATGATTTATAGTTTAAAAAAATGTTTGAAGCATATGTTAGTAATGTTAAAATATTCCAAACCAAGTGAAATTGACATCCGTAATTGATTTACATTACAAGTTGCTTACTGTAGAATATGACTTGTGCGATAGCTATCGTTAATTTACAGGGACACACAAAATTTCTGCTACACTGCCGTATATTAGCGATAGTTGTTTGAAGTGCGTTTTCAATTATAGTATAAGGTTTTAACTATTTGAATATTACGTGGTGCGTATAAATTGTATAGATCATATACAGGGCTATACAAAAGAATTTGTAAGCATTACTTTGCATGGACGTGAATTTCTTAAAGGAGATTTTTAATTGAGTTGTGCAATTTTAGTCTTTTATTCCTTTTCACTATACTAAAATATGTTAGAAGAATTTCCTAATATGCAGGGTTACGCAAAAAACTGAAAACATTGCCGGCTATGACTGGCAATTTCTGGAAGTGTGTTTATAACAATTTTTTGCCTGAATTAAATTTTACCATATTACGTAACATGTATAAAAATCTGTAAATAATATACAAGGTCGTACAAGAAGGTCGGGTATATTTCCGTTTATTGGCGGAAATTTCTAAAAGTGGAAAGTGTAAATTGCGTTATGCGTTTCCTAATTAAACTAAATTGTCGCATACTATCTTGATTATATAAAAATCTATAGATCATTTACAGGGCTTCACAAACTGATTCGAGTACTTTTTCTGTCTAATGACGGTAATTGTTTTTTAGTGAATTATTTGTGCAGACCGGTATACGAGATATAGAATGTTATACAACATGCCAAAAAAATAGTTATATTTAAAAGCGCATACCAAAATTCAAAAACGCACTTCCGGCAATTATTGCTCAAAGACAGTACTTTAACCCATTTCTTTTGTGTGTCCCTGTAAATGAATGACAAATGCTACGAATGCATGCCCTATTCTGTCGTAATCTTCTTGTAATTAAATTCAGTGATATAGCGTAATGTCATTAAAATACTCCCCAAATGATTTTTCCCGAATATACCATAATGTAATGGAAATCTTTTGAGTGCCCCTGTAAATGAACTATTAATGTTACACATTTCATATGCAATACTGAACATGCCATTGTAAGCAACATTAACATTTTTTAATTTCATGAAAACCCGAGCATATTTACGTGAGTTAGAGCGTGGACAGACAAACCGAATTCATAAACATTTTTCAACCTTGTTGGAATGTGTTAAAAAGTATAATAGGTTGAAAATTCACATTCAGTAATTTCTACCAATAGACGAGCATAACTGAATTGCTTTGTACAACCCTGTATATTACCTACAGATTTTTATACATGCTGCATAATGAGCTAAAAATTTAATGCAAACTAAAAGACACTTAAAACCACTAAAATAATACTTTCAGAAATTATCATCCATAACTGTCCATATTTCTAGTTTTTTGATCCTGTATATGATTTTGGCCTTATATATGATTTAACTTATGTCCCACAAACATCTCATATACTAATAATAGTTTAGTTTTGAAATGCATAACACAATTAAAAACTACGTTTAAGCAGTTCAGAATCATACTAATTAATGCTAACTAATTATTTTAGGTAGTCCTGTATACAATCTACAGAAGTTATACATACCACGTAGTATGCACATAGTTTTAAAACGCATTTCCAGCAATTATCGCTAATAGATTGTACTTTAACAGAAATCTTTTGAGAGTCGATGTAAATGAACGATAACTGCTGTACACCTCAATTCTAACATAAGCATGTTTCTGTGCAACTCAATAATGTATATAAATTTAATTATGTTTTAAATAGTGTAATATAATTAAAATAAACCACAAACCGGAAAGGGTTAATGGAAGATTAAATAAATCAAAGATTTATATTCGAAAATAATGGTAGAAAGCGGCCCATGAGTTTCTTAGAATTAATAGCGCAAAGCTTACTATTCATAATTACGGGTATGAAGTGCCTGTTGTTGCCCACCCCATTATTTGAGATATTTTTGTTATCTTATGTTTTATAAAATTAACAGAATGTTTAAAAATCAGCTTTTATCTTTATACTGTATGTTCGTTATTAAAATTATTAAAGAAAAATCTTAAGAGAATGAATCTTAAGAATATTGAATATGTAAACGCCAAATTTTTTACAAATTAAACTATTGAATACGACACATTTGCTACTATGAAACGGCGAATCTGGGAAAAGCACAAAATTTTTACAAGTCAAACTATCCAATATGGCATATTCGCTACTATGGAATGGCGCACCTGGGAAAAGCACAAAATTTTTACAAGTCAAACTATCCAATGTGGCATATTGGACAGTTTGAAGCTGAAAAAGTTCAACGAAGCTGAAAAAGTACAAATAATCATACCATATCAAACTATCCAATGTGATCTTTTGGCGAGTATAACTATTCAAATTATTTATCTCAATAGCATGCTTAAATAGGATATAAAACAACACCCGAAAAATATAATAATTGTTTACTGCTGCTTGGCGCTGATTTTGAATCCACAATTAAAACAGTTTTTTCGCCCTCCTGAAAAGTAGCTATTTTCACATTGGATAGTTTGACATGGTACCGACGATATAACGTACATTTAAAACTTCACTAACAACAAGTATAATCATCTCTAATCATAACAATTTTCATGGCGTATCCGAGCATCCTGAATTCGTCTATATCTCTCTACTAAGTTTAAAAAAATCCCTGTCGGCCCGGCCTACAGGCGGAGGTATATTTCGAAGTTAAGTATACTAATTTCGCAAACAAAACCCAAATCATGATTAGAGATAAACCCACTTTAACAATTTTATCTGGCCGCTTTTGACGAGTTTTTATTTCATTTTTATATAATAACTGGTTTTATCAGAATCATGTTAGGGCGGTATTAAAAAAAATACTTTTCAATGCTCAACAACTAGAAATTTTCTGGCATAACTCCAGATTCATTTTTAATAGGAAAAACATGAAACTTGTTGACGTGATTTTTGAAGAGATTTATAAGCGACCTGTGTTTTTAATTTTCGTTCAATTAATTAAAAATTGATATATAAACAATTATTTTCTCAGTAAGACAATATTTTTCGTTTCTAACACAATCGCTTCGGGAAATTCCGTTCAAAATGCCCACTTTGACATAATTTTTTGAAATATATTCTGCCTCTGTCAAAAAATCGATCATTACGGTACATTATATAGTTTCTGAATAAGCGAATCTACCAATTGGATGCGTTTGAGAGCAAAAATGAATTTAAAAATGAGTCAGAAAATAAGCAGTTTGATTTGAATGCTCCCTTAATACGAGGATTTTTCTAACACAATCCGCTTCGGGAAATTCGGTTCAAAAGGCCCACTTTGACAGCATGTTTTAAAATATATTCTGCCTCTAACAAAAAATTGACCATTACGGTACATTATATAGTTCCTGAGTAAGAAAAGGTACCAATTGGAAGCCTTTGAGAGTAAAAATAAATTGTAAAATGAGTCAGAAAATAAGCAGTTTGGATTTGAATACACTCTTACTAAGATGATTTTTTTCTTCAACCACTATGTATTTTTAATTTGTTTTCGCTGTAAGAATTGGTCCTATCCGAAACTTGTCTATATAGATGTTGTAGACAATATTAAGACGATATATGATAAATTCATTGGGATTTTATATCTTTAGGATTGACGGAGTTATGGAGTTTTTTCTTCTTCAAACGCCCTTTTTGTTTTCGTTTTTAATTTTTTTTTGCGGTACGAATTGGTCCTATCAAAAACTTTTGAATATAAAAGTTGTAGATAATGTTAAGGAGATTCATGATAAAATTAATTGGATTTGATATCTTGAGAATTGACGAAGTTATGAATTTTTTTCTCTCCCAAAAACCATATTTTTTGCGCCGCTTGAGCCCATTTTTAACTATATCAAAAATCTGTGATACATAAATTTTTGGCCCTATTTTTAGAAGTAATAAAAACTTTAAACTGATTCGATATGTACAAAATTTAAGAAGTTATGGGGTTTTTTCGGTTTCCCAAAACCCCTCCCTATTTCCATCCCCTTGGTCCGATTTTGCCCATTAACGAACTTGACCGAGATTTTATGCCCCTTGATTTTATGTATCAGTTTGGAAGAGATTGGTGCAGAATTGTGGAAGTTATCGTGTCCAGAAGAAAGTGATATATATATAGATAGATACATACATAGATAGATAGATAGATAAATAGATAGATAGATAGATAGATAAAGTTTTTTACTGAGGGTGGTTTTGGGATCTAGGAGGTCATGATCGGTGTAGATCTGCAAAAGTTTTTCAGAAATTCCAACATAGGAACGACGCCAATAGGTAGTATTTCATAAGAAATCTACCTAAACACACACGAAAGCGAAAGATAAAGAACGATAGGACGCGGGATCATTGCATTGTTGCTAATTTAACGGGATTTTAGTAGAGGGAAGGCATTCGCATCTTAATCAAAGAATTCGCATCTTATGCGTAATATTTTTACTCAAATGATCTAAAATCGATCGCATATTAAGCGGGATCGCGTAATAACCGAGAGCGAATGAACCGGGTTTGACTGTATTTTCGAGATTTAAAGAAGAATAAAAGAAAAACAAAGTTCCTTTTGCTGCAACTGATTTTCGGAACCGTTTCTGAGTAGTTTTTATAACGTATTAATCGTTTTTTTCAAACTGGAATATCGGTTTTTCAATGCTATCCATCTCAATTATACATTTTCAGCTGCTTTACTGAATTTATACAGCCAAGAGGGACAAAATAATATTAATGTTAATGCTGCTAATTGATCAAGTTTGTTGAACATGAAAATGTTTATTTGAAAATTGATAACATCCGAAAATCATATATTCCAGGTTGAGAAAACTGATTAATGCCCTATAAAAACTTCCCGGAAACGTTTCTGAAAATTAGTGGCAGCAAAAGAAACTGTTTTTGCATATGCTTCTTTAAATCTCGAAAATATATTGGTTTCTGAGATTTCTGAAGATAAAAAACGCTTTTCAGAATCGTGGATAATTCAAAAGAGGTTATTGTATATTTTCGTTCGTTGTTATAATATATTTTCCTAGAATATAAGAAACATTTGTCTTTTTTACAGTGCCTGGTCCTTATTTTTGAGTACCACTATTTCCGATTAGTATTCTTTGCATTATTTAATCACAGAATTTCTGCAATTAAAGTGAAGGATTACTCTTCGAAAATGGTGGTTCTAAAAAAATACAATGTCGTATACAGGACACTCGTCAGAAGGGGCTAATAAATTTATGAGTGTTTACAGGGTGTGGCATGGACATCTTACCCATAGATGCCAGCATTTCGTTATTCTCTCGGAATCGTTCCCAATACAAACATTTTAAAGAGGATTCGGGGGTCAAAATTCGCAAAAAATGCATTTTTTATTTTTATTGCTGATAAAATACTAAAAAAATAAATTATATAAGGAAAACGTGCATTCAATAGGGGAGGTAGGGGAGGTTTGATACATAGGGAGGGTTGATACATTGACAATTTTTCTCAACAAATGGCATTAAGAACCATTCTAACACATGTGAAGGCTTCTTTTACTTACTGAAGCCATCATTAGCTGGACTAATCAGTGAAGAACTGATAACTTTTCTTTTCTTTTAATTTTGAAGGTTTTTGGAATGTCAATGTAAATTTTTTCATTGATTGATTTTCTTTCATAACTCTTATTATTGTGAAGATAATATCTTGTAATTTTTTTTTATTTATAAAGCACATTGTTAGGATTAGTTTTACTAGAAAGTAGATTACCATTTTGCAACTGCATTTGTACAAAGTGATTGAAAATCCAAGAAGGCATAATAGGGAGAAATGATACATTAGTACTGGGGAGAAATGATACACTTGTATATTTGAAATTTAATAGTTTTTTAAGTTTGCAAACTAATATAGGGCTGTAATATTCATTATTGTTTTATAGCAAGAGCTACTGAAATTGGTAAGGAAGAACAAAGAGAACATTCATAGACATTATGTAGGTTACATAGAAAAGCAGTGCGATGATAGATGGTTAGTTCGCTTTGCTCGTCATGTAGAAGGGAAAAAGTTTAAATGGCCTTTTAGGGAAAATGTTTCTATAATTTACGAAGGGCAAATTGGAAAAACGTTAAATCTACCTGATTTTACTTATCAAAATAATAGAGTTATAAGTTTTTCTTTTAACCATTTCAGGGGTGGTGGTATGTTTATGAAACCACTTAATTTTAATTCCCAAACGCCACATTGTAACCAGCATTTTGGTAAAATATTTTCTTTTTAGTATGAAAGTGAAATATATCCCCTTTCTTATTTCTAATTAAATTTGTCGTAAATTCCGGTACCATTCATTTATTCAACACTTTAGCATTGAAAATGCTTTGCCCCTGAAAGGGTTAAAGGAATCTTAAATGTGCTAAATTTATGTTAAATTGTTTGCAAATCAGCAATGTTCACTTCATTTTTCCTTGCAGCTAGACCTCTAGGGTTTTTTTTCATTATTTATTTTCTAAAAAGTGTGTTAATAGGATTGTTTAAATAATAGCAGTAGTTTAAATATTTTTGTAAAAAAATATTTCTGAAACAAAAATATGTCAATGTCATTTCGTTTCAAATTTTACTTAAATATTTCAAGATTTATCATAAAAAATTGTATGACGCATAAATTGAATTGTCTGCATTTTTTTTTTTCAATTTACATAACACGGTATCAAACCTCCCTTGCTAGTGTATCAATCCTCCCCAGTAATGCGGAGATTTGATACAGTAGTAGCCATTCAAAATAATTGGGATATATTTTTTGAATGACTATTTTTTAAATTCACAATATTTTTAATAAATGAATAAAAGGTCACTTTATAAGAAAACATGAAAAATTTGTTTAAGAATTGCTTTCTAAGGGTTATAAAAAATTAGTAAAAAAAAAAGTTTATCATACCTCCCCTACTGCGTAACAAAACTTTGCTATTTAATAAGATAAAAGAAGACATATAAATAAAACTATATAAAACATTTAGAAAACACATAACACAGTTGAACACTAAATTACTGTCGATAAGATTCTTTATTCGAATTTGTTTGAGCACTCAGTATGGTCTATAGACTATGGTCTATAGATTTGTTACACACACATGGTTTACTAAATTTTAATTCCGCTATACAAAACACTTATGAAATTATTTTTTCAGCATTTACCGCTCATATATGATAACTTGAAATATTTTGTGTACTCCTGTATATGATCCACATATTTTTATACACACCACATATTAAGTTAAAATTTAATGCAGTTAGAAAACGCATAGCACAACTAAAATCTCACTTTCAATAACTACCATCAATAGACAACAATATATTCAGTTTTTTGCATAGCACTGTATATGAATTTATTTATATACAAAGACATCGTAATATAAATCACCAAAGATCAACGTTTAAACACACTATGAAATATACATCTTAACAAATTAACAAATACTTAACTTAAATTAACATCTTAATATATTCTAACAGAATACAGTTAAGCTGGAAAAAGCATAACATAATTAAAATATAACTTTAAGCAATTCTCACACGCAGACAATAATGTAGTAATGCATATATGATTTTTTTTTGCACATCCTTGTATATGAGCTATAGAATTTATACACACGATGTAATGTACTAAAATTTGGTTAAGCTTGAAAACGCTTACCGCATCTGAAAATGCATTTTCAGCGATTACCGCTCATAGTCCATAATGTAACGGAATTCTTTTTTGTGTTCCTGTAAATGAACAAATAAATGCTAACATAGATGTAAAAGAAACAAGTCGGAAATTGTACGTCAAACGTGGCAAATGAGATGCGTTCGTACTATAACTAGTTTTATAAATATTCAGATCTTGGTGCAATATCTGTTGCACTCTTATGGAAAAATGCATGAATACAAAACTTATTACGATTATGTATATTAAATTCAGTAACATGAAAATAATAGGACTCCATCTTAAATAGGACGTAATCACCATAACAACCTACAATCATTACCTATCATGGGATAACATTGAATTCATTACGTATGATAGGATTTAATAGAATGAACTTTTATTACTATCTTTTTAAGTTTTCATTCGATTTTCATAAAATTTGAAATGACTCGACAAAATTTTACAACGATTTTGTATATTAAATTTCAAAGCATTCGGTTGGGTATGTTTTGCGCTGTTATATGCGGACAGACGGACAGACTGACTGAGACCAAAGGTGTTACGTATTTATATAATTACGACATTTCCCCATAGACAATATTGTAATGGAATACGCGGACAAAGGTCGTTTTTTACTTTTTTGATTTTGTTTGTAGGTTTTTTTTTAATGAAGATTCTTTCACTTTCGAAACCGGTTCCGAAAGTGAAAGTGTTCTAATTAAAAATAACTAACAACAAAATCGAAAAAGTACAAAAACAGACTTTGTAGAGTTCGAACTCAGATACCCAATGCAATAAATAAATAAAAATACTGAAATGCAAACGAGATATCTTTAAAAATTTCTCCCATTGGATTAACAATAACGAACGGGTCTTTTCGACCTAGCATGTAGAAAAAAATGTAAGCTTAAGCCTGACCCTGGCCCGACCCGAGTCTACTGAAGAATTTAAGCCCTGGCCCAACCCGAGTCTGCTGAAAAATTTAAGCTCTGCTTCAGACCGCACGTTGTAACTCTCCGATGCCGATCTCTACGCCGGACAAGTTTTCTGTATCGATGTTCTCAATCTAGCATCGGAGCGTACAGCCTATTTATACTTATCCCCGCCCCGGTCACGTCCATTGAAAATTGTTCGTATTTTATCGGCTTAGTTTGAAACTTTTAAATTTCTATATCTGGCCGGTCGGACCATTTAATCATTTTATCGGCCCGGATAGGTCAGAAGAAAAAATTAACGGGCTGGGCCCGTAATTTTTGATTCGGCCCGGCTATTTAAAAACGTTTTCTTTAATCTGCCGTCCCTGGGCCTCCGCGGCCGAGTGGTTAAGACACCACGCTGCTAATTGCCTTAGAGCGTAGGAGGCTTGTCGGGTTCGACTCCCGCTGGCTCCATTGCACACTCTTTGTGGAGCTTCCGGATGTAAAAATTCTCTGTGTTGTAAATTTTCATTGTGCTATCTCGTCCCTGTATATCGACGATGACTTATAAGTGGACCTTGTTGTCAAGCACACAAGTCTGATGTATGTGTCCAATAAAACAAACAAACAAACAAACAAACAAATCTGCCGTCCCGTTGCGACCTGGTCTGTTGAACTCTTGACTTCATTTTGTTGTCCCGGCCGGGCCTGTGCAGATGTCTAGGTTGGAGACGTCCAAAACAGATACTTTAGAAAGGTAATTTCGTCTACTTTACCATTTTGTATTAGAAAATTGACAATATTTATGAGAAGTATGTAATTTTTTGGCTTATTGCAGCTGTGAAAAAAATATACCTTTTGGTCAATATATTTTAATTTTTACATTCAAATTTTTTAAAATTACGTGTACATGCTTAAAATTATGTATTATAACATCAGAATAAATATTTTCCAAATCGGAGCTGTTGAGTCGCAAAGAGTTAGGGGGGAATGGGACATTAAAATGTTCAAAAATGAGATTTTTCGAAATAACAATATATGAAACCATTCTGCACATTTTAAAACAAACTGCACGAAGAAATTCCAATAATTACGCTATTTTTGAAAAAAAGTGTTTCAAATTCTCTGTTCATGGTAGAAAAAAAAACAAGCGTAAAAACTGACAGCTATGCAAAGAGATCTTGGCAACGGATGAACAGATTTCCCCGTTTTTTTTTTGTTTTTTTTTCTTTCTTTCTTTAATGAAAGCTTATGCAGGGTGTCCGGTCTCAACGGTGTCCAATGGCTAATTCCTAAACCGTTAGTCATAGACATATAGTTCTAATTACAAAAATGTTTTAAATCAGGTAAAGAAATATTTTAAAAGCGATTTGGGTCAATAAAAACATTTCTTAAAAAATTACGAAATTTAAATTTTTATACGGTCCCCCGGTCCTATAAGTTATATTTAGTGAAATTTTCCTTTTACACTGACAAGTAATACACAAAAAGTCCCGTCATTCTACGATTAAAATTGACCGAGTAATATCTGTTTAAAGTTGGAGCATATTTTTTGCTGCAAATTGGGGGTCATTCACAAATTTAGTCGAAATATAATTTCGTCAGATATAAAAAATGTTTGGAAGTAAAATTAACATTGCAATATAAATTTGAAATCTTTAATCATTCTGGCATATTAATGGAAAATATACAATTTGTAATAAACATTTAAGAAGAAAGAAAAAACAGATTTTTTGTTAAATAAAATGATTCTAAATTAAAAGCCTCAATTCATTACAAAATGATACGTATTTTAAAATATTATTAGACTGCACAAGCCTTCAAAAGTTGGGTTATGTCATGTTTTTTAGCTTTTGATAATTGATTCTTACAAATTTTGTACCGCTGAACCCGAAATTGACCTTCATTTTTAACTATCATATCAAGATTTTTCGAAAATTGCAAATTTCAAAGTTAAGAAAATCAATGTTAAAATTGAATTTCCTCCCCCATCTCATCGGACCACTCAGCTGTTTAGCTGTAAGAATCCCAGGATGAGCAAAAATATCGAATAATTTTTTAATAAAATAAAATAAAATAAAAAAATGTTTTACATATGTTTTATAGTATGGGATTTTCGCTATATTTTAACTTACACATTTGCGATTTGCAAAAAAATTCTAACGTGATGGCTAAAAATGAAGGTCATTTTCAGATTCAGTGCTAAAAAGTGCGTAAAAATCAATTATCAAAAGTTAGAAAACACAACCATCTCCTCTACTTTATAGTATTCGATTTTTGTTATTCTTTAAATTTGAAAATTTATGACTTGCGAAATATACTGACATGATGGTTAAAAATTAAGGTAATTTTCGGATTCAGTGCTAAAAAATACATAAAAGTTAAAAATCCCAACAATCTCAGTCTTGTATTATCTAATCTAAAACTTTTTCTTAAACTCCTTGGCAGAAATCTAGCCGAAATGTTTTGTGTTATCCTGTAAAATAAGTATAAATGGTAACCACCAAAAATCTTAATAATATTAGATTGTTATCGGATTTGCGTCAGTATGTAAAATGCAATCTCGATCGGATATTTAAAAGTGGGTTAAAGTTCGAGTACAAATTTTGAACTGGAAAAATATACATACGATTGTTGAAGTAACATAAAAACTTATAAAAAACATAATTTTTGTTAAAAGAAATCATAAGAGAAACAGTCTCAAATCCTGACAAAATAAAATACACTGCTCAAAACAATTAAAGGATATTGCAGTTTTAGGTGGATTTTGTATCTGGTAAACTATTTAGCTGATTGATACATGGTCGACAGACATAGTAGGTTATATGAGAATAAATTACACATGATTGGCAGAAAAAAATGCATTTTATTGCGCATTTGTGTACGAAAGGAAAAAAACACAATTTGTGCATATGAGAAAAAAAGAATAAGAAAAGGTGCTTTCTTCAAAGAAAATCATTTTCAGTAGGGGGTATGGTTTCCACGGGCGGCCAGCAACGTTGAACACCTTTGAGGCATGGACTCAATGAGGCTATTAATGACGAGTTGGGGTATTCTGCCCCACTCTTCCAGAAGAGCTCTTTCCAGTTCTTGGAGAGTTTGTGGGGGTTGTTGGCGGCCAGAAACTCGTCTTCCTAGAGCGTCCCAAACGTGCTCGATTGGATTCATGTCTGGAGAACACGCTGGCCATTCCATTCGAACGATTCCTTCCTCGAAAAGGAAATCCTCCACCAGGTTTGCACGATGTGGCCTGCAGTTATCGTCCATTAAAATGAAGTTATCTCCGATTGCTGCAGCGTAAGGGACTACAATAGGTCTGAGGATCTCATCCCTATATCGGCGACCAGTCAGAGCTCCATCTCGAATGATGTAGAGGTCAGTGCGCCCGTCAATGGAGATGCCACCATACACCAACACTCCTCCACCGCCAAATCTGACACTTTCGTGCACGAACGCAGGATTTTTCCTACTGCCACGGTCCCTCCAGATGAAAATACGCCTATTATCCGGATGCACAGAAAAACGGGACTCGTTAGAAAACAGAATATTGCTCCATTCATTTCTCCTCCAGTTGACATGCTCGGTTGCCCACTCCCTGCGGTCGCGACGATGCCTTGATGTTAATCTAACACATACCACCGGTCGGCGAGCATACAGACCTACAGCATGGAGCCGGTTTCAGACAGTCTGAGTTGAAATCGTGGTGCCTGTAGCCGAGCGAAGGTGTTGTTGGAGAAGAGTAGCGTTCATGGTTCGGTGTCTCCGAGCTGTTAACGCTAAATACCGATCTTCATTGGGCGTTGTTGCCCGTCTACGACCTTGCCCTGGTCTTCGGCCTGCACATCCATTCTCCAAAAAACGGTTCCAGATCCTGGAAATGACACTTTGTGACACTCCAATGGCTTGCGCTACTTCGGCTTGAGTTTGGCCTCCTTCTAACCTACCAAAAATTCTCAAAGCTTCTGAATCTGTCAAATGACTTCGCTGAGACATCGTACTCATCGAAACAAACCAATCACTGAATGCCGATCATCCTTGTCTTAATTCTCTTTTATCCAGTTGAAAGTCAAATTTCATTCGCTGCCGCTGAAGCGACGTTTTTGACGTCGAACTCAAAATTTGCATACTCCACAGTTTGAAAACCAGAAAAAATTGCATTTGTGATTCTCTTCTTCTATTTTCGGCAAAAAAAATTTCGTTTATATCTTTATTTTATATAAAACTTCAAATATCCTTTAATTGTTTTGAGCAGTGTATATGTTATTTTAGCCAATTTGAGAATTAATCATAATACTTGTCGGATTTTTTTTCAAAGCGCAGATACACATGAAGTAAGATCTTCGAATACTTTAAACACTTGGTATATGATCCCTCAAAGCTAAGCCGAACTCATTTGTTTTCAGGGTAGAAAAGTGGCATAAGTCATGCATTTTTAAAGTTTCATAACTCGCTCAATTTTAGCGGTATATGAATGGGACTTTTTTTGTCTTACTTGTCAGTGTAATAGGAAAAAATTACTAAATATAACTTATAGGACCGGGGGACCGTATAAAAACTTAAATTTCGTAATTTTTTAAGAAATGTTTTTAATTGACCCAAATCGCTTTTAAAATGTTTCTTTACCTGATTTAAAACATTTTTGTAATTGGAACTATATGTCTATGACTAACGGTTTAGGAATTAGGCATTGGACACCGTTGAGACCGGACACCCTGTATTTTCCTAGTCCATGACCGGTGCCCTTTTAAAATTTTATTCGTTTGTTTTTTTTACAAATAAAACAATCATATTTTTTTGTTGAAAACTGATTCAATAAATTTATCAGTTCCTTAAAAAAATCTTCGCTCAAAGACTAGATAGTTACATATACGCTGCTCAAAACAATTAGGGGATATTATGCTTTTTGATATAAAATGCCTGTGAGGAAAACCTTTGTTGACTGTTATATGATCTATATGTGTTGTAAGATATGTGAACAGAAAAATAAGCTGCGAAAATGAGATAATTAAATGTTTATTTGTTGCTAAGCAAAAGATGCACAATTGGTGCATATCACACGGACAAGCAAAAAATGTGATTTATCGGATACAAATGAGTTCCAATAAGGGGTATGGTTTCCCTTGACCGAAAGCAATCTCACAACTACGAGGCATGGAATCAATGAGGTTATCAAAGCGACATTAGGGTGATCTCGCCCACTCCTGTTGAAAAGAGTTTTCCAACTGCTGAATTGTTTGTGGGGTTGATAAGCGACCTGTAATCCTTCTCTCTAGAAGGTCCCAAGCACGTTCTATGGGGTTCATGTCTGTGGAATGCGCAAGCCAATCTATTCGAAGGATTCCTTCGTCGAAAAGGAAATTGTCCACTAGTCGAGCACGATGTGGCCTGCCGTTATCATCCATGAGAACGAATTCATCCCCAATTGTTGCAGCGTAAGGGGCCACAATAGGTCTGAGGATCTCATCTCTATATCGCTGAGCCGTCAGTGCTTCATTCCTGATAATGTATAGGTCGGTGCGGCCATTGATAGACATATCGGTCCAGACCATCACTCCGCCTCCGTCGAAGACTTTCGGACACTTTCGTGCACAAGTGTAGGATTTTTCAGAGTGCTACGTTCTCTTCAGATCGTAATCAGCCTATTGTCAGGTTGTACACTAAAGCGGGACTCGTTCGTGAAGAGCATGTTGCACCACTCATCATGTCCCCATCTGAGATGCTCTTGTGCCCACTTCTGCGGGCAGCAATGTGGCACGCTGTTAAAGAAATACAAACTATAGGTCTGCGAGCATACAAAACAACATGATGGAGACGGTTTCGAACAGTTTCAGTCAAAAATCTGGTACCAATAGCCTTCTGATGGTGGTATTGCAATAGAGTTTTGTTCATACTGCGGTTTCTTCTGGTAATTAATATTAAATACCGATCCTCATTTTGTGTTGTTTCACGCGTGTTTCATCTTATCCTGTTCTTCGGCCAACGTTTCCAGTTTCCAAAAATCGATTCCATAGTCTGGAAATAACACTGTGCAAAGCTCCAAACGATTTCACAACAACGGATTGCGTTTGACCATCCTCTACACGACCGATGCCTCTACAGGCTACCAATTCAGCTAAGTCATGTTGCTGAGACATCGTATTCGCTGTTACAACTCATTCAACACGTGCCAATTGTTTTTAACCTTATCATTCTAAGGGATGCTGCGAGGTCGCTTTTCACTCCTTATCTAGAACAGGTCGTTTTGTATCTCACAGACAAAATTTGCATATTCTCAACTTTGTAAACGTTATAATTTTCCTTTAAAAACCCCTTTCTTTCATTTTTGTTAAAAGAGTTGTCGCTTATATGGTCGTTTCCTACCAAACTCACAATATTTCCTAATAGTTTTGAGCAGTGTATTTTAACTTGCGTTTTGTTTTATTATTTTTAGATGAAACCACTCACAATTGGAGTTAGGTTAGCGATTCAACTCTGATTTTTTTTTCATACTTTGGTGGTTTGAATGTCCTATCTACGTATAAAAAACAACGAGTGAAATTTGGGCTAATATGCAAAGCAAACAAGTTTTAGGTAACTGAATTTTTGAGTATTTTAAAGCTTCTATTACGTAAACCGTACATTTTTTTTGCCGATTTCATCTTCACGCTTTTGTTATAATGTATCACATGACTTTCTATTGGTGTTCTTTCATTAAAACCTGTGTTAATGATACCTATAAAATTTTTAGATAGTGTCCATTCATATCTTTGCCCAACAGTTATTGCCTAAGCCCCAAACCATAAATCATTAATTTTGTATAGGTATAGTTTCAATTTCAAAAAACATTTCAAATATTCTTTCTCATCATATTAAAAGCCATTTACGTCAAAAGAGTTATTTTTGTAAAAGTTAACAAAATTTAAATTTTTATACGATTCCTGTTTCTTGCAAGTTATTTTTAGGAAAACTTCCTCCATGCTTTAACAAGTAAAAACAAAAGCTACTTGTTTGTATGACCAAACTTACCTAGTTTTAATATAAGATAGCATTGAGCAAGTTTCTCTAAATATAGGAGACAGGGATATATATATATATATTATATAGGACTCAGAAAATACATAAAAAATTAAATTTTGAAACTTTTACAAAAACAATTATTTTGACTCAAAAGGTTTGTAATTCAGTGCACAGATCGATTAACTCCATCAAATGAAAATGTTCTGTATAAACAGTTAAAGTTATTGTAACTATAAAAATATTGTATCTATATAATATTTTTTCTCGGGATATTTTGATTGAACTCATTAATTTTCTTTTAATCAAAGGCTCTTGAAATTCCTCGACCCCCCTCCCCTGCTTCTAATGATATCGTTATCAGTGTTTAAAAATTATTTTTATTTTTACAATTTTTTTCGTTCTTTTCTTTTTATACGTTTGCAATAATATACAGATATAGTTATACATTTATTATTCGCACACTTTTCTGGTTTAAATAAAGAGAAGAAGTTAATAAAATATCACTGTCAAATATGAAATAACTTTATATCAAATACTACTTTAAAGAAGTACTTACTATTTAAAAGTATTTAATAGCTTTCTGTTACATGATGTATTCAACGCTAATATTGTCTTCTTGCACTTGCCCCATGCACGGGGGTAAATAGAACTTCTTATAAATAAAACAAGTGGACAACATTCTTCCCATTTTTTACTAGTAAAAATAACAAGTATCATTTCGAACCTGGGGTTCTCTAACAAAGAAATTGTTTGCACATATGGCACAAGAATATTAATGGCGAATATTGAGATATTTCATATTTTGCAATGAAATGATTTTATAATTATTTAATGGTTTTAATAACAATTTTGCATATTCATAAAAATAGATAACAGACTAAAAGAAAAAAAAAGATAACAGATGTAAAGAAAAAGTTACCAAGAAAAGTAAATTTTTGTTGGATAAAAAATGATAACGATATCAAAACGCAAACCACACCTCCCCCTACAGATATATTACTATATCAACTGCCAGGCTTCCTCTACCCCCCAAAGTGATAACGTTATGTATGTACATTCCCTTTTATATATTTTTATCTTATTTTTATAAAACTTGAAATACATTTTTTAAAACTAAATAATATTTAAAACTAAAATTTAAGTAACAGAAGTAGGGGAAAGTAGGGGAATGGCGCTCACTTAAGGGAAAACATGAATAGCTAGTCAAATTTAGACAAAAAAATCAATATTTTATTAACGAAGTATAACTCCAAAGCATAAGGAACAGTTTGCAATCAACTAATTTGCATAAAAGTTTAAGGATTTTTTTTATCGTTTTATTTAAATAACCATCGATTGATCGGTAATGCCCGACATGGTAGGGTAATTGCGCTCAGAGTTTGAATACAACATTTAAGTAAGACAAAAGCCACATATGTAGTTGTGTGGGCTGTTCACACCACTGCAGACTTTTTGCGACCACTTTACACATATTGTGCACACATTGTGTTACAGATATAGTGGGCTACTTTTTTTAAATTTAGGTTTTTTGATTTTCACCACTTTTTTTGAAATCGTAAAATTCTCCTTGTTTAATGACATATTAATTAAGGCGAAAACAGGGGAATTTTACCATTTCAAAAAAGTGGTGTTTATCAATAAATTAGAATTTGAAAAAAGTTGCCCACTGGCAACACTTCTTCTGGAATTCCACGCGAGCGCCATTACCCGTTATCGCCATGTTGGGTTTTAATGCATTATAATTGGCGTAAAAACGCACTACAAAAATAAATAAAAGCATGAAAATACAGCTAAATGTATATATTTTGTAGATATAATGAGTAAATTAATATTTGAAAATAAGAGTGTACAATTACCTTCAAGTTAGATGTTGTAGAATTTTATAATAAAACAACTGCAAACTAATAACGTGAGGACACAAAAATACTTTCCTTCCGATGGTCACTATACCCTTACTGGGAACTTACGATGACGTTCGCTAGGTGCCGGTACCGATCACACGTTTTCAATTCTATTCTGTTTAGAGATATTGGGTAAGCGGGATTGCCCTTCTGAGCGTCATTACCCTACTTTCCCCTAATGAAAAAAAAAATAATAATAACCACTCACCTTATCAACTGTAGATATTCCTCTAGATTCTAAACATATGATGAACGAAATCCAAATGGTTCCAGATTTTTGTGTTTTATGGCTGAGAGATTTGTTATTATTTATTCTACTAAATGGTGGTGGTGGTGTTGTTTGTTAAGGCCGATAATCTGTGCGAGGGATAGAGGTCTACGGGAGGGTCAGATTACTTCCGCGGAGTGGAGGGGGGTTATTTCAACAAGCGTGGCAGGGTTTCGAACCCAACACCTCCTGCCTACCAGCTTTGAGAGCAGATCCTCTCCGCCGTTGGCGGGATCTCTATTAAATGGAAAAGCAATAACAGTGGTTACATTTTTCTTAGACATTTAAAATGGAGTTAAAAATTAATATTCTAATTAATCAGACAATATTTCTTAAACTATTAAAACTGTTATTGAGTTCAACCCCCAACCGGAGTGACAAATATTGTCGTTTAACTACTGTGAGTGGTTTGTCAGACCGCTTAATCTTTAACTGATGTTACCGGTTTCACAGACCGGTGCTTTTTTTTTCAATTTTCATAGTTTAACTTGCAAATTTAAGTTTATCTACAAACACTACTGAAATTGTGTTTCGTTTGGAACTTTAGTACTAACACCAGAGACTTTTGAATAGGTGAATTTTAATTATAACATTCCTGTACAAAAAGTTTAGTACAAAAACAACATCCTATGAGTTAATCGCGACTTTTATTCATCTTTCGATGGAGCGGTCTCACAGACCGCTTCACACCAGTTATGTGACAATTTCTGTGACATCAGTTAAAGGTTAATCTAAACATAAATAAAAGGCTACATTAACTCTCAAAATACTATTTCTTTACTAAACTTCATGTAGAGGGCTATTATATTTAAAATTCAGCTATTCGAAAGTCTCTAGTGAAAGTAAAAGGACTCCAAATAAAACAAAATTTAACCAGTATCTATAGTTAAACTGAAAATTTGTGAAAATTGAAAAATGCAGCGGTCTGTGAGACCGCTAACAGCGGTTACGGCTTAATACAAGTTAAGATAAAGTTACTCATGATGTTTAGAAATGCAGTCTATTTAAATTTGCGAAAGATTTATTTGATACCTGAAGAAAGGATAAATGGATCCCAAAAAAAAAAAAAAAAAAAAAAAAATGGAGAGTAATTTAAATTAAATATTATTTTCTAAAGAGATTACAGTAACAAAATGTCATTGCTCTTTATATTAAATGTAAAAAGAACCAATAAATTGTGGACATGAAAAGCTCAAGTAAAATTATTTTCACCTCTATGACTTCCAAACGAATAAAATCCGTCGTTCTCTAGTAGACTAAGCAACACTATTAAACTTATGAGATCCCTATTCTGAGGAAGTGTGATTCGTGAGCAAATATTGTCTTTTGATGTATTTGAGAAGTGTTTCAAACAGAAATGATAGACACCTGCTCAGTGGAGTGCCCTTGAAAGAGAAAGTGATCTCTGCGCCAAATGTGGTAGACGTGCATTTGCGACAAAGCAATACGGTCATAGAAAGGTAAGCAACACAATTCCATATGAATGGAGGCCTCACCTAATATTCCACAAACTCGCTTTTATAGCTCCCCTATGAAGCTATTTGTTGTAGCTCTTCTCTCGAGCCTCAAGAACATGGATAACTCCACTAGTAAGTACTATTTACCACTCATTTTAGTAATTAAGTCATAACTGAATTTTTACACAATATAGAGTAGTCATACAACTTTTGATTGACATTTAATTGATGCGTTTAATGCCCGAGTGGTTAAGGGTATTGGTTAGAGAGATCTCAAGTTTCCTAGCTAAAGTTAAACTTATGAATGGGGAATTCATTTTTATTTTTAAAATATCTCCCCGAGGAAATCAATATTTTAAACTTATTTTTTCTGTGTACGCTTCTGGAGGGATGTATCTTTTCTTTTTCGTTGCTAAAATAGTTCCAAACTGTAGAGGAGACCGGGAGAATGGCGACACCTTAAGGGAATTTAAATTTTTTCACCTAAAAAAAATGCGTATTTTTTAATAGTAAAAATTCTAAAGCTGAATCATGATCTTTAGTATCTGTATAAATTTAACCGTAATCATAACTGTAAAGTAAGCACACATAAAGAAAATTTCTTTCAACTTCTGTACAGTGGAGGGATAATCCAGGATACTGGGGTAATTCCGGTACTGTACTGACGGCTAATGACGACACTCTTTAATCATCTAGTAAATACATAAAATAGATACTAGGAGACACATAACCTACTGAAAATATTTAGAAAGCAATAATTTAGCAGAATAATTACATGTTCCTTAAGCTAGATTTATTAATGTGTTAAGCTTACAATTTAACTCTAATTGGAAAAGTCACCCTTTGCCATGGTGGCGGCATTACATCGAGAGGACAATATAGCGGAAATCCTCCAGCAAAGCCGAAAGAAGAACCGAACTTGTTCAACAGATTGCATCAAAATGTCGGTGAATGCATGTAGATTACGGGTAATATTATCTTAAGTTCCTAATGCTACAATAAAAGTGTTTACCTCGATTCATTTGAAGCTCTAAAAGAAGAAGCAACGAAATGAAAACTAAATTTTTCACTAGAACAAACGAACGACGTATAACAAAATCACTCTCACTCTAGGTACTGTTTCTATTGTTGGTCGCTATAGTGGAGGCGCATTCACTATCTCAAACTACCGTTAGTTTTTAAACTAGGTACGGTTATGCTATCTAGGGTGGCGGCATAACCCTGAGTGGCGCCATTCCACCGGTCTCCCTACTTATTGCGCGATGAATTTTGACATGACAATATGCCTGGTAATTGGAAAATATAATCTGATAAAAGAAAAAAGAAATGGACTGTCTCTATCTTATACATAATGTTAAAACATTTCAAAAGTAAAATATTTTTTTGTTTAACTTAATCTATACTAGAATAAAAATTTGAGTGTGTTTGTCTGTGATTTTCAGAAAAATGTCAGTTAATTCGATTATTTAGATGGAGTAGAGTAGACCGGGGGAATGGCGCCACTCGGGGTTATGCCGCCACCCCACCTAGTTTAAAAACTAACGGCAGTTTGAGATAGTGAATGCGCTTGCACTATAAGCGGCCAACAATAGAAACAGTGCCTAGAGTGAGAATGATTTTGTTGTACGTCGTTCGCTTATTCTAGTGAAAAATTTAGTTTTTATTTAGTTGCTTCTTATTTTGAAGCTTCAAATGAGTAGAGGTAAACACTTTTTATTGTAACATTAGGTACTCAAGATAATATTACCCGTAATCTAAATGCATTTGCCGACATTTTGATGTAATTTGTTGAACAAGTTCGGTTCTTCATTCGCTTTGCTGGGGGATTTCCGCTATATTGTCCTCTCGGGGAAATGCCGCCACCATGGCAAAGGGTGAATTTTCCAATTTGAGTTAAATTGTAAGCTTAGTACATTTAAAAAATCTATCTTAAGGTACATTGTAATTATTCCTTATTTTGATAAATTATTGCTTTCTAAATATTTTCAGTAGGTTATGTGCTTCTTAGTATCCATTTTACGTATTTACTAGGTCATTAAAGAGTGGCGTCATTACCCCGATATAGTGGCGGAATTACCTCAGTATCCTGGGTCATCCCGCCACTGTACAGAGGTTGAAAGAATTTTTTTTTTATATGTGCTTATTTTATAGTTATGATTACGGTTAAATTTATACTGATACTAAAGATCATGATTCAGCTTTAGAATTTTTACTATTAAAATTAAACATTTTTTTTAGGTGAAAAAATTTAAATTTCCTTAAGGTGTCGCCATTTCCCGGTCTCCCCTATAGTAAAAAATAACATCTAAACTTATTTTTGTATGTAAGCTTTTTCCTGAATAGGCTCAGAAACGATTACGTAATAAACCCTAAAATTATTAGGGGTAGATAATGTTTCTGTCTACAATCTGCAGTTTGAAATTTAATAAATTAAATTTTCCTTTTTTCCGTTTTTGAAAAACACAGTAAATTTATTATTTTCGAGTAACTTAAAATGATTTCCCCATTAAATCCTCTATGGAAATTAATTTTTAGTACTAGAGGAGACCGGGGGAATGGCGACACCTTAAGGGAATTTAAATTTTTTCACCTCGAAAAAATGTTTATTTTTTAATAGTAAAAATTCTAAAGCTGAATCATGATCTTTAGTATCTGTATAAATTTAACCGTAATCATAACTGTAAAGTAAGCATACATAAAAAGATATTTTTTAAACCTCTGCACAGTGGAGGGATTACCCAGGACACTGGGGTAATTCCGCCACTGTACCGGGGTAATGCCGCCACTCTTTAATGACCTAGTACATGCATCAAATGGATACTAGGAAACACACAACTTACTGAAAATAGTTAGAAAGTAATGTAATTGAGCAAAATAATGGTTAAGCTTACAATTTACTTCATATTGCAAAAGTCACTCTGCTGAATCGGCTCCACAACATTAAAATGAGGCCATTTCTCACCCGATTTGCATGGTGGCGGCATTACCCCGAGAGGACAATATGGCGGAAATCCTCAAGCAAAGCCGAAACAAGAACCGAACTTGTTCAACACATTACATCAAAATGTCGGCGAATGCATATAGTTTACGGGTCATATTATCTTAAATACCTAATGTTACAATAAAAGGTGCTTATCTCTACTCATTTGAAGCTCCAAAATAACAAGCAACTAGATGAAAACTACATTTTTCACTAGAACAAAAGAACGACGTACAGCAAAGTCACTCTCACTTTAGGCACTGTTTATATTGTTGGCCGCTATAGTGCAGGCACATTCACTATCTCAAACTGCCCTTAGTTTTTAAACTAGGTGGGGTGGCGGCATAACCCGGGTTGGCGGCATTCCCCCGGTCTCCCCTACTTCTTTTTATGTTTATTTGTTAAAAACTTATCTCAAAGAGGTGGTTCAAGCCAGTTTTGAATTAGGGCGGGGGAAAATCCCCACCCCCCCGCGGATTTTGAATTTTTACCTTTAAGTGATGTGGCAGAAATTGTCTCATAACTAGTGTGAAGCGGTCTGTGAGACCGCTCGATCGAAACATGAATTAGAAGCTCTGTTAACTCAAAGGATACTTTTTCTGAAACTAAACTTTTTCTACAGAACTTTTATAACTAAAATTTACCCATTCAACAGCCTCTAGCGATAATACTAGGCTTCCAAACGAAACAAAATTCAACTAGTTAATATAGTAAAACTGGAAATTACACGCAAGGCCCGACTTAGACTGGGGGGTTGGGGGGGGGGCAAACGTTACTCGGGGGTCCCTCTTTTATCTTTTGAAAATTTTCTTGAATTATACTGAAATAACTAAATCTAAACTTCATACCTATTGTATGTATATATAAATTTCATACCAACTACTATTCACATTTATATACAGAATAGCACAAGAAAGATAACTTTAAGAAACTGTAGAATGCACTTTTTTTTTTAGTTTATAGGAATATAAGGATAAATATGATCCATTAAAATGTAAATACAGTTCTTTCAGGCATTATTGGCTATTTGTGTTAATACTTTTCTACTTAACTTAATCTTTGTGTTCAATCAACATGCATTTGGGCGATTCCATCAAATGGAAAGGCAAGTGGTGGCATGCATTTGATAATAATAGCAGCAAAATTTCAATACTTGTTATGTTATTACTGCATTCCTCATGATGTCCTAAAGTACTTTGGTATAAAATTTCCTATTATGACATATTCTTTTAAACAGAAAACAACAGATAACAGATGAGTGAGATTACAGTAATATTTTAATTAAATTTATGTATTTAAAAAAATCTTTATGAAATCAGGAAGGGAGAAATTAAATATCAAAAAATGAAAAACATTTTTAATTAGATTTTCTAAATAAGAAGATCAATCGAAAAGGCTTGTTTAACAACATAAATTGGACAAGGAGAAGAGAGCACCTTTAATTCTGAAAAGAAAGAATTTTGGTCACTTTTGGTCATTTTTTATCATTTAGCTACCCTTTAACCCGGGAGAACTCACTAGTGAGAATTTCTCTCACGGTGCCCAATTGCTTTTCTTTTACTTTACATTCATTTAATATCAACTTTTTTTGCTTGGCTTAGTACTTTTATTCACGAAAGAGGTAAAATAACTGAAATAACATTTTCCATTTTAATTAAAATGAAAAATGGTTTAAATAAGAGTCTTAAAAAAAGTACGACGGTGAGAGAAAATCTCATGCAGCGAGTTCTCCCGGGTTAAAGAAACACTTATATCTTCCTTTGAGGGGGACCTCAAATCGGGGGGGGGGGGGCCCGGGCAGCTGCCCCGCATTAGTCAGGCCCTGATTACAAGTTAAACTGGGAAAATTGAGAAAAGCTGCGGTCTGCGAGACCTCTAACATTAGTTAAAGGTTAATAAACTGAATTTTCTTTTTCTCCGATTTTGAATGACATACTTCATTTTTTCCATTTAGGAGGGAGGGGGGGGGGGCTTTTCCATTTAAATCCTCTGTGGAAATTAATTTTTAGTTCCATTTCTTTTTATGTTTATGTGTTAAGAGCCATTATTTTGAAATTCAAACAAAAAGTGATACTTTGATAGTCGTATTTTTTAATTGGCTTGATTTTTTTTATGTTGAAGTAGATCATATTTAATGAATAATGTGCAATTTTGAAGCCCTGAAAAAATTTCCTGTTTCCTGTAGAAAATATCAAAGTTCCAGATCATGAATCCCTTTTTTCATGAAAATTGAAATGCCAGTATGTTTGGATTGCTGTATCTCTGGAAAGCAACAACATCCCAAAATTCCTTTGTCATAAATTGTTAGTATAACACTAACTAATATTCGTCAGGCCGAAATGTCGGAGCATGGAGTCGTATAAACTTAGCACATAACATTTTTAAATTTAAAAAAAAAAGTTTAATTTTCATGATTACTGTTTAATAGTACAAAATTAAATTTCAAATAATATCCGTTGAATCCTCATTTTCTAGTGTTTTATTCAGTCATCAGTTGCCTCAGGTAATGCTCAGATGCTAATTTTTGGCATGATAATCAACAAAATGAACCATTATAGCCTGTGGCAAGCCTGGGGGTTGAAATTTTGGGTCATAGACAGTATCTTTTACCGTACTCAGTACACCGCTTATCAATCCCCACTCCATCCAGATATTGGTATGCAACAAAACTCTGCATCTAACAGCTGAAAAAAGTCCAGCCTGAAGTCCAAACACGTGATCATCTTCACTACATCTTACTTTTAATTATTGTGGTCTGCTAACATTCTTGTCATTGACCACTTTGATTTAAGAAGTACTTCTTGATTATGTTCTTTCACTTGCTTGTTTTTGGAAAAAAGACATAGCATCTTGAAATAAATCTTGAAGATATAGCATCTTGAAATCATTCAAAATGAGCCGGAAGCAGTGTAGCTTTCCACCGTTGCATAAGGGGTGAGAGTAGTCTGAAACTTGACCCACGCAAAGCGAATATAGAGTCTTTCGAAACTGTCTTCGCTGATCGTCATTTTGACTCAATGAGTTTGTTAATGTGAAGCAATTTTCAAAAGCTCTAAGCATTTTTTGTCTGCGAAGAGCCAAAATGTCTTTTATAGGATGTTTCTTACATAGAGGGATGTCTTTTACGCGATGTAACTACCTAATACCTCCAAGGATTTAAACAAAGTACCTTTGCGACATCTTTGTTCAAGTTCAGCCATAAGACGACAATTGAAAATTCGTCAATAAATATAAATAATACTGTATTCATGCTGAGCTGTAGATTTTTTTCTGCCTGGCTTTTTAAATCAGCGAACTATATTAAACACGTTTTTTTAAGCACTGAGTGAATTAACTTCCCTTCGACATTAAGCTCATCAGTATCTGTTAGTTCCAAAAGAATGACAGCTTCTGATCCTAATGGTTGTTTTGCTAATTTCCTTGATTATTCTACTTTTTCCAGCTCTTGCTTTTCCAATAATAAAAGTTGACTTAGGGAAAATTGTAACTTCTGCTTTCAATGGCGAAAGCTATTCTGTGCATAACTAAAGTATTTTCTGCTGCTCATCTGTAAATCTGATGTCAAAATTATCAAAATTATCATGCAGCGTGATTTGTTGTTCTTTAAAATAATTCAGAAATGTTAAAAGTAAAGAGAATTCATTGAATAAGAGAGTCTACGGTAAAGAGAAAGAATAACCACCGGGGATGTGTTGAGCGATTTTGATTTGTTTAATGTAGCTCCGATCTTTGAGACAATCAAAAATTGGAACTGGATTCATCGAGCAAACGGCAGAAAACTTCAAAGCCCCTTAAAAGACATGCATGTCTGGCATAGACCAGACTTATTTAATATGGTATAAGGGAAAGGTTTGTAACACGTATGTAGCACGCACACATGGGAAATCCACTTCTCCTCTATCAAACTTGATACTTTTGTTTATCTGAGTTATTGTTATATCGTTATTCGCGCAATTACTCGTAAACAGATGGGTTATTTTTATGTGACTTTTCCACATAGAATTACGCTGAATAACTCTTTTCATCTCAATTTCTTTCTTTTAACTGGCATTTTCGAAACTTTTGTGTATAATGTTACACATATAAAAATATGTACATTTCTTAAAATGTACACTACATCTAGGCAACAGGTTAAAAAAAATCACGGACTGATTTATGACTTTTAGTGAAGTTGATTTCTCACGAATTATCATTCATTGTTGTATCCATTTTCCGATTATAAGCATAAAACTATATAGTCATATACATTAACGTCAAAATTTTCGCCAAGCTTGGAGACATTTGGCGAAATTTCCCTAAATTTGGTGACCAAAAATATGTTGATATAAATGCAGCGAATTTGACTGTAGCTGCCAAATTTGGCGAAATTTCCGCTGAAATTCAGCACTGACGATTCTTCTCTAATCGGGTTCTTCGCATTTTAGCTTAGTGTTTTACCCTAAAAATAGCTAAAATCTTAAAATCAAGAAATAAGTAAGATACCTTTTCTTTACGCTTTTAGGACTTTTTTACTTTGTTATCTACATATTTCTGTTTTCAAGTGTACATCTAAGCCAAAAATGCTTATCTCATTCACTTCAGAACGTTCCCTCGCATTTCAGTTGCAACAAATTCACTTACGGTGAATTAAAAAAAATGAGTAACCTTCTGTAATTGGGACCACTACCAAATGGTTGTATTTGCGCATAAAACAGCGCTCCCTAAATTATGAAATTTTCTACCAACCCGATTAAGGAAATTTCCTAAAGCAAGCATACATACCTCTGAATAAAAACATACATAAGAATACATACATATAAGTAATACATACATAACATCATATTTTTCTCGACTTCTTTTATTATCATTCCTGGCCATGCGGTTAATAGTGAATCTGTTATCATGCAACTAACATCCAAAATTGTATTCTCCGTATTCGATTTCTTTTTATTTCTCTTAATTTAAGATTCAAAGTGAATCGCATCGATTTGGTAGGTTACGGAAAATGTTCACTTGCATTTCAGTTGCAGCACATTCACTTACGGTGAAATAAAAAGAAAAATTAATAAACTTCTGAAATTGGGACCGTTACCAAATAGTTAAATTTGTGCATCAAACAACGCTCACTAAATTATGAAATCGTCTACAAACCCGAATACGGAAATTTTTCAATACAAGCATATATACGTTTTAATACAACCATACATACATAGGAATACATACATATAAGTAATACATACATGACATTATATTTTTCTAGATTTCTTTGATTATCATTCGTAGCCATGCGGCTAATACTGAAATCGTTACCATGCGGCTAATAAAAGAATTCGTATTCTCCGTATTCGATTTCTTTTCATTTCTCTTAACCCTTAACTGGAAACGTAAAAATCCCGTGCACAAACAGAACACTTAATAATTTACCTAATAGTGAATTTAAATATTTAATCTTTAGTAGTAATGCATTAACAGGACCAATTTTTTAATATAATAGCATAAAAATAAGCTTTGAATGTCGGAGAGAGAAAATATCAAGGGCAGATATGTAGACGCAACCATCTCGCAGACGGCACGTTTCCAGTTAAGGGTTAATTTAAAATTCAAAATGAATTGCACCGATTTGGAAGGTTACGGAGAATGTCCTTGTGCATTTCAGTTGCAGCACATTCACTTACAGTGAATGAAAAAAAATGAGTAACTTTCTGTAATTGGGACCGCCGCCAAATGGTTAAATTTGCGCATCAAACAACGCTCGCTAAATTATGAAATTGTCTACAAACCCGATTGCGGAAATTTCCCAATACAAACATGCATACGTCTGAATATAAACATACATACATAAGAATACATACATATAAGTAATACATACATGACATTATATCAGGGTTCGTACGACTCCTGGGATTTTGCGACCAGGAAATTCTTTTGCACCGCTATTTTCTTACAGAAAATCTCTCCTTATAAGAATGCGAAATTTCACCAGTTTAGCCTAGATTTCTTTTTCTATAAAAAAGTACTGGAAACTCTCTTGGAAAATACCCTGATCCGTACAAAACCCTGTTATATTTTTCTCGATTTCTTTGATTTGTCACTCGTAGCCATGCGGCTAATACGAAATCCGTTAACATATGGCTAAGACCCAAAATTGTATTCCCCGTATTCGATTTCTTTTCATTTCTCTTAATTTAAAATTCAAAATGAATTGCATCGATTTGGTAGGTTATGGAGAATAAAAAGTGGTCGTTACGGACGTAGAAAGTAAAACTTCTGAAAGTCAATCTATATCTCAGGCCACAAATATTGACGACACCATAACGATTCGGATGAGGTTAAAATGCATAATTTACAACAATGAAGCTAATGTTTTGTTTAATAACGAGATGAAACCCGTCGCATTTTGACGAAAGAAATTGTTTAAAAAAGAACTCATACATTAGTTAATACTTGCTCTCAACAAATGTTATTTTTAATTTAAAGTTACCAAAATACTAATTCCATAAACTTCGACTGTTCAACGTATTAAATTAAAATATATTAGTATACCTAACCAAGATAAGTAATTGTGATAAATTACCCATTGAAGCTCTTATGTTTGAAATTACCGATTGAAAATCAGCAAAAATGATTTCACCATGAGCCAATCATAGAATTATTTTTCGCGTGAAATTTAAATTTAACGTCATTTTCATCGTCTCAAAATTTACATACGCATCTCTCAAATTTACATTTACCATTTCAAAAATATCGCAGTACGCAATAAGTTATTAATACATATATTTCCAAACTTGAAATCAAGTTTGTTAACTACGACTTTGCATGTGAACATTCGCACTCTTGACTTGTCATTCTAATCTCCGTAGCGGCGAGTAAAATTCCAGAAATTTATATCTTTTAGAGGCGTCCGTAGTAAAATATTTCGTTTTATCATAGAAAATGATGGTTTTCATTTAAATATGATGTCACTTTGCCTCATTGAAGCATTTCACATAGCGTCTCAAACTCAGTGGAGTGAAAAAGTATTGAATTGTAATAACTTTTTGAGGAAAAATTTAGTGTTTTTTTTTAAAGCGTGACGTCATTCTCTGTTCTTTTTTTTACAATGTCAATTTTGAATTTTATTAGAAATTGGCATCAACAAAAATAAACATACTTTATTAATTTTCTTTTCTTTACAACAATGGAAGTAATCCAATTGCTACCATTTTGAAAAAAAATCATAGAAAATTTTTAAATTTTAAATTTAAATATAAAAATGGGAATATTTAAAAAAAATAGCTAGTGCCGCAAATCTACAACGAAACAGCTTTCATTAAAATAAAGAATTATTAAAATTGGTTCAGAAAAGAGCTCAAGGTAGATGTATAAAAAAAAAAGCTTTATCTTTCAAATACATAGATTTAAACCCGTAATGTTATCTCTATGGGAAAATTTTGAGCAGACATTTCATGCCATTAGGGTTGACGAATATTTATGATTTTCAATACGCACCGAGATTTTGGCACTACTAACGTCCATTTAATTTTTTGTGTCGATACGACAAATATTTTGGACGCTATCGTGTTAACAATAAGTGTAATTTTTGCAGGGAAGCCGGAGCTGTGCTCCGACAACTACATGTTTAGAAAAATTTACTTGGTTCTATGGGGCACTGTTAATTTTCATTGTTATGTTGCCACAAAATGCAATCAAAATGACGTTTTTGTCCGTTTTCTGCACTTAATATCTTAGTTAACCTTTAACTGATGTCTCAGAAATTGTCACATAACTAGTGTGAAGCGATCTGTGAGACCGCTCCATCGAAAGATGAGTAAAAGATGCGATTAACTCATAGGATGGTGTTTCTGTACTAAACTTTTTGTACAAGACTGTTATAATTAAAATTCACCTATTCAAAAGTCTCTAGTAATAGTACTACAGTTCAAACGGAACAAAATTTCGGTAGTGTTTGGAGTTAAACTGAAAATTGCAATTTAAACTATGAAAACTGAAAAAAGTCGCGGTCTGAGAGACCGGTAACATCAGTTAAAGGTTAACCTTTAACTGATGTCACAGAAATTGTCACATAACTAGTGTGAAGCGGTCTGTGAGACCGCACCATTGAAAGATGAATAAAAGCCGCTATTAACTCCTAGGATGTTGTTTTTGTATTAAACTTTTTGTACAGGAGTGTTATAATTAAAATTTACGTATTCAACAGTGTCTGGTGTTAGTACTAAAGTTCCAAACGAAACAAAATTTCAGTAGTGTTTGTAGATAATCTGAAATTTGCAAGTTAAACTATGAAAATTAAAACAAGCACCGGTCTGTGAGACCGGTAACATCATTTAAAGGTTAAGCGATAGTACCCCAAAATTTTTCTTATAGAATATGAAAGTTTACTATTAGGACAAGCTAAGTAATATAGAACTTTACCGGGATATTGATGCTGTTAGCAGATATAATCTGTTAAATATTCAAAAGTTTCAAAATCTGCACTTTTGAATTGGTCCTATCTCAAAACAGCACCAGAGTTGAATAAAACAAAATATATCACGTAGCAGTTGAACATTTGTAGAAAGACATGGAAACGAAAAATAAGTGGGGTCTCATGCTATTTTCTGAAAAAAAAAATGACAAACGTTACAAAAAGGCAGTGTCAATATCAGGCTTTTTCCCTATAAGAAAATGATTTATCCCGTTTCTCTTTCCCTTTCCTATGTTTTTTCACTATGAGGAAATGGAATATACCTTTACTCTTTCTCCTTCTAGGGGAAAAGCTTGATTATTGCACTGCCTCTTTGTAACTTTTGTCATTTTTTTTCTTCTGAAAATAGCATGAGACCCCACTTATTTTTCGTTTCCATGTTTTTGTACATATGTTCAACTACTATCTGGTATATTTTGTTTTATTCAACTCCGATGCTATTTTGAGATAGGAGTAATTCAAAAGTTGCAGATTTTGAAATTTTTGAATATTTAATAGATTATATCTGCTAACAGCATCGATATCCGGGTAATGTTCTATATTAATTAGCTTTTCCTAATAGTAAACTTTCATATTCAATAAGAAAAATTTTGGGGTACTATTGCTTAACTAAGATAATAAATGCAGAAAACGGACTAGAACGTCATTTTAATTGCATTTTGTGGCAACATAACAATGAAAATTAACAATGCCCCATGGAACCAAGTAAATTTTACTAAGCATGTAGTATTATACTAACAGTGTATGACAAAAGAATTTTGGGTTGTTCTTGCTTACCAGAGATATAGCAATCTAAACATACTGGCCTTTCAATTTTCATGAAAAATGAGATTCATGGTCTTGAAATTTGACATTTTCTACAGGATACAAGAATTTTTTTTCAGAGCTTCAAAATTGCACATTATTCATTAAATATTATCTACTTCAATATAAATGAAGCAAAACAAAAAATACAACTATCGCACTTTGTCTGATTTTCAAAATAATGGCTCTTAAAAACTTATCTCTAATGGGTGGTACAAGCCAGTGTTGAATTAGGGCCCGAGGATTGGGAATTTTAATAAACTAAATTTTCTTTTTCTCCGATTTTGAAAGACATAGTGCATTTTTTTTCTTTTCGAGTAACTTAAAATAATTATGCACTAATAGTAAGAGGGACTAAGAATTTTCTTCTTAAAAGAGAGAACTTCTTCCCCTTCGTAAATCCCACATGGCAGTTATTTTTTACATCCTGCAAATTTGGAATATACAAACTTTTTTGCGCATAAAAATGCACAATTTTTGCAAACATAGAATACGCACTTATTTTATGCAAAAAAATGTGTACAGTTTTTGAAAACATAGAATATGCACTTTTTGTTTCATAAAAAAGCAGATAATTTGCACAAAAAGTGTATACTTTTGAAGTATTAAAAAATATTCACTTTTTATGCACAAATTGGGTACAATCCATCATTTTTTGCAAGAAAAGTGCAAAATTTTTCTAGCCAGTTTGTCGCTTTCTGATATCTGTAATAGGTTTCGAGATAACCGGGAGAATCAATTAAGCAAGCTTTGAATTCTAAAAAAATCGGAAACTAATTTATTCATTTTAAGGAATCTTACTGGGATCAAAAGGTCTAACTAACAAGTGGGTAAGTGTGTTCATAGATCGCACAAAGGGTTTCGTTTAATATTCTTTTCAAAACGTCCAGTACATTTATCGCCATGGAACATCTTCTAAATTTTGGCAAACGCTTCCGAAGCTATCGTAAAGCTTCAAACAGATTCGCCTTGTTATATTTCCTAATTTTGTTCGTGCCCCGCCCCCCGAAATGCTACGATATATCACATGACGGGTATCTGCCAAATTTAGAAAAGTTCCCCCTTTGTGGGGGGTGAAGCGGGGTAATGGTCCCCATGATTTTTGACGCGGTCTGATGTTTAAAATTTTTGTTATGTTTTATAAGCTATATTAAAGTTTCAAACAGATCATCCAGCTATATTTCCCAATTTTGTTCGCGCCCCTCCCTTACCCCCCCCCCCTCAAAATGCTACACGCCATTCTTCTTTATACTTCATTATCATTTGTTATAAAGTATCTTAAAGTTTAAAACAGATGCATTGTTAGATTTCCTACTTTAAATGAAATCGCGGTCTGTTACTTCCACATTCCACCACCAGGGAGCGCACTGTATTCTTAACAAAAGCGTATCTGAACGAAACTCCTTTACACAACCTATCAGTAGATATGTTACTCGAGGGGGTAGCGGTCTTCAGGAGGAATTTAAGATAATTGTTGAAATTACTATTCGGAAATAGTGGTAACTTAACTTTTGATATTTTTATATTTAATAAGTAGCGTTTATTTGAAGACTCCGTCAGAAAACCGCACCTGAAACGGTCAGAAACGCAAAGGTAAAAAAATAAATTTTTCGACCCTCCCCCCAAACGCACCTCATTGTCCACTACACATACAGATTAATTAAATAATAATTAATATCTCAGCTTCTAATTAAGCTATCACGCACGGAAATTATCCGATAACGGGCGAAGCACGCTAGTCTTTGTCATAATAATATCTGTAATGCGAACTAACTGGGATATTTAATCAAAAGTATTTCCCTCCTCCCCCACTTTCCATTGACACAAACCTAACAAATAAAAATTATGCGATAGCGGGCGAAGCACGCTTTTGTCTCCCCTCGAAAGTTATACCTATCTGATAGCGCTGAACCTCACGCAAATTGATAGATTTCCTAATTTAAATTATTTCGTGGTTAAAAAAGCACGTGCCACCCGAATTTGATGGAAATGAAACCAATTAATTAAATAATAATTAATATCTCAGCTTGTAATTAAGCTAGGAGTTGGAACTGGGTATGTATGAAATCAGCGAAGAATTTTAAATCGGGATGCCAAAAAATTTAATCAAAAAATTTAATATTTAAAAAGTTTAAATTTCGTATTAAAATAAAAACCGCAGGAGTGCCGTTATGTCTGAGATAAAAATCTCGTTGAAAGGAAAGTTTTAAAGCAATGATCCAATTAATGAAATAATAATTAATATATCAGCTTGCAATTAAGCTAGGAGTTTGAACTGGGTATGTATGAAATCAGAAAACAATTTCGCGTCGGGATGTCAAAAAACTCAATCAAAAAATTCAATATTTAAAAAGTTTAAATTTCGTGTTAAAATATCCTCTGCTTAAATTTCTCCAGCGCCCATATGTCTGAAAGATGACAACACCTGCTTTACGCTAAATTAAATCTCTTTTCATTGTCTTTTCAAATACAGAAAATAAATTTTTATCGATCGATTTTTAGTGGATTTTTTGCGTTATACCCAACGCAGAAATTTGAACTTTATACCAAAATAAAGTAGAATTTTTTCCGCGTATTTCTATACCTTTTATGAATTTGTACGACCAATACTTTCGGAGATGCGATTTCGCTTTTTAAATGTCCAATTCATTTATTGCTTAATTTCCTCCGTGGTAACCATGCATCCGCTGATTTTACTGGCAACCCTTAGGAGAAACTTCGAAGATTTGGAGAATGTCCGTTTGAACTAGTGATGGGCGATTCTGGAAAATCTGAGAATCGATTAAAATAGACATCGTATAAAACAGAATCGATCGCAATAAGAATCGATTCCCAAATTCTAGAATCGATATTTCGATGTTCACAGATTCACACAGATAAGCTGAAAAATAGTAATTCCAAAACGTAGTGAATGAACAGGGCCGTAACGACTATTTCTCACCCCTCACCTCCATTTATGGGGGTCCTAGACAATGTTAGCGGCTCTGAAGTAAGCTACTACAGACCTTTTGAGTCAAATAATAAGGTTTTTTAACTTTTAAAATTATTATTTTTAAGATGTAATTTTGATAATAATTTATATTATATTTAAATTTATCTTTAAAAAAGATCTCGGTCAGATAAAAAAAAAGAAAGAAATGATTTTTTTTTCATCCGGAAAAGATGTACTTTCTACACTAACTCTTATTTCCTTCAACCAAACAGATGGGGACTTACTTCCTATAAACGTCATTCTTCTTAAAAATGCGCAGATGAGCGAAATTTTGAAGGCTCTAAATTTATTTAAAAAGTTAAATGGTTTTTCATTCTTATTAGGGTCTCCTATAAGCGTGGGGGAAATGCAAATATTGCAAATCTTCTTTTCAAATAGCTGTGATGAATGTAATTAACCAATCATCACATACTAATTATCCCCCAATTAATAATCAAAATTCTCCTTTTAATAATATATTTAACTAAAATTTCTTTCCCTTTTTAAAATATATATCTCCTTATCTCATTTACATATTATAAATGTCTTTCTTTTTAATGTTTACCAAATTTTCAGCTGTTAAGAAAAAAAAATGTTCTCATCCTAGAGCCATTAACAATGAAATAACATACTTTTCTCTGGTTAACAAATAAATAAAAGTATATTCCTTGATTATATGTTTTTTTTCCCCAGCAGTAATCTGAAAACTATAAACAGTTATTGACTCATTCGCTGACATGCAGAGTGCACTCACTGAAACAATAATAAATAAAAAAGAAAAGTATCGAATTAAACTGATGGCATTGAGCTCACAGTCTATTCATACTAATTGTATTTTATACTCTTACTTCAAAGAATGCCTTTCGAAAAATAAATTAAGGGGGGGGGAATCACCCCCCCCGTCACATCTCTATACTTAAACAATAAGTCTCCAAATCTCATCAGGGAAGCGCTTTATCAGAATAAACTGGTTACCAAATTTGAAGCAAATCAGATAGAAAAACCCATCTATCTAAATTAAGGGGGGTTAGCCCCTGTTCCTCCCTTTATACTTAAACAATGAACCTCAAATTTAATCAGGGAAACGTCTTATCAGAATTAACCGGTATACCAAAATTGAAGCAAATCGATAATTCTGCATGAAAAACCCATTTATCTAAGTGGGGGGGGGGGATTAGCCCCCGTTTCCCCTTTATACTTAACCAATGAACCCCCAAAACTAATCAGGAAAGCGCCTTATGAGAATGAACCTAGAAAAAAAATTTGAAGCAAATCGGATATTTCTATCGAGAGTTATCGCGTTACGTATGTACGTACATACATACATACAGAAACTGCGGGCACATTAGCTCTCAGGCTTTGATAGCCTGTGAGCTAAAAAGAAAAGTGCCCAGTTAAACTGATGGCATTGAGCTCACATGCTATTCACACTAACTGTATATTATGCTCTTATTTCAAAGAATAATGCACCTCGAAAAATAAACTAAGGGGGGGATTGCCCCTCCCTGTTTCCCCTCTTTATACCTAACCAATGACCCTCCAAATGTCATCAGGGAAGCGCCTTATCGAAATAAATCGGTATACCAAATTTGAAGCAAATCGGATAGAAAAACCCATTTGTCTAAATTAAGGGGGTATTAGCCCCTTGTTTCCCCCTTTATATTTAACCAATGAACTTCCAAATCTAATTAGGGAAGCGCCTTATCAGAATAAACTGGTATACCAAATTTGAAGTAAATCGGATAGCAAAACCCATCTATCTAAATTAGGGAGGGTATTACCCCTCGTCCCCCCCTCCCCCCTTTTTACTATAACAATGAACCTTCAAATATAATCAGAGAAACGCGTTATCAAAATTAACCGGTATACCAAAATTTGAAGAAAATCTGATAATTCTGCATGAAAAACCCATTTATCTAAGTTAAGGGGGGTGGGATTAGCCCTCGTTTCCCCTTTATACTTAACGAATGAACCCCCAAAACTAATCAGGAAGCGCCTTAGCAGAATGAACATAGAAAAAAAATTGAAGCAAATCGGATATTTCTATCAAGAGTTATCGCGTTACGCACGTACATACATACAAAACCGACGGGCACATTAGATCTCAGGCTTTGATAGCCTGTGTGCTAAAAAATGCCAAGAGCATGTAACTAGTGGAGGGGGGAGGGACAGTAAATAAAAGAGGACATTAAAAGCTTTCCAACAATATGTTACACGAGATGGTTTGGAAGAAACGATAAATATGCCCCCCGGGGGACAGGTAAGTCTCAAACGGTGGGAGGGGTGACCTCAAATGTATCTTTGGTCAGGGTTTCAAAATGTGGATTTATAATAAAATAGAACGAGAATTGGGCATTTTTAAAATAGCATGCATATTTTGAACGGTCCTGTAAATTAAGATTGGCGAGGAAGGGGGGGGGGAGGATTAGAAGGGACGAACTTGAAAAATACAACATAATAAACTAGTAACCCAAATAACTAGGCTTCTAAATAAAAGTATAAAGATTTAACCTAGTATTGAATTCAGGGGGTGACTCGGGGGAACATTGGAATGTCCCTCCCGAAAGTTTTGAGATTTTATGCTTTTTAATGGACAAATGTGCATCCCCCCTTACGGAACTCTAAAATCTCCCCCCCCCCCCCATCCCGACCGGAGCAGTCAAGAAATCAACCCGCCATTCAACTCTGAACCTAGAAAAAGAAAAAAAAAAAGGCTCTTATACAAAATTTTACAGCAATTCTGCCGCTAAAACAGTAAAATTGGAGGAATCTATTCAATCCGAATCGTGGATTATGCGCGATGCGATTTGAATTGAAGTAAATCAAAAAATAACAATTTCACCCGCATCTAAAAATCGGCATCGAATCTAAACTGAATCGATTCGCCATTTCTGATCTTAATTTATGGGCAAAATCGATGCGTTAATTTTTTCTTGCTTTCTTTTGACTTTAGAAAAAGAAAGCGTTGGATACGTGAAAAATTTCGATTTCCGGTTTTCGAAGGATTTATAGTTTTAGAAGATCTTGTCTGGAATACGATTTGACTATATTTATACATTGTCTGTCTGTCAGTCTGTCTATTTGTTTGTCTTTGACAAAAAAATTGGGGGCGGTCTATTTCAAGAACTAATGCATGGAATCTGTTGAAACTTTAGATTCAATTAGACTTTCATATAAATTGGTGTTGATTATTTTTTTATGTAAATCTACCGGCAGGTGGCGCTGCTATGCTGCATTTTCCCCGATTTTTGCAATAGCTGTATCTCAAGAATTAATGCACGGATTTTCATCAAACTTCACATTCAGTTAGACGTTGACATAAATTGTTGCATATTAGATTTCGGTGTAAATCACCCAACAGGGGGCGTTGTTATGCAGATTTTATCAGCAGTGTTGAATTCAGACAATTTTCTCCTGGAGGGATTTCTGCGGATCCAGAGAGGGACAGTTCAGAGGGGAAGGGGATTGGACTTTTGTACATTAAGCATAAAATCTCAAACCTTCTGAGGGGACATTTGTATGTTGCACGGGGGGAGGGATGTCCCTCCGGGTTACCCCCGGAATTCAACACGTTTTTCGGGATTTAAACGATTTTAGGGATCATATCTCAAGAACTAATGAACGGAATTTCACCAAACTTAATATTCTGTCATAAGTTGTTCATGATTAGGTTTTCGTGTAAATGATATAACAGGTTGTGCTACCATGCTGCTTTTTTTAGGAGTGTTGAATTCAGACATTTTTCTCCGGTAGGGATTTCTATGGTTCTAGAGAGGGACATTCTAGAGTTTCGGGGGCGGGGAATTGGACTTTTGTCCATTAAGCATAAAATCTCAAATCTTCATGAGGGACATTTCAATGTTCCGGGGGTGGAAGGGGGGTTGTCCACCCTTACCAGCCCCTGAATTTAACGCTGTTTTTCAGAATTTACACGATATTAGCGATAATATCTCAAGAAGTAATGACCGGAATTTCATCAAACTTAATATTATGTGTCATTGACATAAGTTGCTCCTGAGTTTTTCGTGTTAATCATGTAACAGGCTGCGCTGCTATACTGTTTTATTTGCATGATATTCGTGATTGCCATATCTCAAAACTAATGCACGGAATTTAATCAAACTTCATATTCTGTTACACTTTCAGATAAATAGATCCTTATTAAGCTTGGGTGTATACTGCCCAACAGCTGTCTCTTTTATGCTCTTTGAATTAGGATTTTCCGTAGGACATCTTGGCTAATATCAGACGAACGTCTTTTTTGCACGCTTTTTTTCGCTTTTACACCGTCCCTACACATGCTAGCGAAGGTGTAGGGAAAGGATGGCGTAAGAGCGAAAAAAGCGTGCAAAAAGACGTTCGTCTGACATTAGCCTAAGAGGGTGTGGGCCGAAATTCAATGATTTGTTAGGAAAATGCAATGCTTATATTTTCTTTTAAAATGCACATACTTCAACGAACCTATCCTTTTTGAATCCTCATGATGCGCATAGGTTATCATTTAAATTTGACACTGTGATAGCGAATTTTGAAGTTTTAACATTTATGAGGCAGATGAAAGTTTTGAGATTGGCACATCCAACTACTTTATCTTCAATTTTTAAAGGAAAATGAAAATGATATTACCTTATTTTGTCTTAGAGACATCGATTAAAAAATTCATAGCATCGATTAAATCGAGTTGGCCATAGTATCGATTAAATCGATTACAAAAATCGAAATCGCCCATCACTAGTTTGAACCTGCGTTAAAAAGGTGGATTGGTTAATTTTAGAAGTTAATTAGCCCGTAATTCGGTTAATTACCAACTTTTTCAAAATTTTATGATTTGTTGTTTGATGTGAGGTGTTCAGCTATAAGTACCCAAAATTTCAAGTCTCTAACACGTATAGTTTCTGAGAACGGGCTCTGTGACGGACAGACAGACAGACAAAGGAGTGAGACGAATAGGGTTTCGTCAGATGAACGAAACCCTAAAAATGAAAAAATATAATAGTAACTCTTTTAGCTTATGTCGTACATTTTAATTTCAAAACTGGATTGGTAAGAACATTCCTAAAAAAAAAAAAAAACTCGAAAGATCTTATAAAATACTACACAACTGATTGTTACGCAGTTATGATTATGTAAAAATGCTATTACTTACCCAGCAAACGTTAATACAGAGCATAAATATTAATAAAAACATCATCCTAATTTAAAGTATAAGTTATTCGAAATACTAAATGAAATAGGGGAAAGTAGGGGAATGGTGCTCACTTAAGGGAAAACATGAATAACTAGTCAAATTTAGACAAAAAAAATCAATATTTTTAAACGAAGTATAACTCCAAAGCATAAGGAACAGCTTGCAATCAACTAATTTGCATAAAAGTTTAAGGAATTTTTTTATCATTTTATTTAATTAACCATCGACTGAGCGGTAATGCCCGACATGGGAGGTTAATTGCGCTCAGAGTTTGAATACAACATTTAAGTAAGACAAAAGTCACGTATGTAGTTGTGTCGGCTGTTCACACCACTGCAGACTTTTGCGACCACTTTACACATATTGTGTTACACATATAGTGGACAACTTTTTTTAAATTTAGGTTTTTTTGATTTTCACCACTTTTTTGAAATCGTAAAATTCTCCTTGTTTAATGACATATTAATTAAGGCGAAAACAGGGGAATTTTACCATTTCAAAAAAGTGGTGTTAATCAATAAATTTGAATTTAAAAAAAGTTGCCCACTGGAAACACTTCTTCTGGAATTCCACGCGAGCGCCATTACCCGTTATCGCCATGTTGGGCTTTAATGCATTATAATTGGCGTAACAACGCACTACAAAAATAAATAAAAGCATGAAAGTACAGATAAATGTATATATTTTGGGAACATAATGATTAAATGAATATTTGGAAATAAGAGTGTACACTTACCTTCAAGTTAGATGTTGTAGAATTTTATAATGAAACAACTGCAAACTAATAACGTGAGGACACAAAAATACTTTCCTTCCGACGCACAGTGAATCAATCCTTAAGAAAATGCGAACATAGAGCCAAAAAATAATCATTAAATAACTAATTTTTTGCAATGAAATATTTTAAAAGAATATCTACAAAATACGAATATATGTTTATTTTTTAAATTATACAAAATTATACCGTATTTGTATAGCTCGGAACATACATCTTTCAGCAATCGAATTTTTCTGCGAATTTTGGCTGTGCTCAGAAATGGAACCTAAGTAACCTCTACTATTAACTCATTTAAAATATCATTATTAATTTCTTAAAACACATTTCAAACCACTACTGGCTACATTTTGATTGAATTTTATGTCTCATTCTACATTATGAGCAACACATATTAGTCCAGGCAATAGAGACCGTATAGGGACTCTACCTAGCAAAATTAATGGTAGTACTGGAAATCGGCTTTCTAGATGTTTTTTGCGGCAACCCCCCCAAATTTTGGTAAAAAGCCCGCCAAAAAAATTTTTATTAAAAAAATCAAATTTTTTTATTGTTTTAGGGAAAAAGTATCTAGAAATTCAGAAAGTAGACAAAATTTCCAACAAATTAGATATATGGCATTATGACTTAGGATGAAGGGGAAGGGGGGATCTGCCTCGGAACATGCGCCGCAGTGCTGCGTGGACTAAGTTGCGCAATTCCACTTAACCACTCACACGTTTACATTAGCCCTCCCATCTTCAGTCCGAACTTTCTCTATAAGGTTTACTTTAAATTTTTTGGGTCGCTGAATCCGAATTTTTAACTTACCCTCAAAATTTTCCCCCACGAAAACCCCCTCAAATAGTTGTTTTTAACTTAAATTTCTTATTATTTTAGGGGAAAAGCATTACAAAATTCAGAAACTAGACAAAATTTGCAACAAATAGGATGTATGACATTATGACGTAGGATAAACGGGAAGAGAGGGGGCTGCCTCGGAACATTCGCCGCGCGCTTTTCTCAAAAACCAAATTTTTTCAAAAAATCAATTTTTGGCGGGGGTTGCCGGGTGAAATTTTGGTGGGAAGTTACAAATTCGGATTCAGCGACCCAAAAAACATAAAGTGAGTCGAAATCCAGAACTAGTATTAATTTAGCCAGATAAAATCCCCTATTGCCTGGACTTCATAATTTTGTGCACGTAGCGCCGCAGTGCATGTTCAGAGGCAGCCCTCACCCTCCCCGTTCATCCTAATTCATAATGTCATATATCCTATTTGTTGCAAATTTTGTCTAGTTTCTGAATTTTGTAATGCTTTTCCCCTAAAATAATAAGAAATTTAAGTTAAAAACAACTATTTGAGGGGGTTTTCGTGGGGGAAAATTTTGAGGGTAAGTTAAAAATTCGGATTCAGCGACCCAAAAAATTTAAAGTAAACCTTATAGAGAAAGTTCGGACTGAAGATGGGAGGGCTAATGTAAACGTGTGAGTGGTTAAGTGGAATTGCGCAACTTAGTCCACGCAGCACTGCGGCGCATGTTCCGAGGCAGATCCCCCCTTCCCCTTCATCCTAAGTCATAATGCCATATATCTAATTTGTTGGAAATTTTGTCTACTTTCTGAATTTCTAGATACTTTTTCCCTAAAACAATAAAAAAATTTGATTTTTTTAATAAAAATTTTTTTGGCGGGCTTTTTACCAAAATTTGGGGGGGTTGCCGCAAAAAACATCTAGAACTCTAGTTTGCAGTTGTTTCATTATAAAATTCTACAACATCTAACTTGAAGGTAAGTGTACACTCTTATTTCCAAATATTTATTTAATCATTATGTTCCCAAAATATATACATTTATCTGTACTTTCATGCTTTCCGGTAACCCCTCCAAATTTTGTTAAAATGCCCCCCAAAAAAGGTTTTTATTAACTTAAATTTCTTATTGTTTTAGGGGAAAAGCATTACGAAATTCAGAAACTAGAGAAATTTTGCAACAAATAGGATACATGACATTATGACGTAGGACGAACGGGTAGGGGGAGGGCTCCCTCTGAACATGCACAGCGGCGCGACGTGCACTAAGTTATGAAGTCCAGGCAATAGGGGATTTTACCTGGCAAAATTAATACTAGTTCATGATTTCGACTCACTTTATGTTTTTGGATCGCTGAATCCGAATTTGTAACTTCCCACCAAAATTTCACCCGGCAACCCCCCCCCCCCCCCCCCCCAAAGAATTGATTTTTTGAAAAAATTTGGTTGTTGAGAAAAGCGCGCGAGGAATGTTCCAAGACAACCCCTCTCTCCCCGTTTATCCTACGTCATAATGTCATATATCCTATTTGTTGCAAATTTTGTCTAGTTTCTGAATTTTGTAATGCTTTTCCCCTAAAACAATAAGAAATTTAAGTTAATAACAACTATTTTGGGGAGGAAAATTTTGGGGGAAAGTTAAAAATTCGGATTCAGCGACCCAAAAATCTTAAAGTAAACGTTATAGAGAAAGTTCGGAGGGGAGATGGGAGGGCGAATGTAAACGTGTGAGTGGTTAAGTGGAATTGCGCAACTTAGTTTACGCAGCACCGCGCGCATGTTCCGAGGCAGACCCCCCTTCCCCTTCATCCTAAGTCATAATGTCAAGTATCTAATTTGTTGAAAATTTTGTCTACTTTCTGAATTTCTAGATACTTTTTCTCTAAAATAATAAAAAAATTTGATTTTTTTAATAAAAATTTTTTTGGGGGGCTTTTTACCAAAATTTGGGGAGGTTGCCGGGGGAAATTTTGGTGGGAAGTTACAAATTCGGATTTAGCGACCCAAAAAACATCTAGAAAGCCGATTTTCAGTACTACCATTAATTTTGCTAGGTAAAATTCCCTATTGCCTGGACTATATAGAATTAACGGTATCATAATCTTCAAAATTACGTAACTTAAATTGTTTAAAGTTGTTTGAAATTTTAAACACATGTTGGTATTCCTGAAAGCCTATACTTTAATGTGGTATAGAGGATTTTTTGCGCAAACCTGCGCATTTTCGAAATAAAAGGACATGAAGCAGCTATTGCGTAGTTTTTCGTTTCTGGAAAACATGTTAAATTGGCTGTACACAAAAATATTTTTTAAAGAAGATTATGCTGTAAGAAATTTCTAGGATGAAATGATGTAAAAACTAATTTAACATTAAACTGCGAAATTAAATTTAATATACTCGTACCTCGGGTTATATAAAGCTTACATGAAAATGCTGAAAAGCGCAAAGGCTCTCAGAGGGTTAAATGTACTCTAATAAATGGATGAGCTGCTATGTCAGTGAGAAAGTGTTATATTTTAAAGTAAAAGTCCCAGTGCTTCTAGAAATTTTCTGTTCCTTTGAACTTTTTTTATTAATAATAATAAAATAATCTAATCCTGGAAAAATCCTGGATAATCCTGTGTCTAATACTGGAAATCAAAGCGTCAGATGTTATTAGCAAATGGGGCAATAAGTCTTCGTTACATGCTCTTCCACGTACTTTTCTCTTAGGGGACTCCTGTTACCTTCGAAACTAACTCTTTATTTTGAATTTCGCTAGCTTCTTCCAATAATTATCCTATTGGAACAGCAAAATTTGTAATCACATCCTTTCAATGAGTTTGTAATTTATGTACAGCAGCTGGCATATAATACCAACAGTACTTTGAGGCACATTGTTTAGCTGTTCCCAGTGCGAAATTCCGAAATTTTTCGGCATTAATTACTTCGGCACAAGGCGATCACTTGCATTATAATTGCAAAACGTTTAATAAATTCTTTATCCAATCCAGTGATCTCAGCTGTCTTTTCAAACTCAGCAAAAATGTCCTTGCAGTGTTTCCATCGTGTGTCATGCCACTTCCCTGTTTAACAACATCTATTAGAAAACCTAACTCTTTTCTGAATTCGCGGTATCCTCTCTGAAACATTGAGTTAGTCTTCTTTCATGAGTTTCTGTTATGTCTGAAAAAGATTTTCATGATGTTGATTTCTGCAGATTTTCAACTGCAAATGGTTTAAGCTCATTACCAAGTTTAAAGAGCACTGACGTGAAGAATAGTTTTTATTATTGAAACTATCTAATTTTCGATCAGATTTCAGCCAGCTGCCTTTTACATCCACACAAAACATACGTAAACGATCCTTTAAGTTTTCTTCATTAATTTCTGAGGCAATTAGTCCACACTGTTCACTTACAAAACTAAGCATTGATTTTCCATAACTAAAACCATTATTTAAATTCTTCAGAAACAGAAAAAAATCTCTGTTTATTATCATATTTCAAAAGAATATAAGAAAAAAGACGAAATTAAATAATCTTGTTTCAAATAAAAAATAAATATGCTAAAATTAATATTACTACAAGATAATTTAAAAAACGCAAACCCAATAATAGCAAATACGCATTGAAATAAGTTCTAAAATGTTGCAGTAGAATATTGCAGTTTTGTAGAACGATTTTAAAGAGTTATGTAAATATCTCATATGTTGCCAATTAAAAATTAAGCGAATGTTTTAAATATTCCAGAAATGTCATTTGGATATAAGTAAAAACTGCATGCTTTGTTTTTCTAGTTTATTTCAGTTATTCGTCATCTCCCTAAACTTCCTGTTTACGACAAAAAAGCGCGAAATTGTTTGTAAAAACCATGCAGATACTTTCAGTATCATTTATTTTACTCATTTAAACCTAAATATAACAAAAAACCTCATATGTATAGGCTTATACTATCGTGATAATCCTATGTTCGACATCGCCTATACTTTGATCCACTGTGCGACGGTCACTATATCCTGACTAGGAACTTACGATGAAGTTCTCTAAGTGCCGGTAGCAATCGCACGTTTTCAATTCTGTTTAGAGATATTGGGTGAGCGGGATTACTCTTCTGAGCGTCATTACCCTACTTTCCCCTACATCTGCCAGATTTTATAAAATCACTTGATGCTTCTGTTCAGTGTGCGCAAAAGAAGACTTCCAGAAACTGATTAAGGCTGTTAAAGAAGGAGAAACGTCATTTCAAAGTATACGGAATTACTCGTTATTTTATGATTTCTTGTTTTCTATTTATAATTTTGAAAAATAAGTTATTTAGATCTGCAGAAAGGATGCGTTTGCATAAGAATTTTACTAGCATATGTATTTTGTTGGGCACGCGAGATTCTACCTACATTCAGTGACAGTTTGATTAAAGGAAAATAAAAATATAAAATGGTTAAAAAAAAAAAAAAAAAAAAAAAAAAAAAAAAAAAAAAGATTTAATTATGACGATTCCTAAAAATATATAGTAGGAGAGATCGGGGCTAGTATGCGCAGTTTTTAATTATTGATTTTTATTAATTTTTTGTTTAAGTTTTTTATGAAACTTTAACTGTACTTTTAAAGAACAGGCATTGGGCTATAAATACCCGGAGTTTTGAGTTTGTAGCTTTTGTAGTTTATGTTTAGCGGAAGCCTAAAGTAAAAGGAAAATTGTGCGCCAACCTACCCCGTCACGGGGCAAGTTGGCACACGCTTTATAAAAATTTAAATGAAACTCAAATAAGACACATAGTTAAGAGAAATCAATTTCATTATTACCAGTAGGTTTAAACAAAGGCGTTACCGCCGTACAATGTAAATTCTAATTTATACAGACATAAAAATAATGAATAAAACATTAACATTGAGTAACTTCTATCCTACTCGATATCATCATCAGAGTTACAGTTGTCACAAATAAAAAATCGAGTGTCTCCGTTTGGGCTGATAGCAATATTTAAACTCTGCTATCAGTACTTGCGTGATGTTCGGTTTTATCCTCCAAAATAAACTATTTATTTCTCAATATAAAACAAAACATAGGTAAGATAAATTGGGCTTACCTTGTATTTATGCATATCCGTTTATTATCTGGTAATCTGCGTCCGGAAGGGTAATTATGTCTTCATCTTCTCATATCTCTGATTTAATCCACATTTAATGAACGTGTGATCATCCAGGTCATTTAAAAGACACATGTTTTTTGTGTGACTTGTAAAACTTAAATTTGTGCGGAAACCTATAAATAGAAAGAAAAATTAATATTTAATAAAGCTTTAGAAGTTACATCTCTCCTTTGGAGAGCCAAGATTACAAGTGAAAATAGAGAAAAATATGTATAAATATTATCAGAAATAAAGAACAGGAAATTAGTGACGTAATTCTTAATAACAAATTATTTGTATCAATATTTATATTAATAGTAATTTAAAATAAGAGTTTATCAATGTCCATAGTTCTTAAGTATCGTGAAATGTTTATAATAAAATGTTTGTTTATGATTGTGCAATCAATTTTCACATTCACTTCCTTCCTTTAGATCATAATCACTTTTGATGATTGCTTTTATAAATCACATTTCACACATGAAAAAACAATTTACTTAGCTTGATTGCTTTAATGTCCTTGTTTGGAGATTATATTTCACAATATCTGTCAACAATTCTCCCCTTAATCTCCTAACGAGGATTGTTCTGTAATTTCAGTTTGTTTCTATTATTTAGAAATTCAGTATTGGGCTCTGGTTTCGTAAGTATGTCCGCCGTCATTGACTTGCTTGGGCAATAACGCATTTCAATAATTTTATCTTCTTTCAGCTGTTTAATCACATTATATTTGATATCAATATGTTTCGTTTTATTGGAAAACTTTTCGGATTCTATCATTTTTATGCAGGATTTATTGTCTTCATAAATTACTATAGGCAATTTTTGCGGTATATCAAGATCTTCTAATAGTTTTAGCAGCCATATTAATTCTTGTGTAGCGCTCGCCGCTGCAACGAACTCTGCCTCTGCAGATGATTGTGCGACACACGTTTGTCGTTTCGTTATCCACTGTATTGGATTCTTTCCTAAAAGGAATAAATTGCCTGTTGTCGATCTTCTTGTTTTTAGATCTCCACCCCAATTTGCATCAGTATATACTTCCAAGATGGATGGTTCTTCCGTGCTAATTACTAAATTTAAGTCTTTTGTTGAATAGAGATATCTTATTAATCTTTTAACACCTTTCCAATCTCTTTCAGACGGCGTTTCGTTTTTTCTACTCAAAATTCATTTTTCTACTCTCTTTCAATATTTATATTAATAGTAATTTAAAATAAGAGTTTATCAATGTCCATAGTTCTTAAGTATCGTGAAATGTTTATAATAAAATGTTTGTTTATGATTGTGCAATCACTTTTCACATTCACTTCCTTCCTTTAGATCATAATCACTTTTGATGATTGCTTTTATAAATCACATTTGACACATGAAAAAACAATTTACTTAGCTTGATTGTTTTAATGTCCTTGTTTGGAGATTATATTCCACAATATCTGTCAACATGGGCAAGCCTCGTGTGACCAAAATCTTGCATTGCAACCACTTTTCTCGGTGTTTGCAGTTTTTCAAGCTACAAGCACACACCAGACATACCGAGCCAACTTGCCCCGTGTTCAATGCGCCTACTAGCCCCATAATAAATTTCTTCACAAAAGGGACACGTAACCATCTAAGCATAAATAATCCAAGTAAATCACATATGGTGTAGGTGCAGTTAATCATACACTGAGAAAAACTGTACAAATTAAATCGCAATTATTAAGATAAGTATTAGAAATTTAAAAAAAAATGAAGCAACAAAAAATTACTTATGAGTGCAAAATACAGAGAAAAATAGTAATAAATGTCCACTGCACGTAGGTAACGCTGCAAAACTACAATGAGGATTGTAAAAAGCAAGAAGAAAGGTACCCTGTGACTGGTTGCGCAATCTATCCACAAACCGGTGATTTATGAGGACTGCGCCTACTTACCTCCTTAGCCAACTAGCCCCGGTCTCCCCTACACAAAATTTTGTGATTTCTAAAGTATGAACACATCTGATTAAAATTTGTAAACATGTATGTCAGATATAAGGTTATCGTGCCTAAATGTGACGCAATTCCCCATAGTTTTGTCGCATTTAGGGTTTATTTGGCATTTTATTAAATATATATATTATTATGCAGAAAATTATTGAATACTGTGTCTTTAGTTCGAAACTAACTTGTTTTGTTGAAATTAAAGCATCACCTGTAATATAATCCAACAAAATACCATTGTCGCATTGAGGTAATTTTTGTTGCATTTACGATACTTAAAATCTAAATGCGACGTCCAAAGTCCTAAATGTGATAATGCGTTTTATACATGCCAGTTCGTATTAAAATATTCATTTAATTGCTATAAACTTGCCTTAGTTAATCTCCTAAATGTCTTTCTGCATTTAGGGAATGCAGTTCGTCGGTAATAGGTCTGTGAAGAAAACAAGTCATTTAAATGTGTAGAATATTTTAGAACTCTAATTTGAAAACTTTTTGTCTTTCTCCGTGCTTACACTTCAGGCAAATGAAACACACGTTGTAGCCCTTGACGTGCGTAATTTTATTTGATTTCCAATGTTAAAAAAGAAAACCATGAACCATTTTCGGATTTTTCGCCGCATTTAGGGAATATGAGGGCGTTTCAAAGTGAACGATGTGCATTGCAATTTGAATTTTTTTTTAATAAATAAATAAATATATATATATAGAAAACGTTTTAAATGCAGGGAATTGTTTCGTGATTTGTTCCTGAAGTTTGGGTGTCTCATTATATAGCATTTATAAACGGTTCTTACAGTAAGATTTTAAGTACAAGGACATTGTCGCATTATGGGTCGTTACATTTAGGCGCCATTGTGCCTTACATACGTTTTTAGTGTTTTGTAGATTTTTCAAAATGCTGATTTTTATACACTGGTGCACTTAAGAAAAACAAACTATTAATTTAATGATTTTGAAATTTTCCATTTTTATTTATGTGCCTAAACCTAAAAAAATAAGAAGCTGCTTAACTTTAATATAATTTGTTTCTGTAAAATTAGAGATTTTCTAATATAAATTTGAGAAATTTGTATATTTTATATTAAATAATTCATATTTCTTGAAACTGATTTAAATGATAAGTTTTCATTACAGTATTATAAACCACCTTATTGATACTAGAGGTAGAAATTTCAAAAGCGCACCAAGAGAACATACTGTTTACAAAATTCAATTATTTGATGCTAAATGTGTTGTAAGGTTTATCATATGAAAATATTTGAACTATGAAATTTTTATATTTTTAGATCTCATTTTGAGTATGTGTGCACCTTGAAAAAAATTTCAGTTAGAAGAGACAATATCTGAGTGATACGTATTTAAAAGTTACTAAAAACGAGCATTTTCTTCTGTCGAGAGGCTCCTAGTCCCTGCAAGGACACATATCACATCTCGACAGCCTTAACGAAGAAGATTTAGCATGATGTTTTTAATCATATAATTTGTTTGTAAAAAATATTTAAGTTATATCTCGTTTAAGGGGGCTCAGGGCTTGATCGATACCGAAAAACATGTAAACAGAGCTCTCGCTTCGAATCCCTATAAAAACAGAAGTATTCAGTGTAACTAATTTAAACTTTCTGATATTTTTAAGGTATGTTTGTAGTCTGATAAAATTATAAAATGAAGTACTTCAATGTAATAAAATAAAAAATATAGCAAAATTTATGGAACACAATTTTCGAAAATAAAATTACGTGTCCTATCACCATCCGTAAGATATCTTAACCTTGAATTGACATACGAAACTCATTTTTGCTTTAAAATGATCAGGAAACTTTACTCTATAGAATGAATTGAGGATATAATTATCACTCAAAGGAAACATTAAAAAAACTCTCAAATTTTAAAATTTTAAAAACCCTAAAAAAAAACAAGTTCTTTTTCCCTTAAAAATACTCAAAAAATTAAGCTATCTAAAATATATTAATTCATTCTATAAATAATGATGTTATATGCACGCAAAAAAAATTTTAAGCCATTCCATCAAATAGTTTTTTTTAATCTTACGGATAGTCGTCAAAAATCAAGTTTTGAGAAAACGCGACTTAAAGTTGCAATTAAATGGGTGCGGCTATGAAGTGATTGTTACATAAATGCTTATAACTCCGTTAAAAATGCAAATATTTTTATGCGGTTTTTCGCACTGTGTTCAGGAGTAATTGAATAATCAAAATAGATACTAAAATAAAATCAATTTTTTGAAAAGTTTTCAAGTCCTGCGCCCCCTTAAAAATATATAAAGGGTGGTCCAAAAGTCCCTGACACATTTTAAAATTTAATATAAAATCAAGAAATTGTCATTCGGGACTGCGGTCTGGACTAAAATTTTTCTCACAATGTAAAAGTTTTCTTCAATCGAATAGAAAAATCAGTTCTTAATTTCGCCCATAGATAGCGCTGTACATTAAATTATCATAAAGAAGCATCAAAAACTCAAGACAATAAGTTACAGATCATTTATTTTGTCACAAGCAGTTACAAGGCATTTATTTTGCTCGAGCTACAAAAGGCGCACACATTGAAATATGGTAATGGATTGCACAAAATAAATGATCTGTAACTGATTGGCTTGAGTTTTTGATGTTTCTTTCTAATAATTTAAGGTACAGCGCCATCTTTGAGTGAAGTTTTGAACTAATTTTTTGAAAACTTTTATCGTGAGAAGCAGTTTAGTCTAAACCGCATTACGACAATTACTTGATTTTATAATAAACTTTAAATTGTGTCCGGGACTTTTGGACCACTCTGTATTTAAGTTTATATGCAACACACACGCACAAAAAAGTAATTTCTTCTTATATCAGGAGGAAAAGGTAGCTTCCCTATTCCTTGGTTTTAAGAACTTAGCTAATTTTACTAAAAAACACAAATCTAAAATTGAACCTGATTATAAAAGATTCATACATAGTTTCATCAATGCAGAATTTAAATGAGAATTAACCAAGCATTTGGTGAAAGTGTTTTAGCAAGATGTGCAAAAAAAGGTGGGTTTACATTATAATTTTATTTACATATTTCATTGTATACAAGATTTTATCAAACTTATTGAGTAATTGCAATGTTGTACGATTGGCAACACTGCATTTTCGCAGAAGTTAGATATAATCTCGTATAAAATATTACGCATACAAACTCATTATTTAAATAAAATTAAAGGCTAAACATGCCTAAAATTCACTTTACAGAATTAAAAATTTGAAAATTTTGATTGTAAGTCCTGACATCCTTTAAATTTGTCAATTTTGCGGTCGTCTAGTGATCCTTTATCACATTTCTTCTGATCTAGACTCCAAACTTTCTTTAATGTGCTGTTTGTACATTTCATTTATTGGTAGTTACTCTGTATCTTTGTTATATCAATAGTCATGTTCATATTTCCGTTAGAGCGCGTGTAATACTTCTTTAATAAAACAATATCACAAATCTAAATGTAAGCGTTTTTAGTTCGGAGGGTGAAAGATTCATTGTTTTATTTCATTTAACTGCGTCCTTCAAATTGTGTATTTTAATGTAATAATAATAATAATAATAATTAATTGCGAACGTGAATTGTGTTGGTTAGTTTATTATGTTGTGAAAGGTGATCTTCTTATGATTAAAGGAACAAAGATACCGTTAATTTTAATTGAGATACAAAGTATTATCATATTTATTTAGATATCGCTAAGAACACATTTGTAGTTATGATGTTTCTCAATGAGTCTCTATTGTCGTGTACCTTACTCTTGGCTTATTTTGTATTAATATATTTTCTAGAAAAGGTCAAAATACACTCATGTCCAAAATTAAGGTCACAAACATGAAATCTGTGAAAACTGATAAACTATTCACTGTTTTGCCACGAAATTTGGCACAGAGGTGTATTGCAATGGGAGAAAGAATATAGCAACATAACAACATGGAAAAGATTTTAATGGTGAATTAAGATACAGGGTATATGAAAAAGTGTTAAATCATGAATCAGAGATAAAGCATTTATCTCGGGAAAAATCTGTCTAATAAGGAGTGTGATACACAGGGCGCTGCTATACAAGCCTCACAACAAGCTCTCATACTGTTTACGAGAGTGTCAATAAAACTTTGTGGCAAAAAAGCCCATTTTTCCAAAAGCGCGGCTTTTAACTCCTGGCGGGTCCTGGGAGGGGTGTTACGCTGTGAAATGGCTCTTCCTAGACCATCCCAAACATGTTCAATAGGATTGAGGTCCGGAGACCTCGAGGGCCAATTCATACGGCGAATATCTTCTTCTTCGAGAAAATCATCAACAATGTGAGCTCTGTTTCGCTTCGCATTATCCTCCATAAACAAGACGTCCGGTCCTACAGCACCAGGAACAACTTCACAAAGGCTTCAAGGACCTCATCCCTAACTACCGGTGTCCAGTTGTGTGTATCCCTTTAACTGCATCCTACAGAAGAACCTGGTTGTTGTGGAGCCGAAGACATCAGTCTTGGACACAACAAGAATGGGGCCATGTTCTTTCCAGTGATGAGTCGAGATTCACTGACGCTCGCTATCATCGCTTATTGTGTTAAATTTAATGTTTTTCCGGAGTAGGCGCCCTCTGGTGGACATTTTGGAACTAATTTTATTTTTTTCGAAATTAGTTGAGCGCATCTCGTGTATAGTCTATATACCAAATTTCGTTGCATTCCGTTCACCCGTTTGCGCTGTAGGATGTTGTTTATAGGGGAAGTTTAATTATTACCACCCTGTATATCAAAACATTTATCAAATCAGTGAATGACACGCACATCAAATTAAGTTCGCTAACTTCTTTTTATTTTAAGAGGTATAAATCTTCATTCTAAGTAACACAAGTATTTTTTCTTTAACTTGTGAAATCCACATTAGTACAAAATTTCAAAATTTTGTTATCACATATTCGCAACAAAGTTATATGTAGTTGAAGTTTCGTAATCAAAAATTACACGTGGATTGCGGAGTCCACGAGTTAAAGATGATTTACAAGTATGATTGGTGTTTTATATATTTATGTACACTGATGTCCAAAATTAAGGTCACAAACAAAAAAATCTGTGAAAACTGATGAACTATTCACTGTGTTGCCACGACATTTTGCACAGAGGTATGTTACAATATGGAAAATATTTTAATTGTGAATTAAGATACAGGGTATATGAAAAAGTGTTAAACCATGAATCAGAGATAAAGCCTTTATCTCGGTAAAAGTCTGTCTAATATGAAGTGTGACCGCCGTGCACTGCTATACAAGCCTCACAACGAGCTCTCATACTGTTTATGAGGATGTCAATAAGTCTTTGTGCCAACAAAGCACATTCTTCCAAAAGCGCGGCTTTTAACTCCTGGCGGGTCCTGGGAGGGGTGTTACGCTGTACAATGGCTCTTCCTGGACCATCCCAAACATGTTCAATAGGATTGAGCTCCGGAGACCTCGAGGGTCAATTCATACGGCGAGCTCGCTATCATCTCTCCTACGTAAAAGAAATCGAATGATTTGGAGGCAAAGGAATCCTTGTCTGGGCGGCATAATGTTGAGCAGTCGTACACCGCTGCACGTCTTCGATACGGGTACTGTCAACGCACATCTCTGTAGAGATGAGGTTCTTGAAGCCTACACTGTTAAAAATTTGCAGCATTCTGGCAGTTCATTTGACCGTTTTTTCCGAAAACGGTTACACAACCGTAATTTAACACTATTCTGACCATATTATTGGCCATTTTATGGTCAGAATATAGTTAAATTATGGTTATGAAACCGTTTTTTCAAAAAACGGTCGAATGACCTGCCAGAATGCTGCAAAAATTTTAACTGTATGTGAGGTTTTTCGGGTTGCCGTAGGCCTGGACTACATGTTTATGGAAGATAATGCGAAGCCACATAGAGCTCACATTGTTGAGGATTTTCTTGACGAAGAGAATATTCGCCGTATGAATTGGCCCTCGAGGTCTCCGGAGCTCAATCCTATTGAATATGTTTGGGATGGTCCAGGAAGAGCCATTGTACAGCGTAACAACCCTCCCAGGACCCGCCAGGAGTTAAAAGCCGCGCTGTTGGAAGAATGTGCTTTGTTGGCACAAAGACTTATTGACATCCTCATAAACAGTATGAGAGCTTGTTGTGAGGCTTGTATAGCAGTGCACGGTGGTCACACTTCATATTAGACAGACTTTTACCGAGATAAAAACTTTATCTCTGATTCATGGTTTAACACTTTTTCATATACCCTGTATCTTAATTCACAATTAAAATCTTTTCCATATTGTTATGTTGCTATATTATTTCTCCTATTGTAACATACCTCTGTGCAAAATTTCGTGGCAACACAGTGAATAGTTCATTAGTTTTCACAGATTTTATGTTTGTGACCTTAATTTTGGACATGAGTGTACATAAATAAATTAACACCAATCATACTTGTAAATCATCTTTAACTCGTGGACTCCGCAATCCACGTGTGATTTTTGATTACGAAACTTCAACTACATATAACTTTGTTGCGAATATGTGATAACAATATTTTGAAATTTTGTACTAATGTGAATTTCACAAGTTAAAGAAAAAATACTTGTGTTACTTAGAAGGAAGATTTATACCTCTTAAAATAAAAAGAAGTTAGCGAACTTAATTTGATGTGCGTGTCATTGCTCTGATTTGATAAATGTTTTGATATACAGGGTGGTAATAATTAAACTTCCCCTATAAACAACATCCTAGAGCGCAAACGGGTGAACGGAATGCAACGAAATTTGGTATATAGACTATACACAAGATGCGCTCACGGAATTTCGAAAAAAAAATTTAGTTCCAAAATGTCCACCAGAGGGCGCCTTTTCCGGAAAAAACATTAAATTTAACACAATAAACGGCCTAAACAGAATCTAGAAACAATATTAACATTTAGTGACAATTCTGGATTCTGTGTTGGCTGTTCATTGTGTTAAATTTAATGTTTCTTCCGGAAAAGCGCCCTCTGGTAGACATTTTGGAACTAATTTTTTTTATATATAAATTCCGTGAGCGCATCTCGTGTATAGTCTATATACCAAATTTCGTTGCATTCCGTTAACCTGTTTGCGCTGTAGGATGCTGTTTATAGGGGGAGTTTAATTATAGCCACCCTGTATATGTGGTTGGCGTTTGGTCGTATCCAAACGAGACAATGAGTATACATTTTTAATAATTATTTCCTATTTTTCGATTTGTTAATATTCATGGCTGAAAAGCTTATTCACTCATATGTAGAATCACAGAAGCTTGCGCATTTTAAGCATTATTTAGAAACAATTTAAAGTTATTTTATCAACGCAAAGACAGAGGCTTAGGGGGTCATGGGTCTTTTAAAACTTCAAAACAGCCAGTATTAAAAAAATGTATACAGGGTTTATCAGAAAAATTCGGCAAAACATTGCGGAGTGACAGAACGTAGCTATACGGGCAAATTTCGTCATAGAATGTATGGTCGGAACGCAAACGATGGAAGTTAAAAAATAGTTTTCCACTGTACCAGAGCGATGGATTGATCGAGGTGGTCCCATAGCTTGGCCATCAAAATCGCCGGATCTCTCGTGCTTGGACTTTTTCCTGTAGGGCCATATGAGAAGCCTAATCTACGAGTGCTCCATTGAAACAGATATGGATCTAGTCGCCAGGATTGCCGCTGTTGCTGGCTATATTCGGGAAATGCCAGGTCAATTCGCAAATGTGCGTCAGTCCCTAACCCGCAGGTGTGAAGAGTGTATTACAGATTGCGGAATACCTTTTGAGTAATTTCTTTGAGCATGGGCAGTCGTGGAAAAAAAAAAAGTAAACACCCCTACTAACTCCTCAACAAATTATCGTAGACGAAATTTACTGGTACCGAACGATTGGAAATAAAGTGTACTTTTAAATGATGTATATAAAATTTGCTTAGGAGGCCTTCTACATATTAAAACGAATCCAAACTTCATTTTTTTCAATGGCAATACCCAATTTTAACGAAATATTTCAAAACTTCGGTTCAAACTATGCCTTAGACACCAAATTTCAAGTCATTTGAATGATAAGTTTTTGAATTATACACATTCAAATTTTAGTGCTTCTAATGTTAAATTACATTTTCGTATTTTTATTTATATCTCCTGAAATTCTGCTCCTAATGTGCTAATATTTTGTGTAGCAATAATACTAATATACCCACACATAAATACGCTTAATCTGCAATTTTTATAATTTTATGATATGAATTATGAATTATGAAATTAATATTAAAAAAATTATGAATTACAACCTACAAATTTTTTGATGGATTTAGCTTTACTAAGTCCTGCTTTATTAAAATCCAAAATTTCACATTTTTCTTCCGAGTAGTTTTCAAATTATGCTTAAGAAACGGCAAAATGATGGTTTAAGGGGCCGTCTGCCATAGAAGTGGCTAGATATTTTGAAATTTCTTCTGCTCCCCTGTAATCTAGCAGTCTTCATTGACTGCTTGAGTGGTGCTTTAGGTGCCTTGATCAAGAAGGGGGCTCTCTCAGTTAACAATCGAGTACCGAATTTCAATTTGGATACAGTCCTTAAAATACGCTTGTTTTAAAATAATTAATTTCTCGGAGACTTATGGTACGAATTGCATAAAAATTTATTTTGTGGCTAATTGAAGGGTGTAGAGTTCATTTATGCTGTCGAAATTGGGTATTGCCATTGAAAAAAAAAGGAAGTTTGGGTTTGTTTTAATATGTAGATGGCCTCTTAAGCAAATTTTATATACATCATTTAAAAGTAGACTTTATTTCTAATCGTTCGGTAACAGTAACTTTCTTCTACGATAATTTGTTGAGGAGTTATGAGGGGTGTTTACTTTTTTTTTCCACGACTGTACATTAATTACATTCCTGTTAATAAAATGTTTTCTTAAGTATTTCTGTCATTCTTGTGTTAATTATTTAACTGCGACAGTCAAAAACTACCTTTTAACTTCTTACTGCACGCGTTCCGACTATACATTCTATGACGAAATTTGCTCGTATAGCTGCGTTCTATCACCATGTAAAATTTTGACCCCTTTTCAGATACACCCTGTACATTAAAGAGTAATCGTTTCTGAATACTTTGCAATAAAATGAAGTAATCTCTTATTAGCTGTTAACCCTTTAAGCTCCGGTTGATGAATTTCTTCAAAATACCAAATGTCACATTCGCACCAGTATTTTGCAAACAAAAGATTTGGTTTATAACATACACAAAAAAATGCATTGATTTATTTTGAAATAAATTTAGTTGAATAGTCCGGTGACATTTGGCGATTAAAATTAAGTGGGAAGAAATTCGCCCATCAGAGCTCAAAGGGTTTAAATATTGAATATTTTCAAAGAGAGAATTTAAAATCATTTTTCTCAAAATGTGTCTCAAAGTTTGGGGCACTACGCGCAAAACCTAAATTTTCATCTCCTTTTTTTTGTTAAAAACATATTTTTGCTTGGTGTCGTATTACTAAACATTTGAAAAACTATATAAGCAAGGTATAGTTTTGTTTTTAAATATAAAAATGCAATAAATAAACACATTTTTTAGGTTCATTGTATGCACAAGACTCTCAATTACAGTTATATGCCAAACATCTTGTTTTACATCAGAAATTCGTTTGTAATCATGAATTTTGCGAAACTTGCGATTTCAATTTTTTTTTTTTTACAAGTTTAAAAACCCCTATAACAACTAAATTTCCCCATTGTGATCTGAAAAAATATCAAATGAAAGAAGAAACATGCATCTATTACCACATTTAAAAATTGTGTTTTTGTAATGCATACTTTTTAAGATATATCTTAAAAAGTATACATCAGACATTTTAAATAATAATTTTAAAATAATTTAAAAAATAATAATTTTAATAAGACATTTTAAAAGTCCCACGACCCTTTAATAAATTGTCCCCTTCTCATGCAGGAAAGCTATTATGAGGTTATATTAAAAAAAACAGTTTGAGAAACATTTATCCGCATTATCCGATTGAGTAGTACGCATTAATTGCAAATAAAAAATCATTGGGTAAACGAAATTGTCCTGATTAACCAAAGATGCGTCTTAACCGGAGACGCATTAACGAGAGTCCGCTGTTTTCAGAGTAATAAAAATTACATTTTTCAAAGTAATTTGTCTTTTGTATTGTATATCCGCATTTATTAACTAATTTTTTTTTTTAAATCTTTAATATGTAAAATGGAGTAAAACGAGATTATATTTTAATTTATCGACAATGTTATTGTTAAATGCGTATCATTACTCATACATAGACATGTCATTCACTCGTTAATAATACAGTTGCACCTAAAAAAAGAAAACGAACAGGGTCTGGCTCTTAATATTTGATAATTTTTTTTTAACTGTGAAAAAATATGGATAAATTAACTTTGTCTTTTAAAAATTGCGATTTTTAGAACTATTTTTAGATTTAATCCATTACTTAGACAATTTGAAACAGGAAGGCACATTAAAATAATTAGTATAGAATGAAATTTTAAAAAAAAGTTAAATAAAATTACAATTTTAAATCTGTATAAAGAAATAAAAATGTAAATTTTTATAAAATGAAATCTGTAATTTATTAAGTCAAAATAATTTTTAGAAATTCTGCTAAATAAATTCACAATATTCCTGTTATTTTTATATAAAAAAAAAAAGCCCAACACGGTCCGGAAAGAATAAAGTCTAGACTCAGCCCGGTCCGAATTTGCAGAAAAAAAGTAAGTCTGGGTTCGGCCCGAGTGTAATGAAAGAAAATTGATCCGTGTAGATTTCTAATTTTAATTTTGCTTTAAACAATATTTTAATAAATTTAATATTCTGACAAATGTGTTGCTTGGCAAAACTCATAATGTTAAGGTACAAGAGAAAGAAAAAGTATCTATAAACAAATAAAAAGAACACAAAAAACACACACATATATAAATAAATAAAAATCATCGTAAAAACTTTGATAGCAGAGTTTAGAATTTTGTTTCTTCAAAATTTAGACTAGGATTTTGCATTATTGAATTTCATACGTCTGCGATTAATATCAATACTACTACTTCATTAGTTAATATATATTTTAAACTAAATAGAATTTCAATCACTGATACTTTGGTACACATTTTGTGACTTATCATATTTATAATAGGTTTATATCACCACATGATAATTTTATCTTTACTTGAATTATTAATGCTATCCTCTGTATAAATATGATTTGTATTTTATTTTAATTGCATCATAATACTGCTCTGTATAAACATGATTTGCATTTTATTTAATTGCGTCATAATACTGGAAGCCATATGCTTCGGATTTTCCCCTTCTTATGATATAAAGCAATAGTGATATATTATAGTGATATGAATCAATTTTGATTAATTGTAGTTTATCTCTTCTACTTACACTCAATTATCAGACTTATACAGATCGCTTTCACATCTTTAACAGTCAGCTTCAGTTTCATTTTACTTCATTGTGGGTTCTTTCTATTCATCGTTAATATTAATCATTTTGTAATATATGCAGAAATGCTCTCATATTCAAATTCTCATCAAATAGGCAAACAAAATTATAAATGATTTATCTGATAGGTTCAGTAGGTTATATTAATCAGCTATAGAGCTCACTTTTGAAATAGTAATAGAGATTTGCGGTTCTTGTTTATATTTACGTTTCGAAATCCATTTGAAGGATATTCTCAATTAACAAAAAATCCCCGATTAACAACACGAATATTTCCGACACATTCAGTCACTTTTATATGACTAACTAATCCAGTTATTTGGAATCAATTATTGTTTTTCTTTTTTCTCTAAATGTACAGAGTATCCACAAGTCTTTTTACATTTTCAAGCTTTTATTACAAACACAAATGAACAGATAGGGGAGAAGGGGGTACATGTCAAAATGGGGCAGATGTGAACATCACAATTTTTCAATAGTTATTATATGTTTTTTATTTGAAAAAATTACCAAAGATGACAGCACCTGTAGACATATGGTAAAATTTTTTTGAAGCTCCCTCACATTTTTTGAAGCTCTCTGGCATTTTGTTTGTTCTCAGTAGCCAAAACACCTTTTACAGATCTCAAAAGTAAAATCTGAGTTCCAACTTGATAAGCTAATAACTTTATTTATAAATTCATTTATTTGAATTTTAATGTTTTAACATATACTATGAATACTAATAAATATTTTTGATAAAGTTTTTTCTTCTTCTAAATTTAAGAAATGTTAAGGATTTATCAATTTAACTCCATCTGCCATGTGGGACACTTGTGAACAGACTAGTTGGGGCAGATATGAACAGTTCATAAGTGCCCCGATGATCATTCTGTGTTTCTCTTCCTTTCAGTTAACTTTATGAGAAATAATGTCAGCTCCAATATTTATAATTTTCATGAAATAGAAGACATTTCCGTCATACAAAGTTGATTTTGTATTGAAACTTCCACAAACACATCTGTCAGCAAGTACTTAAAGAGCAACAAGCTCAATTGTACGTTCAATTGTAATTTAAATACATTTAATGTGTTCTAAAATGTAATAAGTGTAATGTATTACTTTACTAAACGGTTTACAACAATATTTTTTATGCATTTTTAATACAAAAATTATTACTTTAAACAACTTTGCAAATTTTTCTAAATCATGTGTTCCAAACATGCAATGATGGCTTACTTCCATCTCTAAAACAGCTATGTATATGATGCTTCGAATGGAGATAGATATCAGTAATATTTTAAGAAAGTAAAAATTTTAAACTGATAACTACCGTAAATTCCCTATTGTAAGCCCCCTCCCCTCTTTCAAAAGCAAAATAAATTAAATTTGGGGGCGGGGGCGGATTATAATAGAGAATTTGTTTTATAAAAATCATTAAAAAACCCTTCTTTATCATTAATTTATCATTAATTTAGAAGTAAATAAGACAAATACAGGGGCGAGAATCTTTCGTGTTTCGGCAGATTTCCGATAAATATTATCCAAATGCCCCCTCCCTAAAATCTCCCCCAAACAAAAACCCTTAAGCAAAATTTAAAAGCTTTAATTTTTTTTCAAATTTACTTCTTTATTTTTGATTTTACTGCAACAATATTCAATCAATCATCTAAGCCTCGCCCCCCCCCCCCCCGAATCTACTTATTTTCATTTTATAATCTTTTTCTTAAACATACCATCCAGAAACTAGAGAAATATATATATATATATATTTCTTTATGGTGAATTTAACAGATAATATAACTAATGATTATGATGACAAATGAATAACAGAATAAAAAGCATGTCAAAGGATATTGTTTCCTTGCGTTCACATGTGCCCCACGTGTGTTCACAACTACCCCGTATAACTAACTATTGTTTATAAAAATATTAAAAAAAGTAATAAGAACTATAAAGGTGATTTAAAAAAATTATCATGTGTAAAAAAAAAGAGTTCTGTGTACTATATTGAGCAGATTTTGTTTATAAAAATTAACCCAGTTATGAGAAAAAGCTATATTTATGTGAACTGTTCCCATGTGCCCCCATCTCCCCTACATGTATGAAAAGTGCTACAATATTAGGAGTATATATATTAAAGGTTTTTTTGCAGCAATTAATAAACCTTTATATCTGTACGATTGGTTGCACGAAGCACGTAAAAACTATAATCGTCGACGTTTTCCCTTGATTCTCTTTTCGTCCACTCCTTGCTTTTATCCAATACTAAGTCGGTCTCTATTGATTTCTTCTGCCATTCACGAACTGATGGATGTGGATACAAGACATTCATGGTGACCGGCTCAGTGTTGGATAAAGCAAGGAGTGGACGAAAATAGTATTAGCTCAAAATGTCGACAAATAAACCTTGATGTGCTTCGTGCTACCAATGATGCACATGTAGTGGTTTATTAATTCATGCGAAAAAATCAATAGATAATCCTAATATTGTATTTGTTTCCATACATGTATCTGATCATTTGTTTTTGTAATAAAATATTGAAATTGTAATTAGATTTCGTGGGCACCCTGTGTTTAATCTTGAGTTATAATTGATTTCTGCGTAGTGACGATCTCTTTTTGACTATTGTATGGGGCCTAGAAGTAATATAACATTGTAACTATGTAACTGGCCTAAGGGCTCCTGCTCGACCCGCTCCAATTTTGACGTAATCGCTACAGGACATACACAACACTGTAAGAGACATCTGCAAACTGTCTGAGTCAGAAGTAGTATAGTTGGGGCACAAGAGGTACTTCTGTAAAGTTCGCTATTTTACTGCCGCAGGAAAACGACTGAATCACCAAGCTTGTCATCTTTTTGTTCATAATTAAAACCTTACTTATTGCAAGTATGTTTCGTGCTGAAAACAATAATTGCGGTATTAATGATCAGAAATCACAATACATTCTTCATTATTTGTCCTCAAACTAAGCCATGCAGCCTGCCTCTATAAATTTAACCCTTAACCCCTTGAAGGTCGGTGATGCCGCTATGGCATCACATAATTTTAATCCCTAATTGCCACATTGGCACCCGAATTTTTTTATGAAAATTTCATATACTTTTACTCGTTTACAAATAAATTTTCTTGTAAATATTGGTGTCATTCAATTATTTCAACATTTTACAAATACAAGTACCTTTCCCCTGAAAAGGTTAATTTACCAAGTTGTACCTACAGAACAAATTACTTCAAAAGATCCTCTATTTACCAATTAATTACCTAAGAATATGTTATGGAGGTCATTTTCCTCCTAATTAAATGTTTAATTATTTATTCATCTTTGAAATCTCTTAAAACATAAAAAATCATAAATCCAACTTCATTTTTAGAAACTCATATATCTCAAAAGGAACGCTGCTGATTTGATTAACATTAGTACTGCTGGAGAAAACCCACATTAATTGACAAAAAAGAAAGAAAAAAAAACTTTTGTTATATTTTCGGCCTCTTCGGTATAAGGTAAAGAAAGCGAAGTGCAAAACACTTACTTTATGTGAAACTCGCAACTACATCCGAGTGCAAACTAAAGTCTGGGTACACTTAAATATCTCTTTAACGGATAAAGCTAAAATTATGGAAGAAATGTCTACCTAATAAAACTTACACATGTAAACAAGGTACAAATTATTTTCATAAGAAATTTGAGTTAAGTATGCCGGGAGAATCCATTATCTGCAGCTATGCAAGTTAAATGCTTTCTTGTGTATTCGTATTGTTTCCGATGGGAGGCACATTGTACATATTTAACTTTAAATTAAAATAAATTGTACCTTGCTTACATGAGTTAGTTTTACTAGAAAATATACATCTCCCTCATAATGCCATACTTCTAGAAGTGATTAGTGACGTGTTTAAGTCAGTGAATTGTTACCAAAAAATTAACATTTCAAAGTTTCTAATAAAGTTATTTTCGCATGTAAGATGTCATTTCATACTAAATTACAAATCGTACACTTTTGTAATTGACATTTTTTCGGTATCTTGCATATTATTCAAGATAGGCTCAGAAATTTCCAAATTTTGCCCCTAAGGAGCGCTGCATCCACTCTCGTATGACAGCGCATAGTCATTTTACTGGTAGGGTAGATATTTGAGTGTAACCGGAGATTACTTTGCACTCCCATGCAGTTGCGAATATCACACAAAGTAAATGTTTTGGACCTTACTTTTGTTTCCCTTATACCGAAAAGGCTCAAAATGAAACAACAGTTTTCTTATCAAAGAAGGTGTGTTCGTTTTAGTCGTACAAACGGTAATCCAATTAGAATTGTCCCTTTTGAGATATGGGCTTCTAAAAATGGGGTTGAATTTATGAGTTTAACTTTGAAGGAACTTCAAAAATGAATAAATTAATGAATATTTTACCAGGACGGAAACGACTTCAGCAGCCTATAGTCCAAGAGCCGGCAGTACAAAAACCTATGTTATCAAGTACAAGAAAAAAACCTCCATTTTATGGAAGAGTAGAAGTAGGGGAATCTAATGATCCATGTCTGCTGGAAGTGAAGTGGTGCATAAGCCAAAAATTAATATCACCAGTGTTTGACTCGCAGTTTTACCCTTGTGTTTTCCTGCTCCCAGTCCTCCATGTTTTCATATCTTTGTTTGTAGGACAAACACAATGATAAACCTATGAGTCAACCACTAGTGGTATTAATTTTTTGCTTATGCACCACTTCACTTCCGGCAGACATCGATAATTAGATTCACCTACTTCTACTCTTCCATAAAATAAAGGTTTTCATCTTGTGCTTGATAACACAGGTTTTTGTGCTGTCTGCTCTTGGACTACTATGACATATTGATAAGTAATTCATTGGTAAAGTGACAAACTTTTATAGTGATTTTTTTCTGTAGATACAGCTTGTTGCAGTAAGTTTCAGACTCATCGCGACAAGCTATGTGGCCTAGTTTGAGCCCAAGTAATGATGAATGTATTAATTTCTGATCTTTAATACTGCAATTTTGTTTTTTAGCACAAAAGTTGTACTATATCACATATTTATAATAAATGATGTTTCTTGTATCATGAGCAATAAGATGATATTTTAATTAAAAATTCCCATTCTAAATCATTTCATATCTTTATAGATTCCGCATTAAAACTACCAATACATCCAAAAAGTAATAATTATAATACTTGCCAATTCTATTGTTTTTATCGAGAGAAAAGACACACATGGAACAAGAAAATTCATTTAATACAATTATTTTAGCCCGTGTCTTCTTTCTATATGATACTTATTTTATTTCATTTATTAATTAAAATTTTTGGTTCAAAGTGTGTTATTTTTCAAAAAAAAAAAAAAAAAAAGGATGGTTGATAATTATGTAATAATAATAATAATAAATTTAACGATCGTTTAAAATTTTTCCATTAATGTAACTATATTTTGCAAATATATTTTTATAAGTTCAAATTAATTTAAATATTTATGCTGAATAATTGACATATATATCGTTAATACCATGCAAATATTACAGTAATAATAGGGTTTTGTTAAGAAATATCATATGTCTTCTTTATACAAGGTTATTTTATATAAAAAATTTCTTCTTTCATATTAAAATTTAATCATTTTAAATATAAAAAGTTACATCTTTAATTATTTCATATAAAATTTACAAATAAAATAATTTTGTACATTTTATAGCATATCTTGCAGCATTATTAAATGCAAAAATATCATATTTAACTTGTTTTACAAGAAAGAGTCGACATTTTTTTTCACTATTTTTGTAATTTTTTTGTGTACATTTCCATTAATATAATTGTTCGCGTATCCCTCCATTCTAATGCAAAATATAGTTACCAATATGCAAAAATACAAATTTTATAAAACTTTATAGGGTCAGACAATATATAACTATTTTGAAATAAGTAATATTTATTTTCTAAAACTGCACTCCCATCCCACTCCGCCACCGCTTTTCCCACTCATTCCTTGTCGCGGATGACAGTGGAAAATTATTCTTTTAAAAGGTTTTCTTTCCTTACTGCGCAGAACATGTTTTCACTATTTATGTAAATTTTTTGTGTACAGTTCCATTTACGTAATTGTTCGCTTACCCCTCCATTCTAATGCAAAATATAGTTACCAATATGAAAAACAACACATTTAATAAAACTTTATAGGGCCAGACAATATATAACTATTTTGGAATAAGTAATAGTTATTTTCTAAAACTGCACTCCCATCCCACTCCGCCACCGCTTTTCCCACTCATTCCTTGTCGCGGATGACAGTGGAAAATTATTCTTTTAAAAGGTTTTCTTTCCTTACTGCGCAGAACATGTTTTCACTATTTATGTAAATTTTTTGTGTACAGTTCCATTTACGTAATTGTTCGCTTACCCCTCCATTCTAATGCAAAATATAGTTACCAATATGAAAAACAACACATTTAATAAAACTTTATAGGGCCAGACAATATATAACTATTTTGGAATAAGTAATAGTTATTTTCTAAAACTGCACTCCCATCCCACTCCGCCACCGCTTTTCCCACTCATTCCTTGTCGCGGATGACAGTGGAAAATTATTCTTTTAAAAGGTTTTCTTTCCTTACTGCGCAGAACATGTTTTCACTATTTATGTAAATTTTTTGTGTACAGTTCCATTTACGTAATTGTTCGCTTACCCCTCCATTCTAATGCAAAATATAGTTACCAATATGAAAAACAACACATTTAATAAAACTTTATAGGGCCAGACAATATATAACTATTTTGGAATAAGTAATAGTTATTTTCTAAAACTGCACTCCCATCCCACTCCGCCACCGCTTTTCCCACTCATTCCTTGTCGCGGATGACAGTGGAAAATTATTCTTTTAAAAGGTTTTCTTTCCTTACTGCGCAGAACATGTTTTCACTATTTATGTAAATTTTTTGTGTACAGTTCCATTTACGTAATTGTTCGCTTACCCCTCCATTCTAATGCAAAATATAGTTACCAATATGAAAAACAACACATTTAATAAAACTTTATAGGGCCAGACAATATATAACTATTTTGGAATAAGTAATAGTTATTTTCTAAAACTGCACTTCCATCCCACCCCGCCACCGCTTTTTCCACTCATTCCTTGTCGCGGATGATAGTGGAAAATTATTCTTTTAAAAGGTCTTTCTTTCCTTACTACGCAGAACATGTTTTCACTATTTATGTAAATTTTTTGTGTACAGTTCCATTTACGTAATTGTTCGCTTACCCCTCCATTCTAATGCAAAATATAGTTACCAATATGTAAAACAACAAATTTAATAAAACTTTATAGGGTCAGACAATATATAACTATTTTGGAATAAGTAATAGTTATTTTCTAAAACTGCACCCCATCCCAACCCGCCACCGCTTTTTCCACTCATTCCTTGTCGGGGATGAAAGTTAAAAATTATTCTTTTTAAAGGTTTTTCTTTCCTTACTGCGCAGATGTTTTCTTTGTCCATCGCACAGAATACGAAAATGGAAGAATTTCACTAAAGGACGAAAATAGAAAAGATGAAAATGGACATCACATCATAAAATGTGCCCTCCCATAGACTGGTTTATTTTCTTTACCATTTTTGAATCTTTACTTTGGAATTTTAAAACTTCAAAGAGTTTAAAGACTAAACGACTTCAGTCAATTTTACAAAAGCACTTTGCATTTGCGTAGTGCAATAATCTAATACGCAATATTTTTAGATAAGCGTGTGATAAACGCGATTTACAAAATACATGTATTTTATATTTTAAGGTTCTAAAAATAACGCATTTGCATTTGGTATCGAAATTGGTTTTTCGATGTCTGTTCACAAAGTCTAGACATAAAAAAATATTTATTTCGGACTTACAACATTAAACATAGACACATTTCTTTGACATATTATCTAATTATAATGTTGATTATAATGTTATATGATTATAATGTTTATAATGTATTTTGCAAAAGTATCTGTATTGTTACATTTTTATAAGTACCTGTTATAATTAATATTTCATTCAACAAATGTAACATTTCTTTGAAAAACTGATTTTTTTTTTAATGAAGCAATATTTATTCCAAGGTACGACGTACATAGGATCGCGATACAACATAGGGTGTTGTACCTTGGACCAACGATCACTTAGAAAAAATCTTTTTTTAAACACAAAGGGGGGAAATAAGCTGAGAAAATTAATTAAATTTAAATGAATAAATACAATATCAAAGTATTCATATCAACAATTCATATATTATTTCTGACGTCATCTTAATAGATGCGTTCACAATTATATAAATACGTAGCCCCTATAGTCGTCATCTGATCCGTCCGTCTGTTTGTCTGTCCGTCTGTCCGCATATAACAGCGCAAAAACTACTCAACCGAATGGTTTGAAATTGAATATATATAATTGTTGCAGAATTTTGTCGAGTCTCAAATTTCAAGAAAATCGAATCAAAACTTAAAAAGATATTAATAAAAGTTTTCTTCATTCTATTAAATTATATCATACGTAATTAGTTCAGTGGTATCCCATGATAGGTAATGATTCTAGGTTGCCATGTGATTACGTCCTATTTAAGATGGAGTCATATTATTTCCGTATTACTGAATTTTAATATACAGGGTGTCCCAAAAAGTCCCTGACACATTTTAAAATTCAATATAAAATCAAGTAATTGTCGTACAGGAGTGCGTTTTGGACTAAAATACTTCTCACGATAAAACGTTTTCTTAAAGCAAAAAAAAAAAAAAAAAAAAAAAAAAAAAAGCAATTTAACAAATTACAACGACTATTTGGAAAATGATTTTTTCAAAGACTAAAATTTAAGACATAAAAAATAGCACGGAGTTGATCCTACATTACGTACGCCATGAATTAAACATTAATAGTGTTATTACTCGTAAAAATTGCAAGCGACAGAAATCGCCTGCGACTCGTACGTATTATCCATCTAAAACTTACGTATTATCCAAGCATTTCATTGGCTGTTCGGGAAAAGGCTTTTCCATCGTCAGATTTCCAAGAAATCTGACGGCCAATTTTAAATGAAATTTATTTCTTAAACTTCTAAACATCCCACAATATTACTTTTAATATCGTCGTATCGAGAAAAAATGCACTTTTAAATGCGATTTGTTTGAAAGCTGTATCTCAATTTGTTTTTGAGTTATTAATTTTTTTGTAGTTTTTATTACTTTTTTGTCATAGTGCAACACTCTGTTGTCCATCTCTGTTGAAAGTAAAGGGAAATACAGATTGCTGTATAGACCAACCAGAAAACGAATAGAATGATGATTAAACCAATAAAAACCTTCAGATATGCTTTTGATTTCCTACCCTGACGAGGGCAACAAACATTTTTCCAAATTGTTAAAAAAAAAAAAAAACTTAGTTCCAAACTTCGCCCATAGAGGGCGCTGTACCTTAAATTATCCGAAAGAAGCATCAAAAACTCAAGACAATCAGTTACGGATTATTTTATTTTGTCAAAAGCAGTTACAGAGCAACAATTTCTGCAATCCACTAGCATAGTTCAATGTGTGCACCCTTTGTAGATCGAGCCACATCCAAACGGAACTCCAGTTCAATTCGCGTGTTCACAAGCATTGATTGTAGAATTGACTGGATCAAATCAATACTTCAATTTCAGCCACAGCAGAAGCATAACTTTGACCTTTTTCTTTGGAAGTTATCCTTTCTGCATCACCGCGTCAAAACTAATTTGAAAATGAGTAAAATCGCAAGTTTGAAACCAAACATACGGACAAGTGGCGCCATCTATGGTCGAAGTTCAGAATTAACGATTTTCATTCCCTGGAAGAAAACTTTTCATCGTGAGAAGCATTTTAGTGCAAACCGCACTCCTGTACGACAATTACTTGATTTTATATTGAATTTTAAAATATGTTGGGGACTTTTGGGACGCCCCTGCAGGGCCGAAACTAAGGGGGGGCAGAGGGGGCATGTGCCCCGGGCGCCAGAGGCAAGGGGCGCCAAATGAAAGATTATACCTTTGGAATCGATCATTTTCTTCTGATGGACTTGATGGCTTTCATTATTATGAAACAGACATTATAAATGGAGTGTTAGGTGAAGATGAAAGAGCAGTCGTGAAAAGTTTGAACTCTGATTTTCTGGTCAGAATGGAAAAAAAAATGGCCATAATTTTGTTTTTTTGCAAAAAAATAAATTATGGCCATTTTTTCCCCCCATTCTGACCAGAAAATCAGAGTTCAAACTTTTCACGATTGCTATTTCATCTTCACCTAACACTCCATTTATAATGTCTGTTTCATAATAATGAAAGCCACCAGTCCATCAGAAGAAAATAACTCGGTTAAAGCGGAAACTCGGTTAAGCGGGACTCGGATAATCGGAACTCTACTGTATAAGCAAACACTGTAAATAGCCGGTAATACATGGGAATTCTTTTATGTGAACGAACTATAATTGCAACAAACGTCACGTTCAATTTTTGTAGTTCAATATTACATATTTTAAATTTTAAAATAAGTCGGCCATTAGAAAATTAGTAAAATTCTCTTTGTAAATATACTTTGAGGAAGAAAGGGGGGGGGGCGCCAAAATTCATGTTTGCCCCGGGCGCAAAAAAGGCTAGTTTCGGTCCTGCGCCCCTGTATATAATAGTAATAAATTTTACATTCATGCATTTTTGCATAAGAGTGCAACAGCTATTGCACGATGATCTGAATATTTATGAAACTAGTTATAGTACGAACCCACCTCATTTGCCACGTTTGAAGTACATTTTCCGACTTTATTTTCTCTATGCACATGCAAAACGCGCTACTATGAATGTGGTATCATACGAAGCATTTTAGAACAGGCTTTTGATTTAGTATATTCATATGTCATTAAAATACCGTGTTTGATTGAAAATTGCTGTTAATTAAAAATTTATGAAAAAAGTATCAGCAAATAATCTTAAAGACTGAAGTGCGAAAGTCTCGCGTGGCTCCACTGGTATAATTCGAATTTATCATTTTGCAGTTGAATAATAAAAATAAATTTATAAATAGTTTCAAGGTAAAACACCTTCCCTTACTTTTTTTGGTAGGGACAGAGTAAGAAGACGCAGAAATATATTTGAAATCTAGTATGCAACATTAGAATCTTTTGAGTGTTATCATAATTTAACATTTAAAAAATTTTTTAAATTGAAAAGAATTAACCCCCAAGAGTTTGAAACCTTCAACTTTGTGACTGTTCTTAGATTAATTTTTGCATATTAAGATGTCTGGTTAGTTTCTCTGTACTGTATAACGAACTGATTTTGATTAATTCATCGGATTATGCATAGACACATGTGGCAAAAAAAAAAAAAAAAAAAAAAAAAAATCCAAAACATCCATTGTTCACTCTAAGACCTTTTCTTACTGACCAGTTTATTATTCCTTTGAGGGGAAAAAGACCCGTTGAAATCATGTGCGATAGTGTTTTCTAAAATAAACCATAACAGGTTAAAGGACGTCACGTTTATTAACAGTGTGTGGGCAAACTAAAAAAAAAAAAAAAAAGTTCTTTTTCCAAAACATCCATTGTTCACTCTAAGACCTTTTCTTACTGACCAGTTTATTATTCCTTTGAGGGGAAAAAGACCCGTTGAAATCATGTGCGATAGTGTTTTCTAAAATAAACCATAACAGGTTAAAGGACGTCACGTTTATTAACAGTGTGTGGGGCAAACTAAAATAAAAAAAAAAAAAAAAAAAAAAAAAAAAACAGAACTAATTCAAACTCAGATTTATCTTCTGAATAATGGGTTAAGTTCGCTCTCAAATTCAAAAATTTGAAAATGAATCCGTTCAATTCCAACTCATTTCTAATGAAGAGCGAAACTCACTAAAGATTGATTTTTTAAAAAAGAATTAGAATTTTTATTTTCCAAATTTTTAAAGTATTTTGAAATAATCTTTAGGTTATTCAATGTATTTTCTTATGTATCGCTCTTGCATGATAAGTTGGCGTGTTTTTCCTTTAAAGATTTATTATTTTTTAATGAAATATTTATATACAAAAATAAAACAAGTCTACGAGTATAGGAGATTGAGTAGTATTAAAGGGTTCCGGGAAACAAAAAAGTGAAATTTTCGAGAAACATTTTATTACATTAAATCAATCTCTGTTTTTTTTTTTTTGCTTAAAATGACGGTTCAATTATGTTTTTATCTTTCTTAGAACAGGAGATATTAATTTTTTTTTCGGTTTGTTTTCAAAATCTAGCTTTCAAGCAATGGTTGTCATGGAAACGACTTCTTGTGAAAATGTGTTCATCCGCATGAAGAGTTTTTTCACCATTTCTCGTATTTAATTTGTTATAAGTCAAAAACTGTTAAAGATAAATTGTTCAAACTTGGAACATGTCTTTTTCAATTGTTTTACTTTAAATTTGATTCAGCAAATTTGAAAAAAAAATATTTACTTTTGAAAATGCAATTTGAAAAAATTAAGTTACATCATTTTTTTAGATCTTTTCTTTAGATATTTTAAATTTATTTTTAAATTAATATATTAAAAAACACTGAATCAAAATTAAAACAGATATATTTTTGTTTAATAAAATGAAAAAGTTTTGAAATTCGACAAATAATATTTCGAGTTATAACGTTTTTAAATTACTCCACTTAAAAAAAAAAAAAAAAAAATTAGTTTGAAATTTTTTTTAAACATCTTGAGAAGTTTTGGGATATCATTTTGCTTACAAATTATATGGTTAACCATTTCAAAAAATTTCAAAATTCTAACTCAATAAATAAAAAATAATTGAATGTGTCCCGGACCCCATTAAAAAATTATTCTTAATCAATTTTTTTTTCTTATATTTTCTCACATAAGCAAAATGATGATTGTGTAGCAGTTAGAATTAATTTTTTAGTTTTCCTTGACTATTTTACACAAACAGATACAGATGCCGTCACAGAGGGGCAGGGCAGCTCCCTGTATTTTGAAATTTGATTAACTAAATTTTACTTACCTCTGGTGATTTTGAAAAAAAAAGTAAAATTTATTCTTCCTGAGTGACTTAAAATAACTAAACACTGGGAGAAAAAAATTAACAGGGAGAAACCCCTCCGTATGAGCGATTTTCAATCATGTTTATCTTTTTACGTTCCAACATTTCAAATTTATCTTAAACGGTTGGACAAATAAAATTAATAAACTGTTACGATTTACCATTTTGAAAAATTCTGGTTGAAACTTATTTTTGAATAGAATTTAATATTTCTTACTTGTTAAAATTTCTGAATTGCTTTTTTATGTTTATATGTTTAAAATTGTCTTGCACTAAGAGTTCTAAAAAAAATACTTAGCTTATCTCATGCTTGTATTCTCTATTTTAAAAACCCGTCCTGAGCTGCGGACTAGAGGAGGAACATTTATTTCAAAATCCTTCCCCTTCTTATATTCATTTCTATTGGCACCCATCCATACAGACAGTGGCGGCTCGTGCCAATCTTCACTGGTGGGGCCCGGTCCTCATAACATATTGTAAATTTTTATGTATTAATATTTGTTGTTTAAACATGAAAACAAATTATTTAAAACTAACTATTATTTAAAACTTTTATTTCTTACTTTTGTAAAAAAAAAAAAAAATTATTATTTTTTCAAGTAATTAACGTTAATTTCAAATTTATCAAATTAATTACAATTTTTAACATACCATTAATTGCCATTATTAACATTGAACATACTTTGATCAATCATTATTTAATTAAAAAACAAATATACAAAATAATAATAATAATAATAATAATAATAATAATAATAACAATCTCACAACGTTACAGAAAAAAAATATAAACTTTACTTGCAAACATTGAAACTGTTCAGAAATTAAAATTTAGTACATTATTTAAATAAAAGTTTGGTATGTTTTTAGATGCGCAAATCTTTCACTAACTTTAAATTTAATTACCATTATTCACATTAAACTTACTCTGGTCAAACATTATTAAATTAAAAAACAAATTCACAAATCAAACAAAAAATAATTATCTCATAATTTAATAGAAAAAAATACATATTTTTCTTGCAGAGATTTAATCCATTCACAAATTAAAATTTAATGCATTATTTAAATAGAAATTAGGCACGTCGATTTTTTCGACTAGCAAATCTTTCACTTACTTTTACATCAAATTTTGATATTGTACTAATAAAATCTTTGTGGACTGAAAGAACAGCAAGAGTGTGCTTAATCGTTCCTGTCCCATAGAGTTTTTCAAAAATGTTTTAAAATTTTCTCTCATTCGCTGTTGAACTCCAGTATGACACCCGCTCACAACAGCGCACCGTCATATGCTTGCGCAACAAGCTTATCTTTTAAATAAAACTTTTCTAAATTTTGAGTTAAGATTATAGTAAGTCCCTCTGCTGTTTTATCATAGACATCAATAAATTGAACAAACCTTTTCAAGGGTTTGTTGTTTCTTATATATCGTAAAATGATAACAAATTGCGAAGTGCAGCTTACATCAATATAGTTTCGTCAGCTTGTAAATCTACAAAATTAGAAGCAGAAATCTCATTTTTAACTTCATGCATATACGTTTCATATATACAATCCAACAGCTATTGTATAGTTTTTTAAGTATTTTTAGATACTGTAGCATTGTTTAAATGGTCTTCCAATATAGTGTCCAGTTTTGAGGCGTATGTGACCAATTCTAAAAACATACCTCGGTTTACGATTTAGCACATACCTGTTCTTCTCAACCATTTCATTATGTTTTTGTAATGAAATCCTGTAACCTTCATCCAACTGCACTACAATATTGACAGTTCCGAAGGTTTTATGCCCCACCAGTGGCTGAGAGGTTCTGCTCTCGAATCTGGTAGACGGGAGGTGCTGGGTTCGATCCCAATCGCGCCCGTCGGCCTAATCGTTCGGAGTTTTCGTGATTTTCTTCGAACCTTGGATTTCCAAGCGTTAATACGGGTTAGGTTCCCTTACAAAGACCCCCACGAAGGGCACTCCCCCCTGGGCCTATATCCACCGTGCAGATAATTGGCCGTCATAAATACAACCATACAACCAACCGAAGGTTTTATAGTTAAAAGCATTATTTAAATGAGTAGTATTCATTTCATGTTTTTTTTTACTCATTCAGAAAAATGCTTCAAATCGTTACAGCCGGCCATACTCCATAATTTCATCCCTCCAAACAATAAAAAATAAAAACAGAACAATGCTTTTTTTTTTCTTCACTTGCTGAAATACACAGAAATTTTTGATACCACTGTGTAGAGAAATAGCGTAGTTTTCCCCCATCTTTTCGTTGCATTTCAAAATTCTTCGGTTGATAAGGTCCCAGGCGTTTAATTTCAAGTTTTTCTTCCAAATTCATTGTTGAAAAGGGCATAATAAATCATCTACAGAATTCATTTTTTTATTTCAAGAATTTAAGGGTGTGTTCGAAAAAATATTTTTCCACCCTCAACAGCTCGAAATTTTCTGGGACACTTTCAGACTCATTTTTAAAAGTAAAAACATGAAACTTGCTGAGATGATTTTTGAAGTGATGTTTAAGAGGCCGTGTGGTTTCATTTTTCGCTGAATTCAATAGAATTTGATTTTAAAACAATTATTTTCTCATTAGGACCCCTTTTTTCATCCCCAGATCTCCCGCTTCAGAAAATTCGGTTCAAAACTCCCACTTTGATAGCATTTTTTTTGCAATATTTTCTGCATTTTTCAAAAAATCGACAAGCACATCCCATTATGTAGTTTCTAAATAAGAGAATTTGCCAGTTTGATGCGTTTGAGAGTAAAAATGAATTTAAAAATAAATCAGAAAATAAGCAGTTTGGATTGGAATACACCTTAACAATAACATGTGTCTCCGTTTAAAGAGAGTACAGAGTACTTAAAGATCGCGTAATTCAACGAATAAGCAGCAATAGTAATACAAATGTCGACGAATATTTTTGAGAATCCCCGTATAACAAACTTTGGATCAAGGGCACTCTCGCCCAGTGCCCCCCATTGCAAAAAAAATACGGAAGATTTAGCTCTAAAAGAGCAGTACATCGCCAAAATTGAATGACACGTGAGGGAGGGAAATACTCATTATCGCGCCAAATGGGCACAAATGTCTTGTGCCCCGATACAGTAACCTTGGTGTTCAGAAGTAAGTAGTGGCCAGTAAAGTGATTTATTGCCTCCGAGAAAGAAATAGATGCTGAGAGTCGATAACGGATGAGTGGGCACGATGTAAGGAGTTTCTTTGCAATATATTTTTAGTAAACATTTCTTTTTTTTTTAAAGTTTTAAATTAAAAATATGAATCAAAATTTTTTAAATGAACAGAAAATTCTAGTGGGGCCTGGCCCCAGTGGCCCCAATGGACCGGCCGCCCCTGCACACAGAACTTTTTTGTTTATTTTACCTTGCTGGTATTCTACATATTTAATGAAAAGAGCATCTTTTGACCATTTCTTTATACATTTGAACATGAATGGCCCAGAAACATCTGTTAAATATTTTTACTCGACCATTGCCAGGTAACCCATTAATAAAGCATTTTGTTATATACAGGGTGGTCCAAACGGCACGTGTGGGTGTGTCAGGTCATGAGGAGCAAGAATTACATAGGAATTGTGGGTCCGAAATGCGATCGTGACCGTTACGCAAAGAAAAGATAACAAACGGTGTAAAAAGATCTTTATTTTACAAAAAACTTAATCGAAGGACAAAATACAATTGAAAAATGTTACAACTCATAACAAGTGCTGAAAATGTGCCCCATTAGCCGTGATGCATGCTTCACATCGGCGCCGCATGGAACAGCAAGCACGTTCTAATTGGCCAGGAGTCTCCCGGACACGTGCCCCCGCTTCGGCGATCCGTGCCATGAGGTCCATGGCCGATGGAACAGGTGTCTCGTACACCAGATACTTAAGATATCCCAAGAGGTAGAAATTCAGGAGGTTTAGGTCAGACTTCGAGTAATCGTAATCGTGTAATCGTAATCGATTATAATCGATTACAAAAATGTATAATCACATTGTAATCATAAATTTTGATTTCGAAATACCGTATATACTCGCGTATAAGTCGACTCGCATATAAGTCGACCCCCTAACTTTTGAATGCAAATTCTGGAAAAAATCAAAAACCCGCGTATATGTCGACCCCCTAAGTTTTTACTTCAATTTTGCACAAAATCAAACCAAAGATTTCACTTGTCAATGTGAAAAGGTAGTAAGTAAACAAAAACAAATCATTGAAAATTTTTTAAATGATAAATTATTATTATTTGTATATTTTATGTATTATTGTTTTATTCATTCACATAAAAAGCCATAATTTTGCAGTATTCGAAGTTTATATGGTTTTCTTTTTTAACTGACCCGCGTATAAGTCGACCCCCCAAATTTGCTTACCGAAAATTGTCAGAAATTCCTCGACTTATACGCGAGTATGTACGGTAATCGCAAAATAATCAAGGAATTTCCCTCAGATTACAATCGTAATCTAATTGTAATCGCAATATAGTCTAAGCTCTATGTAATCTGGATCGAAAAGATGAGTAATTGTAATTTCGTACAAACGATTACGATCACATCTTTCTTTTTCCCTTTGCTCCCAATCCAAAAAATACTCCGCTAGCTAAACATTCTAACATGAGGATTCATGTTTTTAACTCATTAGGTTCATGCTGAAGTGGGAGTCAGAGATCTGGGTGAGAAGATGTAGGGTAGAAGTGAATGGCAATTCCAGAAAACAGGATCTGGACACTGCAGTGGTCAAATGTCCAACTCATAAAATGGGAGTCAAGAAAATAGCGTAACAAACTGTTACTACTTCCATGGTCAAGAAGAATAAAAAAAATAAAAAGGGAATGGAAAAATACTATTTTCATGGTTTTATGGGCACTTATGTCAATCCTCTCGCAAATGTAAGAATCTGGGATGGATGCTTTCTTTTTTTTTTTCTTTTTTAAAAAAAGGTTTTAAATTACATCAGCAATTTATTGAACAACTGATTCTCACTTTGCTCTTCTTAGTGCTTGTTTATCCTTTCAATTTTCAATATACATTATAGAAATGTCAAAGAAAAACCACAAAACAAAAAACTATATAAACGAATCGGTATTACACTATATGGCCAAATGTGACCGGTCACTTGCGATTTTAGACGTTTTGTTAAATATCTAGAAAAATACATGAGGAATTAACCTGAAACTTCAGGTGTGTAAACAGTATAGTTTAGGTCATATATTTTCGCGAAGACTTTTTCCCGAAACCCCATAAGGGACCGTCAACAAATTGAAAAAAATGAATATCTTTTGGATAACCCTGTAAAAACTAACGTAGCAAAAGCATTCAAACTCGAGAGTATTAATAAGTGGCTTATTGTAATATACTGTGTTCATTTTTATGAGGATAGCATGTATACTCGTAGAGAAATTAAGGTTTTTATAAAAACAGCCCCAAATTTCGCCAAGTTTTTTGCTTATAATTTGCAGAGTTCTTAATATAAAAAAAAAGTTCTTTTCAGAAAATATGACAAACAATATTGTACTACATACTTTGCAATCAGAATTAAAAAATAATAAAAATTGCATGAAAAATGAGCAGGTTTACTAAAAAATATTTCACTGCGCATGCGCGAATGCAATCAAAATATAATGTGCATAATGTATTAGCTAAGTATATAGAGCAACTTTTGTGAAAGTCTCAAAATCATAGCTTGAAAATTCTGAAAGTAATCGTCGATAGAATAAGCTCGAAATCCGTTGTTCCCAAAAACAAGCAAAAAGATCAGGGGTTGTATCAAATATCTGTTGATTTTTGTCAAGATAGCGTACATAATATTGCACGTACTACTATATTTGGATACAACCCCTGATATTTTTGCTTGTTTTTGGGAACAACGGATTTCGAGCTTATTCTATCGACGATTATTTTCACAATTTTCAAGTTATGATTTTGAGACTTTCACAAAAGTTGCTCTATATACTTAGCTAATACATTATGCACATTATATTTTGATTGCATTCGCGCATGCACAGTGAAACATTTTTTAGTGAACCTGCTCATTTTTCATCCAAATTTTATTATTTTTAAATTCTGATTGCAAAGTATGTAGTACAAGATTGTTTGTCATATTTTCTGAAAATAACTTTTTTTTTTTTATATTAACCCTTAAATGCCTGGTGTTGCTTTTCGGCAACATACCCAATTTAGGCTCTAAAATACTATTAGAATAATGTTGAAGCCATAATGCCTAATGTTGCCAATAAAATACGTTCTGAAAATATTATTAAATCGATTTTCAACATGTAGATGGTAACACTTGTGCTGTTTATGAATAAAGATAGATTTACTTTTTCAATTGTTGCGACTTGTTCTTTTTGTTTTGTTTGGGAGCTTGCGAAATACCCTATTTTGACTTGCAGTGAGCAAGTAAAATTTATTTCTTATTATAGTTCCTAAAATTCTTGTGTGTTTAATATTATAGAATTTTATCAATGGAAATTATTTTTTCAATTAAACACCAGTATTGCCGATTAGTAACAAACTGTTTTTTAGCCGTAAACTATACGTAAAACAAAATATGATTTTTTAAAGTATTTTTCCCATGATTTATTTAAAAAATGAAAGCCGAAAAACATTATTACAATGATTTTTGAAAAATCAGGCATATAAGGGTTAAGAACTCTGCAAATTATAAGCAAAAAACTTGGCGAAATTTGGGGTTGTTTTTATAAAAACCTTAATTTCTCTACGAGTATACATGCTATCCTCATACAAATGAATACAATATATTACAATAAGACACTTATTAATAATCTCGTGTTTGAACGCTTTTGCTACATTAGTTTTTACAGGGTTATCCAAAAGATATTCATTTTTTTCAATTTGTTGACGGTCCCCTATGGGGTTTCAGGAAAAAATCTTCGCGGAAATATATGACCTATACTATACTGTTTACACACCTGCAGTTTCAGATTTATTCCTCATATATTTTTCTAGATATTTAACAAAATGTCTAAAATCGCAAGTGACCGGTCACCTTTGGCCATATAGTGTATATATTATATGAAAGAAAAAGGAGTAAAATTTCTAAAATATCACTGCAATATATATGCTCGCCAGATGCACATGTATCGATGAAAGTTATATTCCACCAGTATTGCCGATTAGTAACAAACTGTTTTTTAGCCGTAAACTATACTTAAAACAAAATATGATTTTTTAAAGTATTTTTCCCATGATTTATTTAAAAAATGAAAGCCGAAAAACATTATTACAGTGATTTTTGAAAAATCAGGCATTTAAGGTTTAAGAACTCTGCAAATTATAAGCAAAAAACTTGGCGAAATTTGGGGCTGTTTTTATACAAACCTTAATTTCTCTACGAGTATACATGCTATCCTCATAAAAATGAACACAGTATATTACAATAAGACACTTATTAATAATCTCGTGTTTGAACGCTTTTGCTACATTAGTTTTTACAGGGTTATCCAAAAGATATTCATTTTTTTCAATTTGTTGACGGTCCCCTATGGGGTTTCAGGAAAAAATCTTCGCGGAAATATATGACCTATACTATACTGTTTACACGCCTGCAGTTTCAGATTAATTCCTCATATATTTTTCTAGATATTTAACAAAATGTCTAAAATCGCAAGTGACCGGTCACTTTTGGCCATATAGTGTATATATGAAAGAGAAAGGAGTAACATTTCTAAAATATCACTGCAATATATATGCTCGACAGATGCACATGTATCGATGAAAGTTATATTCAACATAAACATTAAAAACCCATATGCAGATAAGGATTTCTTTTCTAATACACGTTCCAAATTTATTAGAAATTTACAGTATTTATTGAAAATTACCAAATTTATTGAAAAATTTTCAATACTTAATTATACATAGAGTTTTTAACCCTAATTGTAAAATTACCTGTTTATTTAAAATATGCATTTCAAGATATGTAGATACACAATATAGATCAATTTTCTTAATATGACATTAGCAATAATAGATGGTTTCTTTATGTAATTTAAATTTTAATTGAATCAAAAAAAAAAAAAAAAAAAAAAAAAAAGACACTGTATTCTCCATTTCGTTAGGGTATGCGTGGGGGAGACAATGGTATTTATTTTGTACATTCTCTTAGTTTTTATATCTGATTATTAAAAAAAGAATTCTTGAGTAATTACTAATAAAAAAAAATAATAACAGTATTTTCCGTTAAATTTGAACATCGCCGCCCTAGAAGACAGTTTATGATTATTTTTTTCTTTTTAACTATCATGTGTTTCAAATTAAATCAGAGTGTTAACCCTTTGAGGGGCAAGCAATTGTGTTTCTGTAATGTTGAATTCCAACCGTGAATTCGGAAAATTTTTATTTCAAAATAAGGGAAAGCAATTTTTCAGCTCTTTTTCACCAAAGTTATAAAATTAAAACTTAACTAAAACTTCCTGGTGCAAATGTTAATTAAAATTACCACCCCTCGAGGAGTTAAACGAGAAAGGGGGAGGGGGAAGCATAAAAACCTTGAAAAATAAATTCTTAATTTTCAGTTTTATAAAATTTTAGCAGAATATTATTTTTGAATATTTAATATTTCTTAATTGTTAATATTTTTTATTGCTTTTTATGTTGATAAAAATTTTCTTGTAACGGGAGTTATGAAGAAAACTCTTAGTTTAACTCATCTCATATTTATATTCTGCATTAAAAAATGTAGACTAGGCTGTGGGTAACCACGGGCACATGGCGTATGTACTGCATATTTTTAAACACACACACATGAGACGGAGAATTCTTTTTTTCTTTTTACTATGACAAATAAAAGAAAATTAAATCCTTCATAATCGTGAATGTGAAGGTCAGAACTCGTTGCTGATGTATTCTCTGAATATTCAATATTAATATTTTTTTTCGTATAACAAGGTGTACGCGTTTTGTGGAATTTTTATTATCCTTAATAATTTTTTATGGTAAATAATCAAAACTGAAAAGAGGGAGATTTTGATTGAAAAGATTCTTTCAGATGAAGCTTAACTGCTTTTGAACTGTAAACACACATACATATAAATACTAATGCAGTTTTTTATTCATAAGAATTTGTAAAATGTGAATATTACATAAAGGTAGTTTAAACAATGAATTCCAAGCAAGAGGAGTTCGTAATATGCAGATTATGAAATCCGTGTATTCAAATTGTAATCGTAATCGGCTATTTCGGTAATCGTAATTCAAGAAAATTTCTTTAATCGTAATCTAAAATTTAAAAAACGGATAATTGAATATGTAATCCAACTTGAAACAAATAGACATAATCGTAATCTGCTTTCAGAAATTCAAAGTAATCGTAATCTGCTTTCAGAAATTCAAAGTAATCGCAATCTTAATCGATTACAGTCTGTAATCGACTCGAAGTCTGTTCGCATTGCCCTCAATCCGTGATCGGCAGCCAATGATTTTGGATCAAAATGTCGGTTTAGATCATCGATAGATGATTCTTGTCGGTGAAAATTATCTTTCTCCCAGTTTGATCGGGAAATGTGCTAAATTCGATATGTGTTAAATTGATTTTATAGGGAATTTTCTTCATCGCACCTGGCATACCAGAAACACCTAAAAACCTGAAGGATATCAGTATCTATACATTTGATAACATTTGAATGAGATCTGATTAATTAAATATGGACTGATTGGTGCTACTACGTTATTGATTTCCGTGACATTATTTTCTGCAATTTCCCACTATATCTAAATATCCATATAGATTCAGAAACAATATTACATCTCTCAATCCCTTATTTCTCGTTCCCGTGATATTCACGGGCTGTGTCTTTTATTCAGATTGTTTGATTCCCAACAGTTTTATAAAATAGTGTAATTGGCTTTATTATGGTATCATTTTACCTGTCATTAAATAAGGTGAATATTTCTTTTTCAAAAAAGTGATGCCAATAAGCAATTTGAATTTTTAAACCGTAATTTAATGCTACCGTTAAGGGATTAACAAAATTTTCCATCTCACCAATAATATTCAATTGAGCCTGTTTGGAAGTAAAAGCATTTTATGTTTTTGGAATCTACCTATATTATTACTGAAAAAATTAGATTTTAAACCCTCTCTTTATAGCGAGGAAAATCCATAATAAATCTGAAGAACATTTTTTCCTTTCTGTGCATAAGATTTCTTTAAATAACTTTTCCTTCCTTTTTATTGTCCTATGTTTTAGTGAGTATCATTTTTCTTTCTTACTCACTTTGTTCTTAATATTTGTCGACCTTGTTTTTTATATTTCAACGCATCTCTTGTCAACATACTCTGTCTGATTTATGATTGTTGATGATGAGAAGTCTTCATGTGTTTTGCTCCTCGCCGTCTCTAACATATTTGTTATAGACGGTTTTTAAATTTTTTGTTTCATGACTATTATCATCAACGAATTAACATTTTAGCGACCGAAACGTGATCTTTCGTTTTTCTTTTGGATATTATTGTTCATAATACATGGAATGTTTCTTAATAAAGAACCCATAGAATAATACAATAGAACCTCTTTTATCCGAAACTCTTGGTTAACCGAAATCCATTCCTTGTGTGCAAGCGGTCCTTTCCGAACTACGAGCACGTATATGTGCTCGTAGTTATAAATATTTTCGATCCCCTTTCTTAGAGTTCCTTTGAATTTAATTTGAGCTCCTATAAGTTGCGGAATGGAACTAAGAAAACGAACAAATTAGCAATTCTGAAGCTCTTGAATGTTTTGCAAAAGGTTTGGCATGGCTGGATCAGCAGAAATACTGTGGTACTGGTTAACTCATAATAATAAAAAACTCCGTGATAGAGCTTCAAGTCAAAGGCAATCGAAACTGCGACAAACAAAACATTTTTTCAAACCCTTGTGGTATATGTAAAAGGTGCTGAATTTAAAATTCAGGTAATTTATTCTTGTTTCTATATTGCTATTGCTTTAATTTTATTAAGCTCTTGTTACCATAATAAGAAATATTGCATATATTTTTCCTTAATCTTAAAATTAAAGCATTCTCGATTATCCGAAAATTTTGATTTTACGAAAGATGGTCGGTCCCAATTACTTCGGATAATCGAGGTTCTACTGTAATATTTATACAGTAAATGAATTAGTCCAATAATTTAAGTGGATTAGAATTATTACCGTCATTATAAAAGAGGAAAATATGAATTGTCGAAAAATGCAATATGCAAAAACACCTCCAAGACACCTATTCCGTTTTTGGAAAACATGAAAATTAAATGAAGATAACCCACTAGGGACATACATGAATTCCACAAACAAAAGATAATCCAGCTAGTAACAAACATGAATTCCATAAAGAGAAGATAATTCAGCCTTTAACAAACATTAATTAATGACGTGTCGCACTTACAAGGAAATAAAAAAATCTGTTCATGCTCCGTTCAACTTAATGTTTTGGATGTTGACTATAAATACCATGAAAATCACTGGTTCGATTCTGCGCTATCTTAGTGGGGTGGCTGCGTAAAGTTTTCAATGCCTTCTTTACACTTAAATTAGGATTCGGATCATTCAAAAGTCTTCTTCACGAAGCTACATTGCTAAGTGTCCAATGCTAAAAATATCTACTCAGACCTCAATAAGAATAAATGATAGATTTTTCATGCAGATTGAAAAGGATTTTGTAATTGTTGTCAAAAGCTATTAAAAATAGTACTTTCCAGTGAAACTTGATGAAGGATTTGAAAATAGTCGTAACATAGCATACATGAAAGCGTGCTTCTCATATCATGAGAAAGATAATGAAATTCGACATTTGTTTTCAGTCACCTAGAATTAAAATTACCATTTCTCAATATATAGGATAACAAACAGATAAGCGATAAAAAGCAACGAGAAATCGTATTTATTTCTGCCCTGTAAAGTGCTGACAAAATAACTGCTAGGAAAGGATCATGCTTAAAAAATTTCCAGTTTAACTTTGCGATAGTTGTGGAGTGATAGATCGACCATCATTTCGCGATGTTGCAGACATCAAATAGCAAGTTATATTGTATGTTAATTGGTGTTCGCTTATAAAAAATGTTCAAAAAATACTGACTGGATCACAACCGCATTTTGTAACATAGTCTCCTATACATCTGGTTTCGATATCTGAAGAAGAAAAAAGATAGGACAATCTTGGTGACTATGGCATTCACTTTATCTGGCCGAGCGCTACTATTCAACTCTTTTACCAGAGCTTTAACAATTCTCCTGCCGCGATCAAGGCTTTTGACAGGTAAAAAGATTTCGTCGTGGTCCTCTTATTATTACAAAACTTCGGCGAATGATTGCGCGTTTTGAAGACAGTGTAACTTTTTTGGGCAGGGACTCAAAACATCTGAAATGGAGAGAGCTGAAGAAATTACGACTGAAATTGTTGAAGGAGCAACAGCAAATATACATGGTAGCAGTAATAACATCTTGGTATTTGGGCATTCATTATGAAACAATTTGGAGGGTCCTGCGTAATGCTTTAAAATTTTACCCATTTAAGGTATCCTATAGAGAAGAATTGGTTTCTGGTGATAAATAAGCACGAAAAGTGTTTGCTTTAGTTCTTGCACGGATGACGATAGCTAATTCTTGGCCTTGGCAGATTTTGTGGATCGATGAGGCTCATTTTTATCTGAATGGTATTGTAAACACACGTAACTGATCAATTTGTCAATTTGAAAATCCCCATGTTTACCGAGAAATTTCGTTGAAGGGATCGAAAGTTATGCACTGTTAAAAATATTCCTGTAAAATTACGGGCAGAGGCCGGCAGCAGTGATTCCAGTCATACCCCGTAAAGAAAAAAAAAATCCAAGCCTATCATTTTGTGCAGTCCGTACTTTTACGGCAAAACAGGATATAAAATGCACTTTAAAACACAATAACACTTTACTTACTGTTCCTCAGCACGTAGCACATTAGATAATCATCACAGAATCGCTTTTTTGGCGGGCTAAAAAAATATGTTGCGGTCGCGGTTAAGTGACATTATTTTTCGAAACACGACTAAAATTAATGGTTACACCTTAGCGGAGAAAAATGTATGGGGTCGTACCGTATTTTTTGCTAACAGATGGGCTAGAACTGTAAGAATATGTGGATTGCCCTTAATTTTCTAAGTATTTAAGAGATAAGGCCGCTTATTTAATGGATCAGACCGTTTTTTACAAAATAAGGCTGTTGCCCATGGAAATTGAAGGGCAAACGCTCATAAATTTACAGTTTTTCTGAGAGTGTGAGGTGGTGTGATTTCACATCCTAATTCATAATAGGATCTTTCTTCTTTGAAGAGAACATTGCCTCAGGACCTGCGACATGCTCCTTAAATGGTGTTAGATATGCAGCCATACTCAGGAATTTCAAAATAACACCACTGCAGCAGAGAAATCATCTGGACACCAACACCTTTATGGAAGACGAGGCATAATCTCACATTGCTTTGTATGTTGAGAACTTTCTGCGGCAAAGCTTTTAGAATGACAGAGTGATAAACCGATCGTTTTGGCCGGTCCCTTCACCCGATCTCACCACCTATGGCATGGCGTTTGACGTGGGGCTATTTAAAGAGCTGGATTTATCAAAATGATTTTTAAAACTTAGTTATCTTAAAAGACAGAATTGCATAGCATGTTTCAACTATTTGTGCACCTGTAATGCATAGTGCTGTTGAGTCTGCCTTGCATAGCATGTAAATTTTAGAGCAAAATGATGGAAGACATGTCGAACCATATATGCAATGTTATGATATCATGATGTCGCATGCGGTTACAATAAATTTATTGCACGTGAATTTGTAGTTTATTTTTAGTTTCTTACCACACGTTATTACAAAAGATATTGCAAGTGAACTCTTAAATTTCTTTTTGTCATATTATTTCATCTCATTGCCAATCACTTAATAATTTTGCATTTTCTTTTAAAAGAAAAGATGTTTTAAAAAAATTAACAATTTTCTTGCACAATATTCTCCTATCGGCCAAAATATGAAAATATGTACTATTTTTTTTTATTCAGAAATCGAAACCGCATACTCAGGGGAAAATGTGTATAAAATGGGATTGTAATCCAGCCAGTAGATTTTGCACAAGAGTTATCCAAACACTTTCTGTATAGTTTGAATAATATTGTTATATGTAAAAAGAAAAGAACAATGACAAATACAAGTACGGAAGATGATTTACTACCACCCATATGCAACCTTCTTCTCCACAAACTTGTTATAAAAGTAGCTTTGAAATCCAGTATGATATGAGTGCAATGATTATCGCTGAACATCTTGAGCCAGATCTAATACTGCCATTTAGTTAAAGAAAAAAAGAAAAAGAAAATCCTTGAATTGGAGGTTTTTTCCGTTGCTTTTTGATCCTATAATACATGAAAATTTCCGATTTGATTTTCTCTCAAAATACTAGAAATTCATCAATCTAACTTAAAAATTACCCGAAGCCCTCCAATGTAAAGCTGAATTTTAGATAAATCACGGGGAGTTCCGGCAATAGTGCTGCGTGTTACTTTTTCATATTAGAAACGGAATTTATACGTGCTTATTATGCACTTTTCCTTTCAAAACATGAAAAAATCGCGAACCGAAGATCAAAATGTATTGAAAGCCCCCAGTCAAATGTCGGAATTCTTCAGATAACAGAAAAATTTCTTGAAATAAAAGGTGTGTTCCGACAATTTGCTGCCTGTACCTTTTACATTTTTTGACAAACTTATGTTTGAGAATGTTTCTACATCTACCCATATAGCACGAAAGCTCCCGAAAACTTCCCCAGGATCTCCAAGTCATCCCGAATTCCTCCTGATACTAAAATGACAAAATGGGGATGTCCTGAGGAATAGACGTTTAAGATCTCCCCAGGAGTGAGCTCCCAGTGACGTCCTATGGAGTAACGTCCAAGGACGTCAGTCCTGGGGAGATACCTGGGAAGCTATTCCTGGGGAAGTACCTGGGAAGCCATGCCTGGGGAGATACCTAGGCAGTCGTTCTTGGGGAAGTACCTGGGAAATCATTCCTGGGGAAGTATTTAGGAAGTTTCAGTGCTGGCGCCATCTCATGAGTGATTCTGGAGTACAATACTCAATTGCTTTTTATTAAAATAAAGTGAATTCAATTTAATCGGGATCGATTTTTAATGAGTTTGTTTCATATTGTTAATTATTCGATTTATTATTTTTTAACAAATTAGATAATTGTCAATACATTGTAATTATTTTTAATTATTGCAATAGTTTTTAATCATTTTAGTTAAATTAAAATGTTTAATTCGGTATTTCAGTTAATTCATATTTTAAATAATAATTACTATATGTCTTTTAAAGCACATTTTGTCCATTTATCGTTATTTTATTAATTTTCAATAAATAACATGACACATTTTTCTTTTTTATTATTATTAATTTTTTTATTAATTAAGGAATTAATTTAATTTGTTTAAATTAACCAAATATTAAGTTTCTAAATCAATACACTAAAACCTCTAAATGAAAGACAGTTCTGGACCATATATTTTTCCGGTATTTAGAGGTAAAGATATCTATACAAAGAAAATAATATGTCCTTACCGTGTGTTTGTTTGTAAGCAGCCGTCTAAAATTTTTTTGTGAAAATAGTCTAAATCGAGTCCTGCTGCACCTGAGGCTAAGATTTTTCATATTTTGAAAATTAGCTAACATACTTATAAAACGCCGCATTTAAACAAAAAATAGACAAAACTGTCGCGATGAGAAAAGGGCATTTTTATTTCAGCATATAACACCAACTTAAAGTGAATACAATTCACGTTAAAATGACACATTTCATTTAAAAATATATAAATATTCAGCCGCAACCCCCCCCCCCCCCCCCCCCGATACGAGGTTTTTTTGCAAAGGTTTTATGTTATAAAAAATACATTCTTACAAAATCGGTTAAAAGATATAAATTCATGCAAAATTAAGGTTTAATTCAGATTATTATCCCAGGCCTGGGAAGTACTGCTAAGCTAAGCTCATCTGGTATACTTTATACAGGTGTTGGGAATGAGAAAATGTTAAATAAATAGAAGTGTCAGTTCTAGAGGTTTAACGATATTTTGTTTTATTTTATCTTTAATTTATTTTTTAAATATAAGTTTGACATATTAATTAATCATTTTTCTATTATCTTTTTAAAATTACCATACATAATGTTATTTTTCCCCTCAATAATAAAAGTGAAGTCTCCATTTAAAGAACTTCAGAAATATAAATAACATTATTAGATTCAGAAAATATAGATAAATATTCACCTGTTCTTCCTAAATAACAAATATTTCTGCAGAATTTTAAACTGAGAGGTATTTTGCGTTATATATATAGAGAGTTAAAACTTCTATTTAAGAAACATATTTCCTCTTTAGCAAATTTTTAGTTTCGGATATCTATGAAACATTAATTTTGACGGAACTTCTTTTCTCTTTTAGCCATGGAACTAACTCCATTCTTTTAGCATGCATATGCCCAACAGACTTCTCATATCTCTTCAAGTAGCTTTTCTCTGAGATAATCCATAGCTAAGGGTCAGGGAGAATATTATAACTGGATTACCAGTTGACTCTGAATAGAGCGGATCCGCCCCCAATCACTTTTGTCAGCTGAAAATGTGCGTGCATGCTTGCTGCAAGTACATAATACCTGTGAAAGAAAGTTTTTGAAAGGAGGAAAAAAAAAAGTGTTATTCCAAAAATTTGAACAAAACCCATTTCTGAAATAACTAAGCGAAGGCGTTTGTCCATATTTGTGAGAATTGTTTAATTCAAAGGTTTCTAAAACAAGAAAAAAATATTTATTTAGTTTGGGATTTATACAAACTAATTTGCTTATAAAATAAAGATCTGATATTTTAAATCAAAGCATTCTTACTTTTGGGCATTTTAAGCCTGAATGTAACTTTTATTAACTAAAATTAAATTACGTTTCAAGAAATCACTAAAAATATTTTACATCGTTAATTAAATGAAAAATGTTTCATAATGAATGTCTTATGCACAGAAAGCTTTCACACGATTTTAAAGGTCGTTAAATAGAGATTTAACTGCAAATTAGTTTTCTTTATTACAGTAAGAAAATAAAATAGTTTTGTAACAGGCATAAATTTCATTAATAGTTTCTATTTTTATGTAACATTTTTTGTAACTATTTATGTAACTATTTTTATGTAACCTGTTTGTTCATTGTAATGATGGAATATTGCAATCTATTTTCATCCCAGATCCTGATATGATACAAGTTTGCACGAAAAAATGTGTTTTTGATGACAATATAGCATTTAAAAATTTTTATAACGTTATTATAAAATAATAAATTGATTTTAGAGCATTTTTCAATTCGCCCGCGACAGGTGGTAAATCCCCAAACATCTGCAACTCCTACAATCGTATGGGAGTTCGAAAAACAATGAAATTAATGATGCGTCAATAAATGCTCACAAAAATATGCCAAATCGCAATGAAATATTTTAAAGAATTAAAAGTAGAAAAAAGATTATAAATAGAAAAATGAATTCTAAAATATAATTTTTAAAATACGCCCTTAATAGTTAATAATTTCTTATTAATTGATTTGTGATTATGCATTCAGAAATCAGTGTAGAAATTCCAAAAACATGGTTTAAATAATGTTTAATCCCCCCCCCCCCCATCTTAAAAAAGAAAGAGAAAAAAGTAATGTTTTTTTCATAAATTTACTTAATAAGTGCGCTTTTTACCAAGCGTAAAGCAAACTTTACCTGTAAAAAATAAAAAAAAAAAAAAAAAAAAAGAGGGAGAAATAAAAAAGTATTTGCTTTGAACGGATTCTTTGAATTGGAATTTTAAAGTTTAGTAACCATAAAAAGAATTCATATTTTAAATCAAAGTATCCATATTTTGCTTTTTAAATCTCTGGAAATATTATTTTTATTAACTAAAATTAAATTATATCGCAAGATACTCAGAAACGTTTAGCATCATTAATTGTATGAAAAATAGTACAGAATGAATTTTCTAAGTATAGAATGATTTCAATGGATTTTAAATAAGAAAAGCTAAGACAATATTATTGTCATTTAAAAATATAATTTCATGTAGGAATTTGAAAATTCAAAGATCTTTATGTTATCTTAAAGAATTATTGATAAGCCCTTTTTTTTACTTATGAATTTAAATTTATATTGAATATATACAAAAGCATACGCATTTAAATTTGCAATAAAAGTTAGATAATTCCGGCTTATATGAAGCACATAAAATATGGATATTTTCTAATTTTGAGTTTCAAAAGAGGGGGAAAATACATGAATACCTTAGAACTTTTCTTATTCAACGGCCCTGTAGCATAATGGATAGAGCGCGCGTCTCGTGTTCGTAAGTACCCTAGATCAAACCCGGAAGGTAGAATGAAGGTAAGAAATTTGTTCCCAACAGTCTTTCATATAATTTCGTGTACGTGCTTGGTAATTGTAATGTCTGTTACATGTGAAACTGTCTGATAATTAGTTAAAAAATAATTAAATAGTTTTACATTAATTACTTTAATCTATAGCTTCAAAATTTTTTGTGGCATATTAAGTGACCTTGAAGTTTCCCAAAGTCCTCCACTATCACTTCCTAACATCTTCCCCAGAACCTCCCAGGGAGGATCCTAAAGGAGGTCCTGGGGAGCTCTCCAGGATGCTGCAGGGCGGACATTTTCTGTTCCTGAGGACCTCCTGGTGACAAATTTCTGCATCCTCAGGGATGCCCGTGGGATGATGGTGTTTTATTGTAAATCTTCCTGGGGATGTCCTGGGGAGGCAAATGTGCTATATGGGTATAGGTATTTTTAATTCTTACTCTCTAAATAAAATGAGTGACTATTCACTCCGGAGGACTGAATAGTCACTCTATCGCAGAGTCAAAATATGCCCAACTTCTTTAGAGTGGCTATTCACTCTGAGCAAAAATGGAATCGTTGTCTCTCTGAAAGAGTGAATAGTCACTCCTGGGAAGTGAATATTCACTCTAAACAGGGGTGTATAATCAGTCTTTCGAAGGAGTGACTATTAACTCTTGCTAAAGGAGTGGGTTTTACACCCTTGGTAGGAGTGAATAGTCACTCTTTTATAGGAGTGAATGTTAATTTTTTATGGAGTGAATTCTTTTTTATGTTGCTTTTATGGGCATTTTAAAAGAATCATAGCTTTTAGAGAATGCAATGAAAATAGATACAAGCGTGGTAAAGATTGGAATAAAATACTTTACTGGCAATATTTATTTAATTCAGTTTGTAATACTAATTGAACTTTTAAGGAAAAATTCAATGAAAGTTACATATGAATTAAATTAGATTACTGACAGAAATAAAGTAAAATATTTTATTCCAATCTTATCCCTTGTGTTTGCTTTCATTGTATGCCCAATAAATATATGATAGTTTTAAAATGCCCATAAGGGCAAGTAATTAACCGAAATCTTAATCAGTTAATATTATTTCTTTCTTTTCAGATAGGCATTAAGTTGTATTTAGTATTTTAATAATTCCCGTGATGTGCGTTAACTGTGTTCTTTTCTTCATGTGTAATTCAAGTTTTAAATATTTAGATCTCATTCATTGCTAATAAATTTAATTGTATTCATTGTTAATGAAATTAAATCTAATCAAACGTTATTGTTTACTGTATTTTAGTTACTTTTAAAGTTTTATTAATAACTGTATAATAGGTGGATATTATATGATTAACAACGTGTGATTTAATTTTAATTTTTGTTTTAAATATAAAATCTTATCTTTTCACTTACTTCTCAGTAAAGCAAGCTTCAGTTTTTCGCTATTTTTCAGAACCACATTCTTCTAAAATATTTTAAATTTTTCCACGAAATATACAATAGTTATCAACTCGCATCTTTTAAAAATAAGTTCTAAGCTTGATCTAAATATTGAGAATGTGTAAGTTTTTCTTATGGGTTGTCATTGTTTTATAAATATGAACATGGAGTCTAGATTTTTTATATTCTCTGGAATATGTTTATATTTTTCTTTTAAACGCATTCCTTAACTTAATCATGATTTCGAATTTTCTTCCGCTATTGCTGAAAAACGGATATTAATATAACGCTTATTTATGAAAGGACAGGATAAGGCATATGTAATTTAAAATTTTTTATTCCGGTATATATTGCATTTTGCGAATATGAGCTAAATAGATTTCGCATGTTTTATAGGAAAAGATTGATCTAGGAAATAGAAATATGAAGGAAATATAAAAAGAAAACGAATGACTACATGTGTGTTGTTCTTATTGTTTAAAAACATTTTAAATGTAAAAAGTAGTTATTTATGTCTTTAAAATATATTCAATCTTATATTATATAAGTGATACTATAATGAACATTAAAAAAATATATATTAAAGCAGTTTTATCTATAAACTTCATATCAGGCATAAAAAACACTTTATTTTTTAGTGCCAATAGTTACGTGTATAACAACTATTTAACTCATAATCATAACATACAAAATCAGGAATAAAAGATTAAAATTAAATAAGACTTTTATGTTCCATAAATAAGCACTTTAATAATATCCGTATATTTTAATTCTAAAATGGCAGACGCATTTTCCTTATCTTAAAAATGCGTCATACACTCGTTGTTCTGAACTCAACTGAAACTATCTAATATCTATATTCCAGAAATCTCGTTTCTTCCTTCGGAAATTTTCAAAATTACCCGTTGATTTGATCTGTATCGACTCAAATGAGACACTCTTTATTTATTACTATGAACTTCACTGCGTATATAATTATCAGTCATGACAGACTCAAAACGGGAGTGAAAATTATAAAGCAAGCAATGAATATATGTCTCAACTTTGAAGATACTTTTCAAGCGCTCGTTAAAAACTGCAGACTTAACAGTAATAGGAAATTTCTTGTTTGAAACCACAGAAGTGTTTCGCATGCTCTTTGAGAAAATTCTATCATTCTGTGTCCTTTATGAATTAATTGCATTTTATTTTATATGAAAATAAAAAGTTGCATAAATAATCACTTTAATAATATCCGTATATTTTAATATTAAAATGGCGGACGTCTTCCTCTTATCTTAAATAATTTAGAGTGAATATTCACTCTAAGCAGGAGTGAATAGTCACTCTTTCAGAGGAGTGACTATTCACTTTTGAAAAGCAATGCGCTTTAGTACCAAATCAGCGTAATTTCCAAAGTTTATTATGAAATGGAGTTTTTGAAAATTAAGAAGTGACACATTTTCGTGCTTTTCATTAGTTTACTCCATATATTGGTTTCAAAGTTGAACGGAAATTTTTTAAAGTGTATAATGCCAGGTTTTCACTCTCACCAGCGGAGTGAGATATTTCCCTCTCGATAATGGAGTGAAATATTTCACTCCTTACTAGGTAGTGAAAAATTCCCCTCTTTAAAGAGCGTAATTTTATAAAATTCACTCCAAAAAGAGTGAAAATGCCTGTCACTTTTCAAAGAGTGAACTTTTCACTCATCTCAATTTTAGAGTGTACACGGATAAGAATAAGTTTAATAGCTGAAACCTGGAAGTTTACGGTAGGAAGTCACATAATTTAGACCGCGTATCTCAAATGGTGCGTCGCAACATACCTGTGTTCCGTGAGCATACTTCCGGTGTGTCGCCACAACTATTAAATTATTTTTATTATTTTTCTAGGTGCTACAGAAATTTTATTTATTTTGCATTTTTTTTTTTTTTTTTTACAATGTCCATAAAACTGAAAGACCCAGTAAAAGACCCAGAAGTAGTTACGTTTAGAGACATTTGTATCGCGAAATTTCTCTCATATATGTTTTTTCCAGTAATCAGGCAATAATTATAAAAGTCATGCACTGTAAAAAAGAAAAATGTCTCAATCTACGAAAAATCTCTCAATCTGAAAAAAGGGGCAAAACTTTACGGGGTGATAGAACGCAGCGTTACGAGCCAATTTCGTCATAGAGTGTAAGGTCAGAACGCAAGCGGTGGGAAGTTAAAAGGTAGTTTTCCACTGTCGCAGTTAAAGAATTTACGCAAGAATGAGAGGAGACACTTCAGAAAACATTTTATTAACAGGAATGTAATTAATGTACAGTCGTGGGAAAAAAAAGTAAACACCCCCTACTAACTCTTCAACAAATTATTGTAGACGGAAGTTACTGGTACCGAACGATTTGAAATAAAGTCTACTTTTAAATGACGTATATAAAATTTGCTTAGGGGGTCATCTACATATTAAAACGAACCCAAACCTCATTTTTTTCAATGGCAATACCCAATTTTAACGAGATATTTCAAATCTTCGGTTCAAAATATGCATAGACACCAAATTTCAAGTCATTTGAATGATAAGCTTTTGAATTATAAACATTCAAAATTTAGTGCTTCCAATGTTAAATTACATTTTCATATTTTTATTTATATCTTCTGAAATTATGCTCCTAATGTGCTAATTTTTTTTAGAAATAAAACTAATGTGCCCAAACATAAATACGCTGAATTTGCAATTTTTATAATTTTATGATATGAATTATGAATTATAAAATTAATATTCGAAAAAATTATGAATTGCAACCTACAATTTTTTTGATGGATTTAGATTTATTAAGTCCTGCTTTATGAAAATCCCAAATTTCACATTTTTCTTCCAAGTAGTTTTCAAATTATGCTTAAAAAACGGCAAAATGATGGTTTAAGGGGCCGTCTATGATTGAAGTGAGTAGATATTTTGAAATTTCTTCTGCTGCCTTGTTATCTAACAGACTTCATTGACTGCTTGAGTGGTGCTTAAGGTGCCTTGATCAAGAAGGCGGCTCTCTCGGTTAGCAATCGAGAACCCAACTTCAATTTAGATACAGCCCTTAAAATACGCTCGTTTTAAAATAATTAATTTCTCGGAAACTTATGGTACGAATTGCATAAAAATTTGTTTTTAGGCTATTTGAAAGGTGTAGAGTTCATTTATGCTGTCAGAATCGGGTATTGCTATTGAAAAAAATGAAGTTATGGTTCGTTTTAATATGTAGATGGCCCCCTAAGCAAATTTTATATACATCATTTAAAAGTAGACTTTATTTAAAATCGTTCGGTACCAGTAACTTTCTTCTACGATAATTTGTTGCAGAGTTAGTAGGGGGTGTTAGTAGGGGTTTTTCCACGACTGTACATGCTCAAAGAAATTGCTCAAAAGACCTTCCGCCAGCTCTAATGCACGCTTCACACCTACGGGGTAGGGACTGACGCACATTTGCGAAGACACCAGGCATTTCCCGAATATCGCCGGCAGCAACGGCAATCCTGGCGACTAGATCCATATCGGTTTCAATGGGGCACTCGTAGATTAGGCTTTTCATATGGCCCCACAGGAAAAAGTCCAAACACGACAAATCCGGCGATCTTGGTGGCCGAGCTATGGGACCACCTCGACCAATCCTTTGCCGTGGGGCAGTGGAAAACTACCTTTTAATTTCTCACAGCTTGCGTTCCGACCATACATTCTCTGACGAAATTTGCTCGTATAGCTGCGTTCTATCACCCCGAAAAGTTTAGTCCATTTTTCCAGATATACCCTGTATAATATAACCACTACCAAAATATACAATAACCTCTTCCGAGTTATAATACGATTCCGAAAAGCATTTTTTATCTATTATTACATTTTTTAGAAACCTCAGAAATAAATATATATTTTCGAGATTTAAAGAAGCATTTATAAAAAACAAGGTTGCTTTTGCTGCCACTAATTTTCGGAAGCGTTTCCGAGTCGTTTTTATAATGCATTAGTCAGTTTTCTCTTACCGGAATATCGGGTTTTAGGATGCTACCAATTCTCAATTAAACATTCTAAGCTGCGTCACAGAATTTATGCATGCAAGAGTAATAAAATAATTAAGGATAGACCGAAGCAGGTTTTTAGGACCGAAAGTGAATTTTGTTAATCTTCTTACTTTCGGTGGAAAACTAAATTTCCCAAATTTTTTAAAAGTAATTAATACATACATAAATATACATAATTAGTAATTAAGTATACGTTTTTGTTAGATATAACAAATTATTAATTAATTATACGTGTGGGCCAAGTTGTCTCTCTGTGCCGCTGGGCAAAACTTTTTATTTTCATATGAAATATGCAAATGATTTATCAACGACACAGAATGATTTTCTAATCATGCGATTTTCATCTAATTAAAAAAAGTTTTAAGTATACCTACTTCGATCTATCTTTTATAATGATTTTATAATGATCATCTGTTATACTAGAACTTTCCCAAAGAGTATTCGCAACACTTCTGCGGTTTTAAGCTAAAAATTTTTTATTACTGTTCAGTTTGCAGCTTTTAATGAGCACTTGAAACGTGTCTTCAAAGTTTAGTCATATATGCATTGGTTGCTTTATAATTTGCACTACCATGTTGGGTCTGTCATGAAAGACAATTATAAACAGTGAAGTTCACAGCAATAAAGCGTCTATTTTGAGTTGATGCAGCTCAAATCAATGAGTAATGTTGAAAATTTCCGAAGGAAGGAACAGCATTTTAGGTAGCTTTCATTACAAAAAGCTACCTATTGCAGCCGTTCGGAGGAAAGCGATTTCAAAAAATTTTGGTATATTTTCATCGATCATGACCCCCAGACCCCGAAACCACCCTCCGTTCAAAATTGACATACATATATATATATATATGACAAATGTAAAGAATTTAAATTCAAGGTTAATACATTTACAAATTTTAAATCTTGTCTACATCATTCTGTATTTCGAAATATAATACTTAATCATTTATATAGAATAAAATGTTTATGTTCTTCTCCTCTAATTAACAATAATATTAAAAAACTAATTTATGATGCATTAAATCATGGTTTTCCAAAAAAATTCATATATTCATTAATATACAATTAGTACTTTACTTACATGATCTTTTAAAACAAATTAACACATGCGTAAACAAAATTACAAAAAAATATATAAAATAAAAAAAATCTATAAAAAATTAAAAATTGTAAAATAATATATAAAAAAATTATTATAGGTTGGTTGGGTGGGTAGATGTTAGAGTACGGAGGAGGGTAGTGTTGTCTGGATAATACGCAATGGTTAATTTATTTAAAAAAAAAATAAAGGGCTTTTGTATTATCACTATTTTTAATACGTATTTTATTAGGATGTTGATTTGATATTTTATATGTAATTGGTGAATTTCATTAATATTATATTTAGCTTAATTAAAGTTTTATTTAATTTACAATCATTTGTTATTAAAATTTAAATTTAATCAGGACAATATCATATTAATTACTAATAGTGTGCCATTTTTATAGTGATTAATACACATATAAGTGTATTTAATACAACTAAAGTTATACTGTATGTATTAAAATTGGGTAATTATTATTATTATTATTCCTCTATTCTTTTAATATTGATCTATTTTCACTTTGTGTTATAAAATTTATTATCGGTTTAATGTGTTTGAATGTCCCACATTCATACTTTTTGGATTTTTATGGCTGAATGAAAATAATCCACACACTATATTTGAGATTTTTAGGTAATGGTAATTTAAGTATCTGATAATCTTCTATATACTTCCATATGTTTTTTATTTCCTGTTCATTTTATAATTATCTTATATATAATAGTTATTATTAACAATTTTTATATTATTTTTAATATATATTTATATTAATTATTATTGAATTTATTTTATAGCATATAGATATATGGTATACATTATCAATGTTATAGAATTATTTAAATTCTTTGTGTAGTTTAAATGAGTAAGATAATAGAATATTTTGAATGCTTTTTTTAAAAATTTTATTAACAATAGTTTTTAAAAAAATATATAGTGAGGTTTATATTAGGTTTATAATTAGCTATATATAAGGATATGTTTGGTTTTGCTGTTGATAAATTTTTTACATTCAAAGGCTTTCAATTGTTCATCTTGTGACATTTGAATAATAAAAATACTGCTAGATGGCAGCACCAAAATTTGTCTTTTGATGATAAGTTATAAATTTTGTCTTTTGCAGCTCCTATTCTGTTGTAATTTCCTACACCAGGTGGATATTTTAGCTAAATTTTGACGATATTGTTAAATAGTAATTTAGTAATTTAAAAGTGCATTTTAGTTATTTTATATAATGTAATTACTTTCTATTTATTTTATTTTATATTATTTAATTGTATTTATCATGGTTTTTCAAAATGTATTAACTGCATCCTTTGGTATCAATTACTGCGATTTCTTAACTGTATTATTCACCTTAATCTTTACGATATTATGGTAGCCATGTGCGTGAGGATATATTGAAAAAAAAACGGAAATATTAATCGGTATGTTGTGTAATATTTCTATTTTATATGCTATAAATATTTAATTTGGTTTTATTGATTTTTCCATTTCATATTATTTGATTCTATTCTGTTTTCATTTTTAATCTATTCACTTGATTATAATGGTTGTTCGGGCACAGAAAAAAATAATTTTTAGCTTTAGCTTTTTTTTCTCACAGAAAACGACCATTTTGCTTATATCATTGAATTCTGTGCCCTTGAAAACGTAATTCAATATATAAGCTTTTCCATTAATTGTCGGTGTCCACTTTCATCTTTTTTCTTCCATAATAATACTTATAATAAATTATTTGGAACTTTTTTATACTTACAGCTTTAATTCATAATATTACGGTTTTTGATGGTGGTAGGTTAAGTTTAATTAATGGTTATATATATATATATATATATATATATATATATCTGACCTTTGTCACACTGTAACTCTCGTATTTATGAACCGATTTGGATGTAATTCGGTGTGTACACAGTACATACCAATGTCTCGACCGACTTCGTTGGCCAGCTTTATACGCCATTTTGTTTCAAAATGGCGGCCATTTAAAAATTAAAAAAAAAAATTAAATTTGAAATGTAGTACCAAAAAATTGAAAATTGAAAAAATATTTTTTTTATGTGTTTGACCTTGATAAAAAGATTCGGGAGCAGTTTTTGCTTCGTCTATATCTTAAAAAATGGCTGAGTTATAGCATTTTGAATTTCTAGCGTGGCTGACATTTTGAAACGTCCTGATTTTTGTCACGTGATAACGGGAGTATTTATGAACCGATTTGGATGCACCTTGGTGTGTACATAGTACATACAAATATCTCGACCGAGTTCGTTGTCCAGCTTCATCCGCCATCTTGTTTCAAAATGGCGGCCATTTAAAAAATTAAATTTTTTTTTTAATTTGAAATGAAATACCAAAAAATTGGAAAATGGAAAAGATTTTTTTCGTATGTGTTTGACCTTAATACAAAGATTCCGGAACAGTTTTTGTTTCGTCTATATCTAAAAAAATGGCTGAGTTATAGCATTTTGAATTTCTATTGTGGCTGACATTTTAAAACGACCTCATTTTCGTCACGCGATATCAGGCGTATTTATGAACCGATTTGGATGCAACTTGGTTTGTACATAGTACATACCAATGTCTCGACCGAGTTCGTTGGCAGCTTCATTCGCCATCTTGTTTCAAAAGGGTTGCCATTTAAAAAAAAAATTAATTTAAAATTTAAAATGAGGTATTAAAAAATTGGAAAATGAAAAAAAGATTTTTTTATATGTTTGGCCTTGATACAAAGATTCCGGAGCAGTTTTTGTTTCTGAAAATTTGTTCTTTTGTTTATATCTTAAAAAATGGTTGAATTATAGCACTTTGAATTTCTACCATGGCTAACATTTTGAAACGATCTTGTATTTGTCACGCGATTACACACGTATTCGCCTATTTCGATGTAAGAAGGCATGTGGATAGTATACTTCAATATCTCGACCAAGTTCGCTGGCCAGCTTCATCAGCCATCTTGTTTAAAAATGGCAGCCAATTAAAAAAAATTATATTTAAAGTGAGGGGCAAAAAAAATTAGAAATTGAAAAAGGTTTCTTTCTTAAGTATTTGACCTTGATATAAGGATTCAGGAGCATTTTTTGTTTGTCTTTATCTTAAAAAATGGCTCAGGTAAAGCAATTTCAATATCTAATGTGGGTGACATTTTGAAAAATCTGATTTTTTGCCTGCGAAAGCACTCGTATATATCAATCGATTCCGATGTGAGTGAGCATGTGCACAGCAATTACTAAGGTCTCGACCAAGTTCACTGGTTAGCCTCATCCACCATGTTGTCTTAAAATGGCATGCACTTTAAGAAATCGCCGAATTTGGCAGCCAAATATAAGTTACTTTAAATAAAAGCAGCTTGGATAAAGCTGACTAATTTCGCGAAATTCTCATTCATAATGATTTAGTATTGATGAAAATTAGTATTGAATCTCCTATATTCGGTTTCCACTAAATTGAGCTTCGTGTGTTTGAATAATATAAGTTGGCTTTTTTAAAATAAGGAATATGAAAGCTACCTCTTCCTCCCGGCACTTGCCGGAAGGACTTTTTGGAATACAGATAGTTTCGGCCCAGTTGAATTTTCAGCAGCATTTTCGCCAAAAACGAAAACGAATTTTCGGTCGATCTGTAAAAATAATATTAATTTTAATGTTAGTGTTAATGCTTTTAATTTACCACGTTTTCCGCATTTTTTACACGTTTGTTGAATATGAAAATTTTTACTTGATAATAGATCCGAAAAACCTATATTCCATGTTGAAAACTGATTAATAAACTCTAAAAATGACTTGAATACATTTTTGAAATTGAGGGGAGGCAAAAAACCCTTTGTTCTATAAAAGGTTCTTTATATCTCGAAAATATGTTAGTTTCTGAGGTTTTAATAATAAAGAACACTTTCTGCAATCGTGGGTAACTGCGAAGAGGTTAATGTATATTTTCGTTTGTGGTTACGGGGGAATGGGGCGCTTTTTACAGAAATCGGAAAATGAACTTTGTTTGACACAAAAACAGAAATTTCGATATATAGAATACAAAATGAAACACTTTCTAATGTCCTTGAACAATATAGAAACATAATTTGTCGAAACAATTTTATAATTAAATAAATTTTAAATTTCAAAATATGTCCCATTACCTCCCCACTAACAAGGAGGTATGAGGCAGCTATAAAACAATGTATGATAAGGCACAAATAGCCTAGTGTCGGCTACATATGCAGTCTAACAAAGATTGTAAGTTGATAATGTCTGTGATACACTATTCAATTCCAGTACCATCATCACTGGAAGGAAAATTCAAGATTGTCAGTCAGAGATCACATTAAAAAATCACCAGTTCAATTTATTTACAGTATGAAGTATATAAATATATTTATAATGTTATAATTAATATACTACTCTCTAAAAATATTTGCATATTAGCAATTTACATTCATCTTGTTAAAAAGAATGAATTAGACATGTCCCACTCCTCCCTTTGCTGGCATGTCCCATTCCTCCCTCTACCTTATTTTATGTTAAATTTCTTGTATAAATAAAAATGTTGCTTTTAGGCATAGTTTAAATTATGGATAATATACAGTATAATGCTCCATAAATAAGGAAACTATTACATCTACGCATAAACAAGTCATTAATATACAGAAAGCATAAAAAGTATATGAAGCTAATTTACTTTTGATTATTGAAATAATCTTTTCCTTTATACAATCTCAAGCTTATGCAGATCAGCTACTTTTTTCAATTTGAATATTTGGGTACCAGTGCTTCATCTAATGTGTGATTGATCAAATGTTTAGAATGATACATAAAGAGAAAAACCTGCTGTCCCATTCCTCCCACTGTCTCATTCCACCCACTCTCCCCTATATTATATTTTTCTAGGTTTAGAAAAATTTGTCTTTTTTTACAGTGTTGGGGCAGATTGAAAAAAAAATGAGACAATTAAATTGAAAAGAATTTTTTTTATGAAAAAATTATTACTAGCTTCTGAAATAAAAATGCCACTCAAATGTCTAAAAGCATTGACCAATGCGGTATCAGGAACCCCGATGCACGGAAGATCCCACCGGAAAAATTTAAAGCTAAATTCGATATGTTTAAAAGATCGACCAGCGAGAAGTGTTTTTAAAACAGATAGATGATTTTATTGCTTGACTGATTTAATATATTAAATTATCGAAGTATATATTTTTTTAATTAACAGAAACGAAAAATCTGAGTTGAGATAATTTTACTTGAAAAAAATTATGGGGTGTCGCAGAAGTCTTATTAAATCCAAAATGTGTCGCTGATTCAAACAAGTCGGAAATTGTACGTCAAACGTGGCAAGTGATTTGAGAAATTTTTGTAGAAGTTTTAGCGTTTTAAACACAGTAAAGTATTAAAAAAATCAAACTTTAAATTTCTTTAAATTAAAAAAAAAATTAAATTCTCACTTTTTACCCACAAAACGATTTTTTTCTTGTCAAAATCAGTTTTTCTAAGTATTACCTATTATAATATGTGTATACAGTGTGTCCACGTATAACCTGACCGACCTTTATTTCCACAACCGTTGGTCCTAGATGCATACTTCCAATTACAAAAGTGGTCAAAATTAGGTGCAGAGTTAAGATAAAAAAGTTTGAAGCGAAAAAACAATTTAGTGAAGAATACAGAATCTAAATTTTTATACGGTCCCAACGGTCCTATAAGTTATATTTAGTAAAATTTTCCAGTTACACTGATAATTAAGACAAAAAAAGTCCCTTTTTTCTACGATTAAAATTGACCGAGTAATAGCTGTTTAAAGTTGGAGCATATTTTTTGCTGCAAATTAGGGGTCATTCACAAATTTAGTTGAAATATAACTTCGTGAGATATATTAAAGAGCTGGTTGAGAGTAAAATTAGCATTGCAATATAAATTTGAAATCTTTAATCATTCTGACATATTACTGCAAAATATACAATTTGTACTGAACATATAAGAGGATACAAATAACAAAATTTTTGTTAAATAAAAGGATAAAAACAACAGCCTCGATTCTTTATAAAACGATACATATTTTAAAATGCTGTTAGATTACACTGTCTTTCAAATTTTGGGTTGTGCCATGTTTCTTATTTTTTGAAAATTTATTCTTATGTATTTTTTAGCGCTGAATCCAAAAATGACCTTTATTTTAAACCATCACGTCAGTACTTTTCTCAAAAAAGCAAATTTCAAAGTTAAAATTGATCCCCCCTCCTCTCCCAACCTCATCGGACCCCTGAGCTGTTTAGCTGTAAGAAACCCGGTATAAGCCAAAAAAATTAATAAATTATTGAAATAATTAAAATTAAACTGAATAAAAATGTCTTACATCTATTTTATTAGTTTAAGATTTTTCGCTATTTTTTAATCTTGAAATTTACGATTTGCGAAAAATCCTGACATGATGGTTAAAAGTGAAGGTACTATTTTTATTCAGCGTTAAAAAATACATAAAACGTAATTATAAAAGTTAAAAAACACAACCATCATCGCAGGTTTATATTATCTAATCTAAAACACTTTCTTAAACTTGTTGACGGTAATCTATCCGAATTTTTTTGTGTTATCCTCTAATATAAGTATGTATAAGATGGTAAGCGTCGAAAATCATAATAATATTACATTGGCATCGGATTTAAGTCAGTATGTAAAATTTAACTTCGATCGGACATTTGAAAGTGAGTTAAATATAGAGCACAAATTTTAAACTGGAAAGACGATCGTTGCAAGTTAAATGAAACCATTTGAAAATAAAATAATTTTTGTTAACCCGGGAGAACTCGCTAGTGAGAACGCCCAATTGCTTTTCTTTTACTTTACATTCATATAACATCAACTTTTTTTGGTTGGCTTAGTACTTTTATTCACAAAATAGGTAAAATAATTGTAAAACATTTTGAAATTTTAATTAAAATGAAAAATGATTTAAATAAGAGTCTTTAAAAAGTACGACTGTGAGAGAAAATCTCATGCAGCGAGTTCTCCCGGGTTAAAAGAAATCATAGCCTCAAATCCTTACAAAATAAAACATATGCTAAAATACAATTATTTTAACTAATCTGAAACTTAACTAATAAAAGTTAACTGAATCGTAATAGTTGTACGATTTCTTTCAAAGCGCAGATACCTTGAAATAAGTTTAAGTACTTTATATACGACCCCTGAAAGCATAGCAGAAATCATCTGTTTTGAGTTGCAAAAAAGTGATATAAGTCATGCATTTCAAAGTTTCATAACCCGGTCAATTTTAACGTTAGATGTATGGGACTTTTTTTGTCGTACTTGTTAGTGTCACAGTAAATTTTTACTAAGTATCACTTATAGGACCGGGGGACCGTATAAAAAGTTAAATTTCGTAATTTTTTAATAATTATTTTTCTTGACCCAAATCGCTTTATAAATAATTCTATACCTTATTTAAATCATTTTTGTAATTGGAAGTATGCATCTAGGACCAACGGTTGCGAAAATAAAGGTCGGTCAGGTTATACGAGGACAAACTGTATAATAAATAAATGTACAGTCGTGAAAAAAAAAAAGTAAACACCCCCTACTAACTTCTCAACAAATTATCGTAGAAGAAAGTTACTGGTACCGAACGATTGGAAATAAAGTCTACTTTTAAATGATGTATATAAAATTTGTTTAAGGGCCATCTACATATTAAAACGAACCATAACTTTGTTTTTTTCAATAGCAGCACACAATTCTGACAGCATAAATGAACTCTACACCTTTCAATTAGCCTATAAACAAATTTTTATGCAATTCGTGCCATAAGTTTACGAGAAATTAATTATTTTAAAACGAGCGTTGCAATTCATAATTTTTTCGAATATTAATTTCATAATTAATAATTCATATCATGAAATTATAAAAAATTTCAAATTCAACGTATTTATGTTTGGGTATATTAGTATTATTGCTACACAAAAAATTAGCTCATTAGGAGCATAATTTCAGGAGATATAAATAAAAATATGAAAATGTAATTTAACATTAAAAGTACTAAATTTTGAATGTCTATAATTCAAAAACTTATCATTCGAATGACTTGAAATTTGGTTTCTAGGCATATTTTGAACCGAAGATTTGAAATATCTCGTTAAATTTGGGTACTGCCATTGAAAAAAATGAAGTTTGGATTCGTTTTAATATGTATATGGCTCCCTAAGCAAATTTTATACACACCATTTAAAAGTAGACTTTATTTCCAGTCGTTCGGTACCAGTAACTTTCTTTTACGATAATTTGTTGAGGAGTTAGTAGGGGGTGTTTACTTTTTTTTTCCACGACTGTACATCAGTAAAAAAAAATTCTTCAAATTTCTTCAAAGGGTACCGAGTCCTCTTAATAATAATAAAATAGTTATATTTGTCTTATCTAATTATAGTATTTTCGTGATTAAATCAGTAAAGGTAACTGCTTTAAAAAAGTGGTGGGAACCGAATTCAATTTGTGTATGGGACGCTGGTACAGAAGAGGTTAATAATAAAGAAGATCAAGTTCTATAGTTAAAAGAAGATCTATTTATATATATTGTATTGTAGCAGTATAGTTCAGGTGGTTCGAAAAAAAAAAAAAAACCTCGCTCAACAACGCGAAACTTTCTGACACATGTATGGACTTATTTTTAAACATAAAAGTATGGCAATTGCAGGCATGATTATTAAAGTGATTTGTAATTGAGCATTTTTTTCATTTTTCGATAAATGAATTGCAACTTGGGTTATAATTTATATGATCTATAATAAATAAAGAAGATAAAACGTTATTTTTACCAGACTTACTCTGTTTTCTGCGAAATGTGATGACGTCAAGAGAAGCGGGAGGTATCTATAATTTTTCTTCAAACAACTCAGATTTAGAAGATTCATAATTCAGAATGTAGCTGACAGTACGTACGGTGTCACTGACCGATTTACTGTGTATTTTCAGCACTTATCGTAATGTCATCCCATTCACATAAAGCAAAGTTAGCCTGAAAAAAACCACTAAAATACTTTCATTACTGTTACAGTTAAGAATGAATTTCCGGGTTCGGCGTAGAGAAAGACACTCTGTATTTTTGTTTAATTAAGTGAATAGCGATTCGGGTTTCTTATGACCCCCCCCCCCCCCCCCAAAAAAAAAAAAAAATGTTTCTCCGGTCCCTAAAAAATTCTACTAATAATTTTGTGACACTATTTATACGATTAAAATGATATTTATCATATTTAAATAAATTAATTAGAGCTTTGAGATAGAAGAGATTGGCATGGGGTTTTATGAGCTGTAAGAGTCTCGGATGCATCTCATTTAAGTAGAATGAAGTCGTGTACGAGAGAAAGTGCGAAGTTGGATAGATTAAGCTGACATACTTATAGCAAAGTAGTTTTATCACTAGTGGTGCAGTTAGAGTGATCATTAAAAAAGTGATTGTATCCCTATAATCTGATAAATAAACGCTAGACTACCATTTAGCAAATCTATTTCAATAAACTTATTAAATTGAAATATAGCATTGTCATAATAGTTGAGTAATATTATTTAAAGTAATTTGAAATTTTCTTAATGGTATTCAATACTTTTAAAACACATTAACGTTAAAAAGTAATCTTCGGTCATATCTAACTAATTTAATGTAAAGAAATCTTGAAATTCCGAATTACTTTTCAGAAAATTTTCAAGAAGTGGAGGTTTTTCAATCCATTTTGAAAAATGACATCCTCTTTTTAGTTTCTTAAATTAACTTCAGTATTTAATACACTCATACTTCTTAAAATTGCAACACCATGAAGGAATCATCATAATTAAATGAAATTTAATACATAAACGACTGGTATTGGTACAAACAAATGGCTACATTTTCAAAGCAAAAAATAAAATATTAACTGTCCGAAATCAGTATTTGGTGTAGCCATCACGCACTGCAATAAGTGCTGCTATATGACGTGGTATGGAGTCAAACAGATTTTGAATGTCTGCCTGGGGGAGAGCATTCCATATTCTTTGTATGCGTTCCCAAAGTTCATCTGTAGAGGCTGTAGGGCCACGAGTGAGACGCCGATCAACGAAATCCCCCACATGTTCAATGGGCGACATATCTGGCGAATACGCAGGCCACGAAAGAAGCTGTATGTGTTCTGCTGACAAGAAGTCTTAAACATTCCTTGCAACATGTGGGTGGGCAATATCCTGTTGAAAGATAGCTCCAAGAATGTCTTGTACGAAAGGAAGGACTACAGGCTCTAGCACTTCACTGATGTACCTGTTGCTGTTCAGATTATCCACAATTCGTAGAGCTGAGATCGTACATGATACGCAATCGCATCCCAGACCATAACTCTCGTTGTTCGTCCACTATGACGTTCGATAATGCACTCCGGAAGGTAGCGTTCACCGGCATAGCTTTTAACACGAATGCGGCCATGATGGTAACACAAATTAAAGCGGGATTCGTCAGATAAAATAACTTGTTGCCAATCTGCATGCCAGTCTGTATGTTCATGAGCACATAGGCGTAGATGGTTTTGCGTGAGGGGGATCCTGTATAGAGGAGCTCTTGCACGCAGTCCATGGTGCAGCAGACATCGACGAATTGACGATGCATACAGTGATACACCTGTAGCAGTTGACCAATATGCTTCCAACTGTCTAGATGACGCTGTCAGCGCCATGCAGACCATGTGTCTATCATCGCGCGTTGACGTCACCGTTCGGTGTTCACTCTCAGATTTCCGAGTTATCCGATCCTCGTCGTTCCACTGCTTCCAAACTCACATATCACTCTGCTGCTGTTACGCTGCACACGAGCTATTGTACGATAGGAAAATATTTCTTCACGAAGGCCGATGATTCTCCCCCATTCAAACTCCGTCAATTGTTAAAATACCGGACTCTTTCGTCAAAGAGGCATAGTTACGTCTCACCTAACGTTTACCGTTAGCAAATAACCATAGACAATTCTCAACGTCTCGCTACAGCCCTCTATTTGTACGGTTTCAGCAGCAGTCCAGAGGGCGCTGCTCAGTCCACGCGTGCGTGGTGACTCTGAAATTGAAATAATTTGCATAACACACTATACTTTGCATTCTGTGAAATTTTCAGCTCAATCGCGTAATTCCTTCATGGTGTTGGAATTTTCACAAACATGAGTGTATGTTATCAGTACCAATAAAAAAAAAAATCCCTGCCGGCCCGGCCTACAGGCGGAGGTAGATTTCGAAGTCAAGTATATTAATTGCACCAACAAAAACTAAATCATGATTACATATAAATCCACTTTAACAGTTTTATCCGGCCGCTTTTGACGAATTTTTATTTCATTTTTATGTAATAGCTGGTTTTATCAGAATCATGTTAAGTCGGTATTAAAAAAAAAAAAAATACTTTTCCATGCTCAACAACTCGAAATTTTCTGGCACATTTTCAGATTCATTTCTAATAGAAAAAATACGAAACTTGCTGACGTGATTTTTGAAAAGATTTATAAGCGACCTGTGTTTTTATTTTTCTTTCAATTAATTGAAACTTGATTAATAAACAATTATTTTCTCAGTAGGGCAATATTTTTCGTTTCTAACACAATCGCTTCGGGAAATTCTGTTCAAAATGCCCACTTTGGCATCATTTTTTTAAAATATATTCTGCCTATATTAAAAAATCGATCATTACGGTACATTATATAGTTTCTGAAGAAGAGAATCTATCAATTGGACGCGTTTGAGAGCAAAAATTAATTTAAAAATGATTAAGAAAATAAGCAGTTTGGATTTGAATACATTCTTAAGAAGATGGTTTTTTTCTTCAACCGCTATGTATTTTTAATTTGTTTTTTCTGTAAGAAATGGTCCTATCAAAAACTTGTCTATATAAATGTTGAAGACAATATTAAGAAGATATATGATAAATTCATGGGGATTTTATATCTTGTGAATTGACGGAGTTATAGAAATTTTTCTTCTTCACCCCCTTTTTTTGTTTTCGTTTTTAATTTTTTTTTTGCCGTACGAATTGATCCTATCAAAAACATGTGAATACAAAAGTTGTAGATAATATTAAGGAGATGTATAATAAAATTAATTGGATTTGATATCTTGAGAATTGACGAAGTTATGAATTTTTTTCTCCCAAAAACCCTATTTTTTGCGCCCCTTGAGCCCATTTTTAATTTTATCCAAAATCTGTGATACATAAATTTTTGGTCCTATTTTTAGAAGTAATAAAAACTTTAAACTGATTTGATATGTACAAAAATTAAGAATTTATGGGGTTTATTCTGTTTTCACAAAACCCCTCCCTATTTCCACCCCCTTGGTCCGATTTTGCCCATTCACGAACTTGACCGAGATTTTATGTCCCTCGATTTTATGTATCAGTTTGGAAGAGATTTGTGCAGAATTGTGGAAGTTATCGTGTCCAGAAGAAAGAGATATATACACTATATTGCATTAATGACCGGCAACTTTCAATTTTAGACATTTTGTCGAATATTTAGAATTATACTTGACAGATTCTTCTGGAATTTCAGGATTGAAAAGAACAGGTATGACCTCATATTTAGCAATGTAGATTTGATAAGGGGGGCAATTAGGGGGTCAACAAAAAATCAAAGAAAAAAATAATACTTGGGATCACCCTGTAAAATAAAATGCACAAAATGATCTATCGCTACCGAATATAAATAAACAGACATTGCGCAATATGTGTATTCTTTTGTGTAAGAATAGCATGCATATTAATAGAGATATCGCGATTTATTTAAAAAAAATTAAAAAATTCTTGCATGTTTTTTGCTTACAACATGCAGGGTTTTCAACCAAATTTAACTCCGGTTTCAGAAAAATTGACAAAATACAGTAGAAACAATATAGTGCAATTGGAATATAAATATATTAAATATTTTAGGAAATATGAGCAGTTGTATGAAATAATTTTTATCTGCGCATGCGCGAACGATAACAAGGATCATTTTACATAATTTAATAGTCAACTGTATGGAGCAACTTATTAAAAAAATCTAGCCAAATATCGTAAAAATTCAGAAAGATATCGGCGTTAGAGTGAGCAAATTTTTAGTAATTCTCTAAAAGCAGCTGAATGATAAGGGATTTTCCACAAATTTTCATTTTTAATTTTTAATTTTTTTTTAATTTTCATTTTTTATTGATGCTTTAGTTCTTCTTGGATAACCACCAGAACGAGCCTATATCATGATCAAAAGAAGTATCAAAATCGAAGCATTTTTACCAAATCTACTCGTTGATACTCACTAAATACTAACATTTTTCTGAAAGTCAGTTAATAAAAAGTCCTTCCGGCCAGTGCCGGGAGGAAGAGGTAGCTTTCAAATTCCTTATTTTAAAAAAGCCAACTTATATTATTCAAACACACGAAGCTCAATTATTGGAAACCGAATATAGGAGATTCAATACTAATTTTTATCAATAGTAAATCATTATGAATGAGAATTTCGCGAAAGTAGTCAACTTTATCGAAGCTGCTTTTATTTAAAGTAACTTATATTTGGCTCAGATATTTATGTATACTATCTACATGCCTTCTTACATGGAAATAGGCGAATACGTGTGTTATCGCGTGACAAATACAAGATCGTTTCAAAATGTTAGCCATACCAGAAATTCAAAGTGCTATAATTCAACCATTTTTTAAGATATAAACAAAAGAACAAATTTTCAGAAACAAAATCTGCTCCGGAATCTTTGTATCAAGGACAAACACATAAAAAAATCTTTTTCATTTTCCAATTTTTTAATACCTCATTTTAAATTTTAAATTTAATTTTTTTAAATGGCAACCCTTTTGAAACAAGATAGCGAATGAAGCTGGCCAACGAACTCGGTCGAGACATTGGTATGTACTATGTACAGACCAAGTAACATCCAAATCGGTTCATAAATACGCTTGTTATCGCGTGACAAAAATCAGGTCGTTTTAAAATGTCAGCCACAATAGAAATTCAAAATGCTATAACTCAGCCATTTTTTTAGATATAGACGAAACAAAAACTGTTCCGGAATCTTTGTACTAAGGTCAAACACATACGAAAAAAATCTTTTTCATTTTCCAATTTTTTGGTATCTCATTTTAAATTTTAAATTTTTAAATTTTTTTAAATGGCCGCCATTTTGAAACAAGATGGCGGATGAAGCTGGCCAACGAACTCGGTCGAGACATTGGTATGTACTATGCACACACCACGGTACATCCAAATCGGTTCATAAATACGCCTGTTATCACGTGATAAATATCAGGACGTTCCAAAATGTCAGCCACGCTAGAAATTCAAAATGCTATAACTCAGCCATTTTTTAAGATACAGACGAAACAAAAACTGCTCCCGAATCTTTGTATCAAGGTCAAATACATAAGAAAATAATATTTTTTCAATTTTCATTTTTTTGGTACCACATTTCAAATTTAAATTTTTCTTAAAAATTTAAATGGCTGCCATTTTTAAACAAGATGGCGGATGAAGCTGGCCAACGAACTCGGTCGAGACATTGGTATGCACTATGTACAAACGAAGTTACATCCAAATCGGTTCATAAATACGCCTTTTATCGCGTGACAAAATTAAGGACGTTTCAAAATGTCAGCCACGCTAGAAATTCAAAATGCTATAACTCAGCCATTTTTTAAGATATAGACGAAACAAAAACTGCTCCCTAATCTTTGTATAAAGGTCAAATACATAAGAAAAAAATATTTTCCTATTTTCAATTCTTTGGTACCAAATTTCAAATTTTAAAGAAAATTTCAAATGGCCGCCATTTTGAAACAAAATGGCGGATGAAGCTGGCCAACGAACTCGATCGAGACATTGGTATGTACTATGTACATACCGAATTAGATCCAAATCGGTTCATAAATTCGAGAGTTACAGTATGACAAAGGTCAGATATATATATATGGATATATATATATATATATATATATATATCAACTTTTGAACGGAGGGTGGTTTCGGGGTCTGGGGGGTCATGATCGATGAAAATATACCAAAATTTTTTGAAATCGCTTTCCTCCGAACGGCTGCAATAGGTAGCTTTTTGTAATGAAAGCTACCTAAAAATGACAATTTGTGTAAAATTCCTTATCATTCAGCTGCTTTTAGAGAACAACTAAAAATTTGCTCACTTCAACACCGATATCTTTCTGAATTTTTACGATATTTCAGTGGATTGTTTTTAATAAGTTGCTCCATAGAGTTGACTATTAAATTATGTAAAATGATCCTTGTTAACGTTCGCGCATGCGCAGATAAAAATTATTTCATACAACTGCTCATATTTCCAAAAATATTTAATATATTTATATTCCAATTACACGATATATTTTCTACTATATTTTGTCAATTTTTCTGAAATCGGCGTTAAATTTGGTTGAAAACCCTGCATGTTATAAGCAAAAAACATGCAAGAATTTTTTTATTTTTTTAAATAAATTGCTATATGTCTATTAATATACGTGCTATTCTTACACAAAAGAATACACATATTGCACAATGTCTGTTTATTTATATTCGGTAGCAGTAGATAATTTCGTGCATTTTATTTTACAGGGTGATCCCAAGTATTATTTTTTTCTTTGATTTTTTGTTGGCCCCCTAATTGATCCCCTTATCAAATCGACATTGCTAAATATGAGGTCATACCGGTTCTTTTCAATCCTGAAATTCCAGAAGAATGTGTCAAGTATATTTCTAAATATTCGACAAAATGTCAAAAATTGAAAGTTGCCAGTCATTAATGGCAATTAGATATATATATATATATATGTTATATTAGTTATATAAAGAGCATGTATAAAAAAGATGCCAAAAATAACAAAATATACTGTGTCTTGGAGTACATGGGGTCACATCTAAAAGGGGTTAACATTAATAAAGTTTTAAATAAGTATAATAGACTGCTGCCGGATAAAAATATAGAGATTTTTAAGGCTTTTAAATATGTTAAACCGATGGGCAGACTCATATATAATTATAACGACTATGCAAAGGATTTGAAAAAAAGTACCGATAATAGTGTTTGCTATTGTCACGAAGTAAAATTTAACGAATATAGAAATCCAACATACGGACACGTATTAACGGGTAGTTTGGATATTGTACATAATAAGAATTTTAGTGAAATCATGAGATACGGGACGAGATACAGGATTAAGAGAGTATTAACAAGAAATATGGCAAAAAAACGATTGAATATGAATTTAGATATTTTTATTCAAAAATTGGTTTATAAATACAGTTTGCCTGCTAACGTTTTCGAGGAATGGAAGTATTATATTTTAAAAGATTTGTGTAGAAATTTTGAGAGTAACTCTGAGGGGGTTTCGGTAAAGTATTATAAGGATTTGAAAGAATCTATAACAGAATTGCAGAATAAATTTATAATTACGTATATAGATAAAGCTAACACAAATTACGCAATTATTTGTAAAACATTATATGGTAAATTACTCAGGGAGGCTTATGGTAATGAAATAAACTATGAAATTGTTAAATCAAACAAACAAGTTATTAGTAATAGAGTAAAAGCATATTATAAAAAAATTAAAATAAAGCAAAATAGTACTAGTTTTCCATATTTGGTAATGGTTCCAAAGTTTCATAAAGATCCGGTTGTTTTTAGAGCTATTACATGTGGTTTCGGTTCATATTTGGAAAATTTGTAATAAAAAATTGTTGAAATTATTAAAAGAGATTTTTGATGAAGTATTGAAAGATAAACCGGCTTGTATAATAAAAAACAGCTTTGAGTTAATTAAACATTTAAATCTAATGAAAAACATTTCAAGTTTAACAGCGTATGATTTTGAAGATTTGTATAATAGTATAGATTTGGACAATCTTAAAATAAAAATTATGGAGTTTTTTAGTAAATATAATTTCTCAACTATCGGACAGGAATGGTTTATTAATTTGTTTAACTTTATAGTGAATGAGAACTACTTATATGACGGGAAAATTGTTTACAAACAAGTTAGAGGTATTCCAATGGGGGGATGTTGTAGTTCGATTTTAGCCGATATCTACTTATATATGTATGAGGAACAAATTGATATAAATGAGGATATGAGGTGTTTTCGTCACATTGATGACGTTTTAATAGTCAGATGCAATGATGTGAAAAAAGAAAAAATTGATTGCTATCCTAAAGGTTTAAATTTGAAATTGGAGTCAAAAAGTAAAAACATGGTCAATTATTTAGACATTAATATCGAGATAAAAAATGGTGAGATAAAAACAGATATATATGATAAACGAAAAAGCTTTAACTTTGAAACTATAAAAATCTTAAATTTTGGATCAAATGTGCATATCTCAATATATAGAAATATTTTTATTAACGGGTTAAACCGTATAGATAGATTGACATCAAATACTGGGGGAAAATTTGAAGAACTTTACAAATGGTATATTCTGGCATTGCACCATGGCTATCCTGATAGACTTTTGAAGAGTCTGATGCGAAATTTTGTAAAGTGTAAGACTTATCGCTAGAGGTAATGTGGATGCGAAGAGAGGAGTAACTGTGGCTTTGACTGTTCATGGTTTGCGTGCACGATTGTTTGGAGTTTCATGTTCAGTTGTTGTTTTTCGATGGGTCTAGGCAGCTCATTCGATTTGTTAGTTTTTTCTTTTTGGTCTTGACAGGTTGTTTGGGGAGCGTTGTGCACATAAAAACTGGTTTTAACCCCGCAGTTGCATGTCGCAAGTGCATGCCGCCTGTCTCCATGGATTCAATTTCTTCTGGTTTTAGTTTAAATGTTTTTAAAGTTTGCCGTTTTTAAAGTATGTTGTTTTTGAAGTTAGTTGTTTTTAGTTATTTTGTTGTTGTCATTTGGTTTAGTTTATTTATTGTTGGATCAGTTCCGTAGTTTCGAATTTTTGGTTTGGTTTTTGGATATATATATATATATAAAGTTTTTTACTGGTGGTGCTTTTGGGTTCTAGGGGTCATGATCGGTGTAGATCTGCAAAACTTTTTCAGAAATTCCAACATAGGAACGACGCCAATAGGTAGCACTTCAACGAAATCTACCTAATATGAAAGGATTATTTATTGAAGAAGCAATAAAATGTTGAATTTTGGCAAAATATGATTTTATCTTTGCCCGGATAACTACTCTCTTCTACTATCACCTGATGCCAAGAATAGATAATTTATAGACCTGGAAATTATAGTCGTGTACTTTACTTATTATCTGGAATGACTACACTCGACTTTTTGAAGAATGGAGCACATGTTCAGAAAGATTCTTATAAGGTAAAATGCACTTATATTGGACCACTAATATTTAAAGTTTAAAAACAAGCCCAAAAATGCATTTCTGGAAAAGACTGAAAGAAGTCTGATTGACTAAACATCCTTAAATGTTAACTTTCCATAAACTGTTTGGAATACTTGTTTTTTCTTCTTCTGGTACATTTGTTTATTTTCTGGAGTGTCTTGAAACATAGATTTTTTGGCGAATTCTTAGAAATTTCCTTAAGAGATAAGTTTTTATTTAAAACATTGTTTCTTTAACATTATATTTTATTTTAAATTAAACTACATGTTTATATACTCTATTACATTATAAATATAATTTGTTGGATAAGCCAAAAACTTAAAGATTCATGCATCAGAAATTTACGAGGTCCACTACTGGAGTATAGGGGAAGCTAACATTTTTTATTTTTCATTTTTTCAGAAGAATATATTTTGAAACTTTGAATGTTTATTCTGAAACATGAAGGTTAGGACTACGCTAAATTTATAAATATATATATTTGGAATTCACTAACACTTTAACAGAGAAATGTCCTTAAGTGGCCCCCTACTGGTGCGTTTACCTTAATCTAGTTTCAACACAAGGAAGAGTAACATATGTATGCAAGTTTAACGTAGCTGCCAATTTTCACGCTTTTTTGCTTCCAGTATTTTTTTTTTAAAGTAAAATTTGACATCTTTAATAGCAGAAAATTACAATTAAATAAGATATTTATTTTAATAGTGGTAAAAAAAACAAAAACAAACAAAACAACAACAACAAAAAAAAAAAAACGTATAAGTGCGAAGCTATGAGTTTAATATAGCGTTAATCAGTCAACTATTGCTAAAAAGACATTATTCAGCATAGAAAATTTGAATTTCACTTTGTGTTTATGTAGGTAATGACACTGATTTTGTTTTGTTATTTGCACTTTTAATTTAAATATTGATAGTTTTTAACCCTTTCAGGTGCAAAATATTCCTGTTCCTACATTGTAAAAATGATTGATCGCAAGTAGAATTTCTGAGAAAAGAACAAATTTAATTGAAAATAAATATATGGTTTTCTTCACGTGAATTATATTTAGAAACATTTTTTTTTTCGAAAATAAAACTGCAGACATGGCAGTTGGGGATTAAAATTAATTGGTATAATAATATACTGCCACCTTTCAGAAGGATAACAGTCGACTGATTAACATCTCAATGGATTATAGAAGTAATTAAAAGGAGAAAATGCACTACGGTGGAAAAAAGAGACAAGGAAAATGTAAAAGAGAAGAGATAAACATGAGTAGGAGGGAGCGAATAATCTTCTTTGAAATTTGCCAATTTACCAGTAACTATAGCAACTAGGTTATGTAATTGCTTAATTTCTGAATTACCTTCGATTTTTTTTTTACATTATATAATACTTCATGTTAAGCCCTCTAATTAATAGCGATTCTTAAAATAGAATATACGGACAACTTAGAAACCGGACAATATGTCTGGCATGGTGAAAAGGAAGCAAAAGGAGGGATTTTTGGAATTTGAGCTTTACAGAATAAAGTATTTTACTATTTTCGAAATAGTAATTAAGAGGCATTACGTAAAATTTTGACGTTTTGAGGTATAAAGGTAAAAAAACCCGGTCTTGGGTGCTGCGTATTGTATTTCGAAAGAGAACTCGTTTTAGAAAACATATCCAGCAAATATTATAAAATATTGTATTGCTAATTTATTTCGATTTTAACTGAAAGAATAGACAAAAAATCTACAAAAATGTTAGTTAACGAATGAATTTTAGTTGTATACTCTGCTTAATTAAAATTTATTTTATGATGTTCTATAAGAAACTCTAAGCAAGATTCAATGAGAGAAATGCTTCTTGAAAAGCTTAGTTTTGTTAGTAATAAAACAAAACGGAACGATAAATACAAAATATCTTGTGCTAATGTTGGAAATTTATTTACTCCCCAGCAAATTTTCCTGGAAAATCAAATGTCTTGTAGTTTTGGTGCCTTAGTTGGTTAGTTTTTGAACTCCTATGGCCATCTTTTACACATAAGCGCAATCTAATAAACTAATTTGTAACTGTTCCACAGGACCGCATGAAAAATTCAGATGTATAATTGTTTAGGCAGGGGAGAGGGGATTGTTTTAAGTAAGCTTAACCCATTTATGTCTAGCGTCCCATTTCTGGGACGCATCGAATTTTAATAAATTTGTATAGTTTTCTTCTTCTTTCTAACATGAAAATTGTATAAAATAATTATCTGCAAATGTCTTTATCTGTTACCAAAAGATGGATATTTATTTGCTTAAAGATGGATATTTATTTGTACCAGATGGAAATTTATTTGTTTAAATGAAGGATTTTTTCGGAGCTTATAGATTTTTATTTTTCAAGATGGCGAAGCGTAAAAAGTAAGTTTATTTGTACTTTTTCTATCAGGGATCCAGGTAAATAAGTCATAATCTTATAGGCTTCTTTGAAATACGTATTTTTTTTTAATTGTGAAATTATATGTTCAAGCCTATTTTTAATGCATTTTTGTAAATTACAATATATAGGGCGCTAGGCACGAATGGGTACATATTTTTATTAGCCATTTAGGGGCAGTTATTTATTAAAGTCCTTTTCAAGATGACTATGAAATAAATTATTTTTAAGCCTCAAATGCGATTATTCTTATTTTATTATTATATACTTATAATGTTAATAGTCTCTGCAAAGAAATAAATATATTTTTTTAGTAGTTCCTAAAAATACTAATTATAGTATATAATATGCAATTTAAAAGCTTATTTTATATAAATTTAGACAAAACATATAATTATGCATATTATATTATAAATATTATGCATATTCCCATATTTAGTGCGCTTACATTTTATCAAATAAATACAAAAATTTCTTAGCTTATTTTTTTTTTTTTAGTATTTTTCCAGTTCATTTTGCTATATTCTAAAGTGAAAACAAAATTCAGGCACAAATGAGTTAAATCATGAATATATTTTTTAAATCATTGAAATGCACTACACTGCATGAATTTTTTTTGTCATTCTTTCAGGCTATGTGTATGTTCTTTCTTTTGCAAATTCTCGTAAAATTGCTCGGATCATGTCGAAATTTGAATATGTTATTGAAGGACTGTGTTTATCGAAGAATTTTTCACAATATTTGCTGTATACCAATGTCAAAACTAGGAATACGAAAAATAAGGCTATAAGTTTCGTCTTTAGACAACTTTAAAGTAGGGTCATTTAATTATTGACACCTTGTATTATGTATGGTCGTAGTATAGTGTAAAAAAAAAAAAAAAAAAACAGAAGGAGACCGTGAATTCGAATAGCATTTAGCTAAATTTACCTATTATATATATATATATATATATATATATATATAATCATTTTTTCATTTCTAATTTCAATTGGAGAAAGTTAATTTTGCTTACCAGTTATTATCTTCAGGTAGTGTAGCACTTATTGCTTCATTTTGTTTCTGAACGATGGTAAGCTCAGCTGTAAGATATTTAGTGATATTTATTTTATTGAAAAAGAAAGGTATTTGAAGAGTTGATCAGAAAAGAGTCACGTCGTCAGGGCGTTACATAGCTATATTTCTTTTATTCGTAGATCTCGATTATGAATAGAGCACAATTAGTAAATAAAATAATACATATGAATTAATCCGGCTAAAGATGATTCTTACAGCACATTTCACTATAGGTGGAGATTAAAACAAAGAGGCTGCTATGTGACATGACATGGGACATGAAAAGTAATTAATATCATTGTTGAAGCGTCAGTCTTTCAGACAATCGGTTTAAGAATTAAATTTACATAGAATTGGTTTGGTCTAGTACCAGCCGAAGAGTGGAGGGTTTTGGGGCAAACAAAAGTATCGGAAAGGGTTATAAAAGTCTGATATAAAGGAAAGTTGCAAAGTCAGGGGATACTATTGTTTTTTGGATAATTACGTCTGTGAGACAGACTTAGTTCTCGTGTTGGTGCTGACATCGCTCGGGAATATTTGAAACTAAGTCTAGTGGCGTCACCTATTCTCTGTTCGTAACACTAAAGTTTTTTTCTTGAATATGTTAACAGTTAATATTGTTTTGTCGTTCACACAACAGCACATTATAAATAGTTCACATATTTTTCAAACAAGGTTTCACAACGAAACATGTTGAATTGAAGATTGTAGATTTCCGACAACCCTACTTTTCGTTGGAAACTGATGGTGGTGTTAATTGTAGTTCTTTCCTTAAAGTCTCAAAATGCGGCTTTGGCAGGGGGTTTCGTCAGTATGTCCGCAATCATCAATTTCGATGGGCAATAGATCATTTTTATTATTCCACTTTCCCGTAAGTGTTTTATATTATGGAATTTCACATCTATATATTTAGTCCTCGCCTGGGCTTTTTCGTTTTTGGTTAGTTTTATGACTGAGATATTGTCTTCATATACCATATTGGGAGCTGTTGTGGCAATTCGAGATCATTAAGAATGTTCAACAGCCACTTAATTTCTTGTGTGGCTGTGGATGCGGAGATATATTCCGCCTCTGTTGAAGAGAGGGCAACACAATTTTGCTTTCTATTGAGCCATGTGATAACGTTGTTGCCTAATTTGAATATTTTAAACCAAGTCTAGTGGCGTGACGTATTTCCTGTTCGTAACACTAAAGTTTTTTCTTGAATATGTTCACAGTTAATATTATTTTGTCGTTCACACAAAAGCACATTATAAACAGTTGACGTATTTCACAAACAAGCTTACGCAACGAAACATGTTGAATTGAAGATTGTAGATTTCTGACATATAGTTAACAAATTTAAAGTTCGTATGTTCTGTAATGTTACTATTTTTCAAGGAAAACGTTTGAAACTACAAGTTATCGAAAAAGCAAAACAAATAATAAATAATCACACGCTTGACTTTATTAACCTTCTCAGCGTCATGAACTGATATATCCGTTCACTAAGCTGTAGGTTTCACTGCAATAGGACTATTACTTTAAAATACTATAATTCAACTGATATACAGGGTGTCCAGCGAATAAGACCCTGATTTCAAAATTAAATATCTCAAAAACAAAGATCAATAGAATTATGCGGTAAACGGTTTGTTTATTAGCTAAGCTGTAAAAATACTGTACAGAAGTTTCAAAAATTAGTTGCAAAAACCGCTAACAGATGGCGCTGTAATCGCAATGCCTATAAATTGCGTTTTGAAGTCGAGAGCCCTAGCGTCTCAATCCTAGATGGCTTCCTATGGAAGAACGAAAATTGGGGGAAAAACCGCTTTTTCGTTGGGGTGATTTGCAGAAGTGGAGGCATCTGGTCACAGAATTATTGCCTCAGCCTCAATTTTAGAGAATTTCAATTAATAGAATTTTCAATAAAAAGTTTAGCAATCATTATATAAGAACTTAAAAAATATTTTATTTAGGTAATGTGCGGAAGCGGAGCCATGTGTTGACAGAATTCAGATTTGTTTCAAATTTTGTTATAAGCTACTTCGGTCCGGTTACCAATATCTCTGTGGTATGTCTTTTCTCTCCTAATTGGTAGATCGAATCCAAGTAGAGGAGGATTTGAAAAAAATGGAAATCTTCACTTTTTAATATTTATTTAAACTGTGAAACAAGTTTGAATAAAAAAATCTAAAGTTTCTGGTTTTAAAATTTAATTAAGTTAAAAGATACCCCTTTTTAAAAAATCATTGAGCATTTATAATAATGATTCATAAATCATTTTTTTTTTAATTGTAGAGAATAGTTTGAATAAAAAAATACAAAGTTTCAATTTTTAAAAATTTAATTATGTTAAAAATAATTTTAATTTTAAAAACTCGTTTTCATTTTTTTTATCATTGAGCACAGAAATATAGTGCAGCTTCTAGCGATAGGATCCGAAGAGTTCGAAAGGAATGCAGCATCCAAAATACTTTTGCTTTGACGTTGATGATATGACTTATCATCAATTCCTTTTAAAAAAGAAATAATTTAATGCATAATTTCTGTGTCTAAAACTTTGTTTACAAAGAAAAGAAATATATGTGTTGTGCTAAAACCAAAGTATTATGCTGTGATTTAAAAATAAATTAAAAGTGAAAAATTACTTTTTTATTTATAATAATTCAGGTATAAACAATAATACCAAAATATTATGCCGTGATTTAAAAATATAAAAAAATAAATAAAAAGTACAAAATTATTTTTCTAAATATATACATTTTGATTTAAATAATTATATGGCATTAAATATTGAATTTATTAAAATATTTAAAAAAATCTTATAATGATTTCCAAACTTTTTATTGAAAATTCTATTAATTCAAATTTTCTAAAATTGCAATAATTTTGTTATTCAATAATTAAAATTGCAACAATTTTGTGACCAGATGTCTCTACTTCTGCACATCACCCCAGTGAAAAAATGGATTCTCCCAATATTCGTTTTTACGTAGGGAGCCATCTAGGAATGAGACGCCATTGCTCTGGACTTCGAAGCAGTTTACAAGTATTGCGATTACAGCGCCATCTGTTAACGGTTTTTGCAACTAAATTTTGCAACTTCTGCATAACATTTTTACAGTTTAGCTAATAAACAAACCGTTTACCGCATAATTCTATTGATCTTTGTTTTTGAGATATTTAATTTTGAAATCAGGGTCTTATTCGCTGGACACCCTGTATATGCAATTTTAAAACTTTGAGTTATGCTTAATACTGTCAAAGCTTATATTCATATAAATAAGTAATTAAGTTTTATATATCATGTTAGGAAAATTATCTGTTTTAGCATTTTAAGGGGTCTCAGGACTCTTAAAGCTTTAAAATTTTCGAAATTATAATTTTTTTTTTAGATATTAAACTCTTATTTTTTCTGAACATTTTGATATAATTGTTTCCTTCAATTTTCCATTAGAACAGAAGTTATTGTTTTTAGAATTATACCCGCTTAATAGCTGAAGCGGCGTTTCCGAAACTTTGAAGTCGTTTTTCTTCAAATGACATTTTTGGGAAGAACGCGCACGGTATGGGGCATTCTCACAATCTTTTGACTTTCATGTCCCTGAATAATAATTTTTATTTTAATACACTTTTTTGTGTTTTTTTTATTTCATATACTGGGGAACATCCCATTGCATGATTGCACAACAATATTAACTACATAAATAACTTTTGGACGATGTTGGGGGTCCAAACACCTGGAACACTCCTATACCGTCCCGTGTCTCCGATGCTGATTTGTAAGTTTGGAGCTGTCTGGATAAAATTGTTTCAATAAAAATAATTCGATGTAATTTTTTTCTGAAACTGGAACTATTGTTTTATATAAATATGTAGCTAAAAATTAACCTGCACACATTTTTAGGGTTGTTATTATTTTTTAAACTCTGTCCCTGGGTTTTAGATTCCTTACCATCCCTCTTCTAAAATTATACAGAAAATCATTTCAGATGCAGCCACAGAATTTTTTTCAAATTTTTTCTCATGAAGAAGTATGCTAGAGAAATAATGTCTAAAATTCTTTGGCAGAAAATTTACTGTAGAATTTTAATCAGCATTTAAATACCAATTTCAAGCGTCGTGGCTTTATTGGTAGTCTCACCGTCCCCAAGGTTTATTCCTGCACTTTTCGATGTAAATTTAAAAAAAAAATTAATTTAATTCAATGTTAACAACTGTTTCTAAACATCAATGAACATTGTGGCTATCACTTGGTCTTAACATGATTTTCCAAAAAATAGGTGGTAATTTTCCTTACCGTCCCTTTTTCCAATACCATCACCCTTTTTTGCCTTACCGTCCCTTTTTTAACACCCTTTTAAGACAATATTATACAAAAATTCTCTATTAAAAGTACTATATTGTTATTATTTCTTATTTGAATGTCCTGTGGGTACTATGCAAATTCATTATAAGTAAAAATTTAGAAGAAAATAAAAAGTTATAGGGGTAAAATGGTAAGGAAAATTAAACTCGCAAGTTTAACTTAAACCTCAGTTAAATAAAAAAAAAAAAATTCGCTGCCATTTTTTTAAAAATTTGAATCATTAAGGCATTCGACTATCAGATTAAAATGTTATTTTAGCAAGTTTAATTTTGTCAGATTTTTTTTCCCCCAAAAGTCAAAAGATTGTGAGAATGTCCCATATCTCAAAAACTTCTGAATATTTTTTCATGAAATTTTCAAAACAAATTGTTTCATGTTAGTCTGTATAAACTGAACCTAAAATTTCCTTTTTATTGTTAAAAAAAAAAAAAAAAAATATTTTTAAGTGGTTATATTGTTGAAATTTTCTAAATTTTGCATTAGCTAAATACAACTATGTATTAAAAATATAAAAATGCTTTAAATACAGATTTACTTAGATTCAGGGTAATTATTGTAATCTGAAGTATAAGTACACACCAAAATTTTCATTCTAGTTGCAAAATTTATTTTGTAATCCTGCGCGTAATCTGTTATGCCGATTTTCTGCTCGTCAAATGTCTGACAGTTTAAAGCCTCCTGTAAATCCTAATTCTGCATCTTTCAATGTTTTAAATATTTGAAATGAAAGAACATACTTATATCTTTCACCCCAATTAAAATTGTGTCTTAAAATCAAATAAATTTTATGATATTTAATGTTGAAAATGGTCTTTTTTTTTCTCTTTTTTCTAATTTTAAGAGTCCGTAGACCCTTTAAAAAAATTATGAAGCAAACAAAACAGAGAAAACAAAATTTAAATTTTGCCTTTTCGCTGTGCAGTCAGGGGGTTAAGGAAAGAAATTTAAAATAAAGAAAATCCGATCCTTAAATCTCGTATGTGTTACCCAACGTTCAAACTAGAGAAAACTTTTGAGACATATTTCAAAAATGCCATGGCTTTAAAGGGTATCAAAATATTTTAAAAGCATACATTGAGATAAATGCATTTAAAGATCAGAATATTGTAATAAAAGCTGTACATGGCGTTCTAATTACAGTTTGATTCTAAAATATTGCTGTGATGTTAGTGTATATGGATATCTTTAGTAGAAATTCAAAATCAATGTTTTTGTCAAACTTTGAAAAAAAATTGTTCTGCTAGAGTCTGCATAATGGCATTTAGGATTCACCTCATTGTTAAATGAATAATTACAAATATATGTAAATGTTTTACAAAATATACATGAGCACACACACACATAAAGTGAGTATAATTATAAATAAGTGTTGTTTGGAGTCTGATTACTGAAAATATACTGGAGTGAATGTAACAAATTTGAACGAGATACGTTTCGGAGTACCTGAATTCCATTGGACAACAAAAAAGGGGGGAAAAAACGAGAGAGAGAGGGAGCAGAGAGAGAGAGAGAGATACGAAAGTAACATAAGAAGAGGGGGGGGGGGGTGGAGGCCGGCGCTGATTAATCAGCATGTCCACAGGTTGATAAAATAATGTTGAAGAGGTTAGAAGAAATTCTTTGAAAAAGACTGAAGAACAACAACTTGCCGATTTTTACTTGTAACTGAAACTCGGTGAGGTATTTTTCGAACTGCAATCGTCTGTTTTAATTACTAACTGATTATCACTGTAGCATCAGCACTTTTAGAAAGAATTTTCTTTTTTCTTTGTTTTCTTTCTTTTTTTTTTCATCATGTTTTTTTTTTTTTTTTCTCGCATTCAAATTCCGTTGCTCTGAAATGCATGTTCACCAAATTTGGTTTTATTAGCTGCACTAGGTTTTATATAATAAAGGTCCGAAACCTCCTCTTTAATGTAGTATCAAATCAACAGAGACAAACAGATTTTTCAGTGTCTGAAAAAATTTAGAAGAAAAATCGAAGGAAAAAATATTTTAGAAGTCAGAAGATAATTAACCTGCACTTACTCTTCTTAAATTTTAATTTTAATGCCTACATTGAAAGCACATGTTTCAAATGTAATGCACTGAAAAAATACTACTCTTTATACTTTAATTATATATAAAACTATATTAAAAATAATCATACATTTTTGTCTGAATTTAAAAAAAAAAGTAATTTTTAACAGAAATTAGGTAACGTTTGATGTTTTTGACAAATGCACAAGCAAATAATATTTTCCTTCAACTTTATCATGTTTTTCCCCTTTTTTGTGCAAGGAATTAAACATTAGGTATTATTTGATAAATTTACACGCATTTTTAAATAAAAAAGAAACATTTTTAAAAATTGAATTCTAACCTCCTCCCTTTTTTTTCAGAAATTCATACATTTGATTTAATATTTGGAATCTTTAAAATGTTTTAATTTATTACAAATGAAAAAAAATCTTGTCAAGAGTTGAAAATAAAGTGTGTTTTGTAGAAATGAAAGTGAAGCGTTTGATGTAAGATTCAAGTTTTAATGTGATATATCTTCAAAAATTACCAATTTCTAACAAATTGGTATGATAAATAAATTAAAATATGAATATGTCATAATTTTATGTAAGAATTCAATTATAAATTATTTTTTAAATGCAGTACTATATAATATTTTATAATACTTTCTAATACTTTATAATCTAGTACTTTCGAAAAACTTTCCGAACATAGACGAGACAGTCTCTAAATACTATTAAGATTTAACTTATATATAAAAAATGCACATCTATTTTTGAATTGTTTAATATCTTATTAAATCCTTTGAGACAAATTGAATTTTGGCGTCTAACAGGATCTTAAACTAAATCTCAAGAGAAAAACATTTTAAATGCTGTCAGTAAAGCCTTGTGTCCTATTTACTATAAATAAGTTTGTTCATGCGCCAATAAGTAATTTCACTGGAACCCCCTTTTATTCCACGAAATATAGCATTAAGCCTTTTGCGACAAGCGTCCCATATGCGTTTCTTAATTTCTGGGTACCACTATTTTCGAATAGTAATTTTAGCCCTATTTAATAGCTCAAATGCTGTGGATTAATCCTTACAGGGGCAAAGTACTCCTATTCGAAAAATGCTGAAATGGTTGAATGAGACCAGAATTTATAAACAAATTTATTAGAGAATAAGCAAAAAGTTTTCCTCACGTACTTATGAAAAGGAAAATTTTCATTCCAAAATTCTGGTGCCAAAGTGGAATTAGGAATTAAAGTTAAGTGATCCAAAAATGAACCACCGCCCTTCGAGTGGTTATTGCAGCGAAAATTATTCTTCGAAAATAGTCGTTTGCGCAGCCTATACGGGGCGTGTACTTGCCGCTCATAGCGATGTGGTTAAATAGGAACGACTAGCATATCTATCTGGAAGTAGATATTTGTCATGTGCAGAAGCAAAAACTTCATTTTTACTTAGTTTATATTACTTTTCGAATGTATGGTGTAAGGAAAGTATCATGAAAGTAATAATCATTTGTATGTGTGTGTGCACAATAACTCCTAAACGGTACTTCTGCTTGAGCTCCTCTTTATCGAATATGGTGTACATCACTGTCGCAAGAACTGTATAAATTTTCGTACAAATCGGCCGACGGATTAGATATTTAATCCATTTATAAACCATTTTCAACTGATTTTGCGAACTATTGGGAAATGTGACATTTAAACTCTAAGTGATAAAAAATGTGGAGATGTCATCAAGCGTTAGGGTGGATCCAGCTCTCCATTTAGAACTCTGGTTTTTTAAAGTGGGTCATGGATTTTTTTTTTTTTTTTTTTTTTTTTTTTTCAGCGAGGGAGGGGGGCGGAGGGCGAAATTCTAAAATGGAAGGCGAAAATCACAGTCAGGTGAAATCCAAACACCTTATTGGTCATTGAGACCCGTCCTTTCCAGACAGCAATCTCTGAATCTTTCCAGACAGCAGCTTCCCGTAAGGCATGGTGACGTCACGGCGACGTCGTTGTGAAGTCACACTGTGATTTTGTGACCGTCGATGTGACGTCACGTGACGTGGATGTGACGTCACAGTGACTAGAATGTGAGGTCGTTATGGCCGTTTTAGAGGTCGTTTGTGACGTCACATTGTGACCACTCTGTGAAGTCACGGTGTGACTAATTTGTGAAAAGTGTGTCATTTGTGACTATTTTGGCATTAACTTTGTGACGAACCTGTGACGAAAGTGACAATGTTTTGAAGTCACACTGTGACCAATTTGTGAAATATGTGTCATTTGTGACGAACTTGTCATAAACTCTGTGATGATTTCAAATGAAAATCAAATTTCAAATTAATTGCTTAAAAGGCGCAAAGGCGAACTAGTGAAAAAGATTCCATGCTGGAACTCGAACCCGGGCCATCAGTATAGCGCACTTCCGTTCTACCGACTAAACCACATGGAACGATACCCAGCCTGGAAAATTTCTCACTATTACATGTTGGCAAGGCTACAAACGCAGCACAAGATGCAATATTTATCGTCAGCCACCGACATGGCGCAAGCACGAAACTTAAATCCAGCATCGATTGAAACTATATTAATACTTGGAAATGTTTTCAGAGAGAACCATTCGCCTTGCATACAATATTTCAAATGAAAATCAAATTTCAAATTAATAGCTTAAAAGGCAATTTTAATTTGAAATTTGATTTTCATTTGAAATACTGTATGCAAGGCGAATGTTTCTCTCTGGAAAAATTTCCAAGTGTTAATGTAGATTTAATCGATGCTGGTTTAATTAAGTTTCGTGTTTGCCCCATGACGGTGGCTCACGATGAATATTCCATCTTGTGCGGCGTTTGTAGCCTTGTTAACATGTAATAAGGAGAAAATTTCCAGGCTGGGTATCGTTCCATGTGGTTTAGTCGGTAGAATGTCAGTGCGCTATACTGATGACCCGGGATCGAGACCCGGCGTGGATATTTTTCACTATGTTGGCCTTTGCGCCTTTTAAGCAAATTATTTGAAATTTGATTTTCATTTGAAATATTGTATGCAAGGCGAATGTTTCTCTCTGGAAAAATGTCCAAGTATTAATACTGTGATGATTCTTGTCATAAAAACTACGATAATTTTAAAGTAAAGTTTTGTTTGAAATATAAAATTTTATCTTTTTACCGTACTTTTTAGCAAGATATCGCTATTTTGGAGTCCTATTCTTCTAAAATATTTTTAATTTTCCATTTAAAAAACAATGCTTATTAACTGACATCTTTTTTTATTAAGTTAGCTTGATCTTGAATTCAAGCTTAATATTAAGAATGTGTAAGCTTTTTAATGTGTTATGATTTGTCATTGCTTTTTTAAATACGAACATGGAGTCTAACGGACATTAATACAACTGTTACTTATAGAACTACATGATAAGCCCTATTTATTTAAATTTTTTATTACCGTATATATTGTATTTTGTGAATATGAGCTAATTAGATTTGGTATGTTTTATATGAAAAGACTGATCTGTGAAATAGAAACAACTAGTAAGATATATCATGCGTTAGGCATAGATTATAAAACACTTTCCAACTCTTCCTAAATGTTTTATCAAGACATCGGGGGAAATAACGTAAATAAGATAACTAAGTAAACATGAAAACGCGTAAAACATTTAAAAACTGATTTACGCAGTTACCATCCACTAAGGTGTAAAAAAATCATAATTTAAAAAAATAAATAAAAAAAATCGTTTTTTTTTTATTTAAATCAGATTTGTATGATTTTTTCCCCAGCGTTCAAATACTGAATAGCTATCATGAGTTTTAGGTTTCCAAAACAATTACACCACTAATTGCTAACATAATCTATGTTTTTACACTTTAATTGATAAAATTATAATTGTTAGTTTGTAATTACAGAAATAAAAACTGCAAATTAGTAGTTTCATTAGGTAGTATTATACAATAATGTTATATACATTAATATTGTAATAATTATGTAAAACTTTATAAATACTAGAGATACTTAACATTTATGAAAATTATTAACTGCATTTTATACTAAATAGCTAACATTACTTCAAATTAATTATTAAACAATCAACTCTCTAATTAGGAACATATTATACATTTTTAAGCCTTAATTATTAAAATGATAATAATTCATTTTAGAAAGAAAAAGGGACAGGATGCTAGTTCAAAAAACGGGCACTATTTCATGAGGAAATATATTAGTAATGTGTTTAGTAATGATGTAAGAAAAAAAAAAAGAATATTTTTTAGCATTATAAGTAAAGTGTCCTTAATTTTTAATAATTTTATGAATAACAAATTGAAAAATACAGTTAAATAACATATTTTAATAATATCCTGTTTTTTCTAAAGAAATAAAGTTCTATATTTTTGCAAGATTTTTTCCACATGAATTTAGAATACTGTTGAATGGGGAAGTTTTTTACAAGAAATTTCTGGCTACAACTACAGGTAAATTTCAACTTTTTTTTTCTTTTTTTAAGGCAGGGTGCATTTTGCCAATTTCAAAAGGGGCATGGTGTGGCACCATTAAACAAAATGGTCTAGAAGAAGCAGTATAAGTAATTACAGAATTAATAAAAACTGCAAATAAGTAAAATTCATTAGTTAGTAGCACAAATAACAAAACTAACAAATATTATTTGCAGCTCATTTTGCATTTGTATTTAGGAAAATTTCTGTAAACCACCAAAATCTATACTTACACACATGTACGTGTATGCTAACCAAAAAGAAAAAAATGAAAATGAGTTAAACCCATTCATATAGAATAAATATAAGTTAGCCACTAACATCTGAAATCCTCAAAATATTTAAGTAACAGCATTATTACCTCTATTAGCTTTCAATGGTTCAATTTTTTAATATATATGAGTTACAAAAAAAAAAAAAAATAAAAAAAAAAAAAAAATAATAATAATAAACATTTATTCAACCTATACCAAAGAAGCTCTTGCTGTGCTTAGCATTTTTATACCAATTATTTCTTTTTCTCTTATGCATTCATTTACAATTTAGCTGCTGAGCAGATGTCATTCTTTCATTCTTCTTTAACTTGAGATTGCTATTAATTACTATTTATTATTTTACTTGTAGAAATGTAATTATACTTGCTATGCGTATTTTATATAAAATAATGCATAAATTGATTACCTAAAGGAAATTATGACATTGCAAATTATGTTAGATTTAAATATCATTTTTAAATGAAACTGTTTTAATTTGGATAAAAACTTAAAACAATGCTTTTAATTTTTTTACAATACTAATGAATTAAGCTTAGAAACAATTATTTAAAGCTCTTTTCTTGTTTATTAATAAGTCAAAATACCTGTAGAAACTTTCAAATTATGTTCATGTTAGATTTTAATACTTTTTTTGACATTTTAAACATTTAGAAAATTTTTGATTTTAATCAATGATTTTTTTTTAAAAAATCGGTTGATTAAAATCATGATTTAATCGCTGATTTAAATCAACCGATTAAAATCGTTGACACCCTACCATCCACAGCCAAATATGTTTTCTAATTCTTTTAAACAGTCCTGTATTTGATCTGTAGATTGATATATATATACTATATAATGGAAAAATTTAGTTTATCAAGGAAACGCATAACAGGTTGAAATTCTCTTTCAGCAATTTATACTAATATATGGAAATATACTTAAATAATTTTGTACAACCCTGTAGTTTACCTAGAACCTTTATTACACGCCACTATTTAGTTAAAATTTTATTCAAGCTAAAACACTCTTAAAACTGCTGAAATTACATTTCCAGAAATTATAATTCATAGATGGCAACGTATCCAATTCTTTGCGTGACCCTTTATATCATTTTATCTATATACTACAAACATTTCTTAGTAAATTAAATACAGTGCAGCGTTAAAATGCATAACTTATTTAAAAACCTCCTTTAAGCAATACCCAGTAACCCTTTCGAATACTTTTGTATATTCCTGTATATGAATTATAGCATATATATATACACCATATACTATGCATAAATGTAGTGAATCATAAAAGTGTATATCATAATTAAAAATGTATTTCCAGCAATCATCGCTAATGAACAGTACTTCGGATACAATATAGTATCAGAAATATTTTGTGTGTCCCTGTAAATGCTATATACACTTCGTATTATACATGAAATAATTCATAGTATGTAAACCTCACCGATGTATATCAATTTCATTACATATCAAATAGATTAACATAAATAAAGTACGCCGCAAACAATTCCCTCCACCCCTATATCATTATGTATTGGAATTCCTTTTTTAGCCCTGTAAATGAACAATAACTATTCTTTGCATCGCATATTCTATGGAATGCACATTTTAGTGCGCTTCATAAATGCATATCAATTTTATTCTGTTTGAAAGCGTGTAAAATCATTAAAAATCATTTGAAACGATTTTTTTCCCACAAGCCGTAATGTAATGGAATACAATTGACTGTCCCTGTAAATGAAATAACATGCTTCAAACTTCATTACAAATAGGGGTCTTGCTATGGTAAACGTTAATAACATCCAAAAATTTTAAATAATTTAATTATCTTTAAATGTCTATTAATTATGTTAATGATTGATGATAATACTTGTCCATATACTTTTATATTTATGCCACCATGTGGTTTTAACCCAATATTTAAATAAGAAAATAAACCAGATTAAAATGCAATTTAAATCACTAATTTTAATAATCTGATCAAAGCTGTTGAAAAGGAAGTTAGATATTTTAACAAAATAAAAAATAAATGTAATGAAATATTTGTGTTCCATAACATGTTTATTAGAAGATAACTGAAATCATTGTAATTAAAAAAAAAAAAAAAAAAAAAAAAAAAGCAAACAAGGAAAATAATATTTTAGATATTTCAGCAAAATAAAAAATAAATGTAATGAAATATTTATGTTCTACAGCATGTTAATGAGAAACTAACTAAAATTGTTCTAATAAAAAAAAAAAAAAAAGCAAACAGGGAAAATAATATTTTTACATACCTAATTTCATTGACGTTGTATGTGATACTTTGATTTTGGGGAACCAATTAAATCCGATTATAAGTACGATAGCAATGACTTGAATCATCTTCAACAAGTCAAAGCTACCGTAATTTTCTCGGGTTTATATTTTGTTAGCTGAACTAACTTGGATCCTGAGAACGTTCTTGTTTCAGTTTTTAAATCCGTGTCAACACATCTATGCTGTCCAGTGTCCACAGAACTTCAGTGTCCACAGTGTCCACAGAACTGTCCAGTGTCCCGCGTTTATTCTAAAAAGTTTCACTGTTACTTTTATCCGTTATTCTGCGGTCGAGTGGTAACAACTGAAATAGTGCAGATGCAGACGATTTGTAAGTTTCGAAGTTCGAAGCAGATGTTTTTTGGTTTTATTTGTTTTTCTATACCACAGTTTCGGAAGGAAATTAAATGCGTAATAATTTTGTCAAATTGTCTCTAATTCAATTTCCTGTTTGAAAATGTTTTATTGTATTTCATCTTTTATTTTTATCAGTTTTATTGAATTGTAAAGTTTCATTACGTAAATTATAATAATAATATTATCCATAATTAGAGTTTACTAGATAAAACATTGCTTAAATTTTCAAAATGTATACAAATTAATTTAATGGTAATAATGATGACTCCCTCCTTTTTTTTAAAAGTAAAATTTGTATCACAGGTAATATATACAAAATATCTTCTTAAAAAATACAAGATTATCGAGAAGAGATGAGTTTTTCTTTGTCAATCTGTCATTCTCTTAATATTAATTTTCTGTAGAATAAAACTTGTAAAATAATTTTTAAAGATATATTTTGAAAACAAAAAATAAAACATGAATAATTAATTATGTCGTGGGCTTTGCCTAAATTTTGTACATTAATTTTATATTCGGAAAATGTCAATTCTATTTTAAACGTTTGAAAGAAGTAGAATAATAATAATAAAAAAAAATACTTAAAATAGTGAAACACTAAGAGGAAAAAAAATGACTTGAATGCAAATTATAAAGCAAGAAATGCATATATGACTGAACTTTGAAGACGCTTTCTGCGTGCTCATTAAAAGCTGCAGCCTTAACTGTAATAGAAAGTTTTTAGTTTGAAACGACAGAAATGTTTCGACTACTCTTTGAGAAACTTCTAATATAACAGATGATCATTTACAAAAATCTTTATAAAAGATAAGTCGAGGTCTGCTTACCTAAAACATTTTTTTAATAATATGAAATTCTCATAATTAGGAAATCGTTTTGTGTTGCTGATGAATTAATTACATTTTATGTTACATGAAAATAAAAAGTTTTTGTTAGAGGCACAGATGCAACTTGGACCACGGTTTAAAAAATTTGTTAATCCGGCAGAAAAATATATTTTACAGTAAATAACATGTTTTTAATAATTTTTGTAATTTTTTAAAGTTTTCTAAGAAGTTCACATCTCAGTCACAATGTGACATCACTGAGTGGTGGCATTTTGGTCACAGATGTGACGTGACCACAGTGACTTACAGTGACGTCACAATGACGTCACTGTGACCATGCATGCTATGAGGGTTCCGACTCCTTTTTCCGAGAAAAATTCTTGGCGGCAATTTTGTAGCGATTGTTACATTCTGTTTTCATTTTAAATAAACCGTCGAAATTAACTCAATTAACTTAATTTTGATAAATTTTTCTAAAATGTGAGTGAAAGATTTTGATTTTAAGCTATAAAGAATTTTAAATGATATGCAAGTACTTTTTAGTTAATGAAAATTAAAAATTAAAATTTTTTTTATGTTACTTTTAAAATCCAAAATAAGACAAAAATTCGCACATTACTGTAGAAAAATTTAATAACTATCTTAGAACTCTAAAAAACTTCCAAAAAGTTTTGCCTAACGGAAAATAATTAAAAAAAAATAATGTAAGTTTTTTAAACAAACTTTAAATAGTGAGAATAAACAAAACAAAAAATATTACATAAAAATTTTTGTAACATTATGTAGAATAAGTTGTTTTGTTTATGCAACGCTGTCCATTAAAAAATAAAAGTTTAAGATTATATAAGAAAAATTCTTATGAAAGGTTTATTTTTTTGTTTTATTTATTAAATCCAGTATTTATTTAAATGTAGTCTAATAAAGCTTTATGTTAATTTTACAAATATTCTTTAAATAAATAAATCGTTGCGCCATCTCATAATATCGCAGTTTTCTCATTATGAATCTGATGGTATTTGTATAAAGAATATATTTTCCAAATAATCTTAATATGCATGGGCATACGCTAGAGGGTGCAGTGGAAAGCTAAGACACCCCCCTCCCCCCCAAGTAAGCTTTAAATAAATATATATATCCGGAGATAATATAAATAGTGAAAACTGTTTCTAATCGTGATATAACTGGTTACTGCATGATTCCAATGTCTTTGTATGATAGTTTTGTTTTAATTCATTTTTTTCATTATTATATTTCATTATAAGCATAAGTGTAATCTTATTTTTGCTTTCCTTTTTGTTTCCTTAACACTGCTTATCATAACCACTGATTTTAAGTTTTCTACTGTGTTTCAGTTTTCTAAGTTAATGATATTAAATGATAAAAGAAAAGAGTTAAAAAAATGAGTTTTACTTTTACCAAGATTTTTATCAAGATTTTTACTTTTTTAAAACTTGCTTTATGTAAATAAAGATGGAATTTTGATATCGATTTTTTACTCACTTCTTGATACGCTTAGATTATAAAAATTATGAACACAGGTGTGTTTTTCTTGACAATATAACATTTTAATATTTTGAGAATTTAATTATAAATTAATATTTTATTTCCCTAAGCTGGGCCCAGGTAATAAATTGATAAATATTGTTTATGGTTATAACTGTATACGAGTTACAACAACAGTGGAATTAATTATGTGTCAAATCATGCACGCTAAAATATGCCAATTAGCTCTGAAACTGCAACAATGAAATATTTTAAATATGAAAATGTTAAATATAAATAAAAAATAAAGAGAGTAATATATATGTTTTTTTAAATACGCTTTTATCAATAATTATTTATTTAATTAATTTATTTATTATTGTATGTTTCAAAAACAATTAAAAAAATTCTCAATAGATAGTTTAAACTATGATTTTTGTTTCCCTGTTGCATACGTTAAAAAAGAAACAGGGCGAAAATTATAACTTTTTAAAATAAATTCTCTAGTTTCGTACTTTTTTCTAAGCGTAAATTAAAGGAGGGAAATTTCCATAATCGGTCTATTTTAAAATTATTTAAACAATGTTTTTGAAATTTTGTTCTATTTACACTGATTTTTTGAAATATATTTTATATAATTTATGCTAACTTTAAGTCTGGAAAAGTTCTTTTTGATGATAGTTGTTGACTTTTTTCAGAGTAATATTTGATTTTTTGTGATTTTATGGATTTAAGTACGGAGGGAGAGGGAGGAAATTTGTTACGATTTTTACTATACGAAAGTTATAGACGATTTTTAAATGACATGACAAGAATTATTCAATGAAAAATAAATTTTCATTAGAGAATGCATGCCATATCATTTAAAAATCGTTACATCTTATAATCTAAACTTTTCACCCTCGTTTTATAAAACGTTATCAGGAAATTTTAATGAAGTTAATTTCGACGGATTATTGTAAATAAGAGAAGAAGGTAACAATCGCTTCAAAATTATTCCCCCTTCCCCCCGCCGTTTCAACTGGAGAAACGCGTTGGTGATTCACACTACCGCCAAGGAATTGCTGTCGAAATTCTTGCTTTTTTGTTTTCAAACCGCTTTCGAAAGCGGTTGGAAAACTGAAAGTATCTTTTAAAAAAAAACCTGCAACCAAAATCGAAAAAGTAAAAGAGTCATATTAAAGATCGACCTCATCTAGCCTATGCAAAATAAAAAAAAGAAAAAAAAAGAAAAATCGTTTAAAAATATTCAAATTGGAACGAGAAATTAAAAAATAATCTGCCCATAGGATTAACATTACGGAGCGGGTGTTTTCAAGTGCACGAAGAATCCCCTTAAAACCACGCGACCACAGGACCAATGAGGTGGATGGATTTAACCTGACTGTGATTTTCGTCCTCCATTTTAGAATTTCGCGGGTGTAGGGGATCACATCATTTTATGAGAAATTTTTATATTGAAAGCTATTCACAAATATAAACTGACTACTTTTCGGAAACTTTCGCAAAATCATTTTTATTCGTAAATGCAAAAAAAAAAAAAAAAAAAAAAAAAAACATACATTAATGTTTGTAAAAATATAAAATTTGCCGATTTTGTTCAGATACCAAGAAATTAAAGAGTTTCCTGTTTTCTTATAACAGAGTTCGAAAGGGTGCTTGAATTTCCAGATTATGAAATTCTTCAGTACCAGTAATTTCTTATGGAAATTCCATCTTGAAATAAGGTGAAATCTCCTACGTTTAAACTAGGTTTATTTTTCTATAAAAAAAATCTGATATTTGGCCTTGAAAATAACGGTACCCGTACGAACCCTGTATAAAGGCAAAGATTCATTCAGAAAATGTTGTCAAAGTTAGCATTTTTAGCCAAGTTATAGCACTTGACAGTCACAGAAATGTCGTTACAAGGAAGCAGTTGGCTGTCAGGTCCGGAAATTCAGTTTAAAAAGTCGAATTTTAAGGAATTTTACAGTACGATTCTTTGCTTTTATCGAAAAAATGTAAAACACTATTTAATCACATACAGTGTTCCAACTGGCCCACCGGACAGCGAGGCATCGTATAGTTTCTCAATAAGTGTACTTCAAAATGTCTTGGATTTGAGATTAAAAATGACGACGAATATATCAGAAATTATCTAATTCGTATTTGAATGGAGCTTTAAATAGATGGATCGGTGGAGTGGGGGGGGGGAGATTTTAAAGAATTTAATATATATTTCATTTTAAAAATGATCTTTAGAATTTTTTTGTTGATTTTCAGGTGTGTGTGTGTGTGTGGGGGGGGGGGTCATTACCCCCGTGACCTCCCCCTTGGATGCGCCATTGGTAACGTCTCCAGTTTCGAACCGGGAGGTCCAGTGTTCGAATCCAACTGATTCCACTGTTTGTAGCTCACAGTTAAATTTCCCTATTGGCAGCGATGTATGCTAAAATCTTTTTGGTAGGCCGCCCTGTTCGGTTGAATGTGTCAGAAATTTATATATTTTTTGTTTGGTTTCTGGACACGTTCACCAGCATTCGGAAATTCGAGTGGGGACACTCCAGATTCTTTTGAACTGTATATCAATGAGTTATATTTTTTTTTACATGAGGCATACACATTAGACATATTCCAAAGTAAACCTTAAGAAAAGACATTCTTAAAAATAGGAATTTGGTTCTTATTTACGTTTCTTTTATATAAAAGCCCTTAAGGGGAAAAGTTTTACCATTAATGTATTAAAAAATCCAATTTTCATTTTATGATATTAAATGAAAACTATTTTAGTTCTAAACATTTTGATATACCAAATTTAAGTTTCCGCGCAATTTTATAACACAAGAAGCGAAGAATGAAAACATTTAGATAAGTTTTCTTTTAATTTTTCTTAACTGTTTTAAACAGTTGTATACAAATTATGGCAGCGTGCACAGAATAAAATTGGCAACCATCGAGTGAAAAGATCTAAAAATTTCATGATAATCACTTACAAGTAACTTAAAACTCACTTACAAGTTTGACTTATAAGTAAAATGAACCAAAATATGGGAAACATTTTAATAAACAACAATATTATACCCGAAAATGCTAAAAAAAATTCTAGAAATTTTTATCTTTTTTTCTTTTAAAATTTAAAATTAAATATTGAATTATGCGAAAGAGTTTAGGATCAGTCTGTAACTCTACTATTAATTCTAATTATTAACACATTGGTAACCCGGAAAATTTGTACGAAGTATGGGTGCCCGTCCAAGGGCAAAGTAAATGCTGAATTCGTAAAATGCTGAAATGATTGAGTGACACAAGAATTTACAAACAAATTTATTTGAAAATAATCAAAAAGTTTTCTTCACGTACTTAAGAAAAAGAAAATTTTCATTCCAAAATTCTGGTGCCATTGTGGGATTTAGGGATTACAATTAAGTGGTCCAAAAATGAACCACTTCCCTTCAAGGTGATAAAATAGTAGAAGCTCCGCCTTCTTTTGAAAGTCTTTTCTAAATTGATTTCTTAGATAGTTTTCTCATGTTTATGCACCGGTAAATATCTTTCAGTGTACGGGATATATTGTAAAATGCCTTACAATCTAAAAAAAATATGGACAACATTATAGAAGTGCGCATTTTCAAGACACATTAGAAAAATATTTTCGGAATTAAATATACTTTTAATTAATTAAACCCAGAAAATTTATTTCATAAAATGTTTCTTTGTACTAAATGGTCTTTTCATTCGTGTCTGGCTGTCACTTTTTCCAATTTCAAGACTGTTTATCTCGTAGACCTGTTATAAAAACAAAAATCAACTAATAGATTATACGAGTATGAAAGTATGTAGAGACGTTCTTCCTTGCCCAATCGCATAGGAATACCACTTCCCCCTTTTGAGTTACAAGCTGCCGAAAATGCTGATTTTTGAAAATTTTTAATATTTAAGTTGTCATAATTAAGAAGGGAAAAGAAATAACAACCTGCTTTTTTTTGGATATGTTCGGAGGTAGTAAAAAAACATATAAAAAAATCTATCCGCCGCGAAATTCGTGGAGAGCGGCATTTCCGCTCATCCTACCTACGTTCCTTATGCCGAGACACAGCGGAAGCCAGGGAAAAAAAATTGAAACCGGACAAATTAAAAAGAGAAATTCATAAAATTAAAGACACCGAAAAGCGGGAAGTGTTGGGATCAAGGCTCTGAAACTATCGGACGACCGCAGCGGCTTCAAGCTTAATGTTCGATTCTCAGAAATCAATAAATTTTTGTGAATTAAAGAAGAATTTATAAAATTATTTCTTCTGCTGGAAATGTTTTCGAATATTTTTATAGTATATTAATTAGTTTTTAAATCCGGGATATAGATTTTTTTAGTGATGGGTGATAACGAGATATTTTTCTCGATTTTCTCGATTGTATGGACATCTCGATATTTTTCGATTGTCTAAATTTTTTCTCGATGACTACAGTTTGCAAATTTCTTCTATAAATCATATATTATGTATTATATACGTCATACATTTATCAAGAATCGTCTGCGAGTGAGCTGGAATGAGTCGATGTTAATAAAGACTAGGTGACTTCGACCGCTAGCGGAGTCCCTCCTTTAATCGGGGCCCCTATTTTATACGAAATCTTGTAATATGAAATCACGAACAGATTACCCGCTATATACGGCACTGATATATGATTAGCAAACGGGAGTGGTGTGCACGCACTACAAAATCTTGTAAAAAATATAATATCGAAACGAATGAACCTCGGACCAGATCTCTTGGGGGAGGGGTCAAAGCGAGCGGAGGGGCACAGCAGCTGCATAATATGATTAAGTCGTCACAGTTCTTTAGGCCTTTCCAACCATATGTCACATGAGAAGTCTGGATCTGAATTTATAAAAATGCCCTCCCCGTGGGGGCAAAGGGGGGAGGGGTGCGGGAGGTGGATAACATGAGTAAGTGGTCATAAGCCTTTCCAACAATATGTCACATGAGGGGTCTCGGCTAAATTTAGAAAAACACCCCCGTGGGGGAAAAGTGGGGGGGGGGGCGGGCACCGGAGGTGCATTACATCAATAAGTAGTCACAGACCTTTGCAACGATATCTCACATGTGGGGTCTTGGCTAAATTTGGAAAAGTGTCCCCCTGGGGGGTGCAAAATGGGGGGATGGACACCGGAGGAGCATAACATGAATAAATCGTCACAGACCTTTCCAACGATATCCCACATGAGGGGTCTTGGCTAAATTTGAAAAAGTGTCCCCCGGGAGGGGCAAATTGGGGGAAACTGTCACCGGAGGTGCATAACATCAATAAATAGTCACAGACCTTTCCAACGATATCTCACATGAGGGGTCGTGGCTAAATTTGGAAAAGTGCCCCCCCCCGGGGGGGAAGTGGTGGTGGGGACACCGTAGGTACATAAAATCAATAAGTAGTCACAGACCTTTCCAACGATATCTCACACGAGGGGTCTTGACTAAATTTGGAAAAGTGTCCCCCGGGGGGGGCAAAGAGTGGGGGGGACTGTCACCGGAAGTGCATAACATCAATAAGTAGTCACAGACCTTTTCAACGATATCTCACAAGAGGGGTATTGACTAAATTTGGAAAAGTGTCCTCCGGGGGGGGGGGGGGGCAAAGTGGGGGGGGGAGCGGCCACCGGAAGTGCATAACATCAATAAGTAGTCACAAACCTTTCCAACGATATGTCACATGAGGGGTCTTGGCTAAATTTGGAAAAGTGTCCTGAAATTTCATATATTATAAATAATATTTAGCGAAGGGCTCCATAAAAAAAATCCGATCTAAAATGATAAAAACGGAAAAAACTACCCTCGCAGTGGGGGCCAAATTGGGGAGGGGAGGAAGAAAGTCTCATAATATGAAAGAGTCATCCGAGAGCTTACCGATGACATATCACATGACTGGTCCAAAAAAAGTTTGAAGATTGCTCCCCCTCCCTCCCCCCGTGTGCCCACTCTTTCGCCCCGGAATTCACACAGCCGCCACTTTAAAATTTTTATGTTCAATAAATAATATTTACCGGAAGACTGCATAAAAAACCCACATCTAAAGTGATATTTAAATTTATTATAGAAATCGGCTACGGTTTTAAAAATTTCTTCGCCCCTTCCCCATCCCCCTTTGGGCGAAGAAAGGTTCATAGTATGAAAGAGTGGTCAAAGAGCTTTTCGATTATATGCCACAGGAAGGGTTCGGTAAAATTTTTAAAATTGCACCCCGCATGAGTCCACTCTCACGTCCTCCTCCCTCGAAATCACCCGATCCACCTTCCTCTTTGAAATTTTTATATTTAATAAATAATTTTTATCGGAGGGCTCCAAGTATGTGACATCTTGGTAGGGCTAAAATAAGAGAAACTTTGAAAATTAGGGCTTCATTTCACAGCTCATTGTCATGCCTTTTTCTCTATCTCGTCCCTTGGTACTCTCGATAAATTTTCTTACTTTTCTTCTCTGCCGAGGACGAGATAAATCCTCGAAAAGCTTCTCATAGCGAAATGTTGCAAAGCGCGAGATAAATCCTCGAAAGGCTTTTCATTGGGAGATTTCGGAAAGGACGAGAGAAACCAGCGAAAGTCTTCCCATCGGGAAAGGTTGAAAAGGGCGAGAGAAACTCTCGAGCGACTTCCCATTCCGAAAGGTTTAAAACCGCGAGAGAACCAACCTTCGAGCAGATTCCCATCTGGAAGCGTCGAAATGCTGGAAAAATCATCGAGATGAGATTTGCCGAAATGCGAGATGGAAATGAAGCTTTCAGAGTCAAACTTATCGCATTTCTGTTTTAAGTCATAATTTCTCAAAGAAGTCCATCTGCTTATCCAGTCTCTTTTTAGCTCACAGGCTATCTAAGCCTGAGAGCTAATGTACCCGTCGGTTCTGTATGTATGCATGTACGTACGTACGTACGTATGTATGTACGTAACGCGATAACTCTTGATTAAAAAGTACGATTTGCTTCAAATTTTTTTATGTTCATTCTGATAAGGCGTTCCGCTGATTAGTTTTGACGGTTCATTGGTTAAGGATAAAGGGAGAGAAGGGGGGCTGGTCCGCCCCCTCTCCTTAATTTATATAAATAGGTTTTTCATGCAGAATTATTCGATTTGCTCCAAATTTCGTATACCGGTTTATTATGTTAAGGAGCTTCCCTGATTAAACTTGGAGGTTCATTAGTTAAGTATGAAGGGGGAAAAGGGGGGTAGACCCCCTCCTTAATTTAGATAAATGGGTTTTTCGTGCAGAATTATTCGATTTGCTCCAAATTTGGTATACCGGTTCATTATGTTAAGAAGTTGCCTTGATTATATTTGGAGGTTTACGGGTTAAGTATAAAGGGGGAGAAGGGGGCTGGACCCCCCCCTTAATTTAGATAAATGGGCTTTTCATGCAGAATTATTCGATTTGCTCCAAATTTGGTATACCGGTTTATTATGTTAAGAAGTTGCCTTGATTAGATTTGGAGGTTTACGGGTTAAGTATAAAGGGGGAGAAGATGGCTGGCCCCCCCTTAATTTAGATAAATGGGCTTTTCATGCAGAATTATTCGATTTTCTAAAAATTTGGTATACCGGTTTATTATGTTAAGGAGCTTCCCTGATTAAACATGGAAGTTCATTGGTTAAGGATAAAGGGGGGAGAAGGGGGGCTGATCCCCCACTTAATTTAGATAAATGGGTTTTTCATGCAGAATTACTCGATTTGTTCCAAATTTGGTATACCGGTTTAATATGTTAAGAAGCTGCCTTGATTAGATTTGGAGGTTTATGGGTTAAGCATAAAGGGGAGGGGCTAGTCTTTCCCTTAATTTAGATAAAAGGGTTTTTCATGCAGAATTATTCGATTTGCTTCAAATTTAATATACCGATTTATTCCAATATGGCGCTTCCTTCATTAGATTTGGAGGTTCATTGGTTAAGTATACAAGGGCGAAAAGGGGGCAAGTCCCCTCCCCTTAATTTAGATAAATGGATTTTCATGGAGAATTATTCAATTTACTTTATTTTTTTTTCTATGTTCGTTCTGATAAGGAGCTTTCCTGATTAGATTTGGAGGTTCATTAGTTAAGTATAAAAGGGTTAAAGGGGTTAGACCACCCTTAATTTAGCGATATGTTTCTTTTTTTCATGCAGAATTATCTGATTTGCTTCAAATTTGATATACTGATTTATTATAGTTAAGGAGTTTCGCTGATTAGATTTGGAGGTTCATTGGTTAAGAAAAAGGGGGGCAAACGAGGGATATTTCCCTTCATTTATTTTTTGAGGGACATTATTCTTTGAAATAAGAGTATAATATACAATTATTGTGAATAACCTGTGAGCTCAATGCCATCAGTTTAACTGGCACTTACCTTTTTATTGCTATTAACCGATGTGGGTTATGAAGCATAGTGGTTTATGTATTCAGTTCTGTATAGTCCTAGTTTCAAACTTTACTGTTAAATTTAGTGTCATTTTGCCCCGAATTTTCAATGTTTCTCTTATTTTAGCTCTGCCAAGCTGCCCCATACCTGGAGACTCAGATAAATACTATTCATTAAATATAAAAAGTTCAAAGAGGAAGGTGAGTGAATTCTGGGGGGCGCGAGAGTGGACAAAGGGAAAGGGTGCAGGTAATTTTCAAACTTTTACCAAACCTCTCCTTGACATATCATCGGAAAGACCTTTCACCACTCTTTCATATTATGAACCTTTCTCCTCCCAGAGTTGAATTCCGGAAGGGGGCATGGGGGGGGGGGGAGCGGTGCAGAGGTGAATTTTTTTTTTTTATTGTAGAGATTTCTACAATAAATATCATTAAATGAGGTTTTTTAATGGAGCTCTCCGATAAATATTATTTATTAAATATAAAATTCTAAAAGTGGGGCTGCGTGATTTCCGGGTATATTCTGGGATAAAAGAGGGAACCCACGTGGGAGGGGTAGATTTCAAACTTTTTTTGAACCAGTCATTTGATATATCATCGGAAAGTTTTCGGTTATCATCGGAAAGTTACTCTTTCATATTATGAACCTTTCTTCTTCCCTCCCTAGTTTGGCGCCCCGAGAGAGGCACTTTTCGAACTTTTTTGAAATCGTAGCGTTTTTAAACATTTTAGATCGGATTTTTTTACGGAGCCCTCCGACAAATAATTTTTAATATATGAAAATTTCAAAGAGAAGGATGGGCAGGGTATATTTCGGGGGGGGTGGGGGCACGATAATTGGAATCCTGGGAGTTGGGACTCTTTTCTATCTTTTGCTGACACCCCTCATGTGATATATCATTGGAAAGCTCTGTGACTACTATTTCATTTTATATATCGCCCGCGCCCCTCTCCTTACTTTGCCCCCGCGCGGGGGCACTTTTCTAAATTTAGCCGACATCCCTCATGTGACATATCGTTTGAAAGTCCTGTGACCACTTATTCATATTATGCACTTTCCTTGCCCCACCCCCCTACTTTGCTCCCCGCGGGGGTTCGTATAATGTATTCCAGTCGAAGAATTTCTAAAAATGGGGAAATTAAAGATCCAATCTCAAATGACGTAGAAAAGTCAATAAAAAATTCAGATTTCTTTTATCATCCTTTAGTTCATGTTTTTGCCACTAGGTGTGCTTTTGATTCTTATTTCTTTGGCCATTTTGGTGCTAATTGCCGAAAAATTCTAATTTTTGATACTTAAACTCCCCTTACCGCTTCATAGCTACTCGCGTTTTTTCAGCTTTTTTCAACCAGGTGGCATCCTTACAAGACTTTTCCAGTCTTATGGCTCCTTTATAGCCTCCCTTTGGTTTGTTGTTTTTTTATTCCATCTATTTTCAGTTACCCTATATTTAATAAAATCTGATTATATATATATGTAAAAATAATGATTTCAATAATCGACTCTAGAACATCTCCTTTGTAGATTCTCGAAAGTAATCGATGACTGTATCGATTGTGTATTTTACGATAACGATTTTTTTCGATTGGTAAGTTTTCGAGAATCGCCCATCACTAAGCACTATCACTACTATGAAATTGTCGGCCAGAATAATAGCTAAGTTTTCCAATAACTGTTTTTAGCTTTTCTCGTTATAATCGATTGTAAAACATCTCGATTGTAGATTCTAGGAATTAATCGATGGCTGTATCGATTGTGATTTTTTATGATGACGATTTTTCTCGATTGTCGAATTCTCGGGAATCGCCCATCGCTAGATTTTTTTATAGGATTCTATCGATTCTTAATTAAACATTTTCAGCTGTGGAATTGAATTTTTTTATCTAAGGGAACAAATTAATGTTAATATTAATGTAATTAATGCCTCATGTTTGTCTTTGAAATATATTTGTTGAACATAAAAATGCTTATTTGAAACTTGATAGCTTCCGAAAAATCTATATTCTGGATTGCGAAAGCCTATTAATTAATGAAGAACGTTCTAAAACTAATCAAGAACGTTTCCGAAAATCGGGGGCAGCAAAAGAAATTTTGTTTTTATGTAAGCTTCTTTAAATTACGAAGGTACACAAGTTTCTCAGATGTCTACAGATAAAGAATGCTTTTCGGAATCCTGGGTATATCGGAAAATGTTATTGTATATTTCGTTCTTGGTTATATGATATTTTCATAGATTTAGAAAGATATCTATTTTTAAAGTGTAGTTGAATTAAGAAATTAAATCGCTTTTCAACTCATTTTATTCCCATCATTATATATACAAGGGGTTAAACTCGTGCTTCCCGGGTTACAGAATATAGGTGAATTTTTTTTTAAATTTTTTTTATTATTGATAACTGTAATATATTTTTTACATTTAATATATACACATATATATATTTTATAATCCCCAGTAACAATACCAAAAATTATATTTATATGGAAAATAACAATTTTGCGTTCAAATAAAGTTTCGGAAATTTATTAAAAGCGGTACTTTCGTATTGGCCTCACGCTAGGAATTAACAGCAGAAAAAAATCACTAAAGATCACTATTTACATTGTGCAATACAGTTTTCAAAGAAATTTAGATAGATCTCTTATCTATTTCTCTTCGTACAATATAATTTTTCAAAAACTGGCATTTTGACTAATGTTTTAATATATTTCAAATATATATTTTTTAAATACAGAAAAATTATGATTTAATAGAATAAAGCCTGCAGATTTCATATCTTTTTAAATTTTTTATTTATAGCTACAAGTTAAAAAATATGTGAGATTTTATAAACCTTTGAATTTGTAAAATCGCAGTTTGAGACACCCTCTAATTAAACATATTTTTCAGGTAGAATTTTTTTAAAGTGGATATTTACTTCTTTTATATACATAGTTCCACATTTCTGTTTGTTTTCGGAAAGCAAAACCCTCCGCGCTTTTACGCATGCGTCAAGTCTGCTTTCATTTTATCAAAATAGGGATGAGCGGAGTTTGTTTAGCTGCGTTTGGAGGAGCACCAATCTTAGTAACAACGTACAAGTGAACTACGAAGTAGAACTTTCGAAAATACCCATCTGAGCGTAACACCCCTTTGGATAGTAGAATCGCATCAGAGTGCTGGGCGCGGCTTTCGAAAACGAACAGTACAAAGTATGCAAAATAAATAAATAAATAAAGGTGCGCCACTTCATGTTTGTCGAAATTCTGTGGCATGACCCATGTTTAAAAAAGTACATGAGTTTGCAAGAAAAAGAAAGTCTACGAGATTTGGTGTTTAATTATATATGCAATAATAGCGAAAGTAAAGGAAAAAAATAAGTCCCAATATGACGTGGTGGTCAGCGGTCAGAATATAGTCCTGGGTAAATTCCTTTTAAAGCATCGATCCGAAGCAGAAATGCAAGAAAATTAATCCACATTTTAGTACAACTATTGAAACATTGTCAACAATTACATCTCTGATATCAATTTTATCTTTTATGTTGAAAAATGAAAATTTTTATACTAAATGCTCAAACATGTAGTTTTATCCATCAGAAAATTATTCTAGCCTTTTTTGAAAAATCGGGTAACCCGAGTCTGACACGCAACAGTCAAATACTAACCTGAAACCGATGCGAATCCGGTACAGTTAAAGTGATGGCGTTATGGTTTTTTTTACCTTTGTCTTCTGTGCCTTTCACGTTTATTTTTACATCTCATTTCCACTTGAGTTGAACGAGAACGGATTAAACAAATCAAAGATACACAAATAAAATTAGATGATAACGAGATTGAACAAGTTGGAAATTACACGTCAAACGTGGCAAATGAGGTGCGTTCATACTATAACTAGTTTTATAAATATTTTTTTCACCGCATATTGTACTGAATGTATATATTAGTGCACTTCATAAGTGCATATCAATTTCATTCTGTTCGAAAGGCTATAACATCATTAAAATGCACTTGAAATATTTTTTTTTCCATTGGCCGTAATGTAACTGAAACTTTTGACTGTCTCTGTAATTAAACTATACATCCTATTTTCATAAAATTTGAAATGGCTCGACAAAATTTTGTAAAAATTATATATTTAAAATTTCAGACCATTCTGTTGGGTAGTTATTGCTCTTGTATGTGCGGGCGGGCGGACAGACAGACGGACCGAACGACGACTATAGGTGCTACGTATTTATATAATTACGAACTCACCTAAAAATGAGACAGACACCTAATTTCAGTTTGTTAATTTTTCAGACTTCGAAGTCATAGACGAAATGTTTTTTTAATGAGTATAATGCATTGCCGAACACATACACAAATGAGAACGGACTAAACAAATCAAAGATACACAAACAAAATTAGATGATAGTGAGACTGAAAAATGAGGGAGACACCTAATTTGAGTTTGTTAGTTTTTCAGTTCACCAGTCAGAGTGTTTTTGTACTTGTGGGGAGCTCCAGTGAAAATGTAAAAGTAAACATATTCGAAGTCTCAGACGAAATGTTCTTTTAATGAATATAATGCATTGTTGAACACATACACAAAAAAGGGTTTATTGGCAGATTTTATTAATTAATTATTAATTTTATTGATTTTATTAATTAATTATTTACAAATACTTTCAACACTTTCGAACATAGTTGGAAAGTGCTTATGAACGCGGTTCGGCTTTCTGTCTGTGTCTATAACCTGCCCGCGCTCTAAATCTCGCAAATGTTACTCGGGTAGCCATGAAAATTACATATGTTATAGAGGTTCACTGTCGAATTTTCTCCCGTTTACAGGAACACACAAAAGAATTCCGCTACATTATGGTCTGTGGGGGAAAATTTTTTCCGATGCATTTTAATTATGTTACAATACTTCAAACATGATGGAATTGATACGTATCACTGAGGCGGACTAAAACATGCTTTCTCGGGAGTATAGAATAAGTAGCATTTATAGTTAGTTTACAGGGACGCACAAAAGAATTCCATTGTATTATAATCTATGGAGGAAAAATCGTTTGCGATGCGTTTAATGATGTTATGATACATCAAACATATTTAAAAGGATCATTGAGGTGCACTAAAACATGTTTCTTATATGATAAGGAGTGCATAGCATTTACCTTTATTTACAGAGACGAACAAAAGTATTTGGTTAGAGGGCGGACTATGATAGATTTCGACTGTATGAAAAAATGAAATTTCCGAATAATATTATCTCAGTGTTCGAAAATGTTTGATAATTTATGCATGATGCATGATTTTTCGTTCTTGTTAATTCTTTAATTAGCTTGAATATTTCATATTTAATACATCATCCCCATACTTACAAACGTTCGTTACATACATACACTATATAGCCGAAAGTCACCGGAACTTCCTCTTTTAAGTATTTTATCGGATATCTAGAGAAATAGCTGATGAATTGTTCTTGAACTTAGGGAATGTAAAAAATATGCTTGAATTCATATTTTCTATTGACGATTTAGTCATGAGTTCAATTATTGGGCCAACAACAAACTGAATAAGAGAAAAAAAAAAACTGGATTTGGTCAGTAATTAAGAAAAATATTGTAATTAAAAACCTTGTACAACATTTGTAAGCATTTTTGTAAGAATTACACGTAAATAACTAAGATGTAAATGTTTGTTTAAAAGAAAAATTGCAAGTTTTTTGCTTATAACATGCAACGTTATTAAACAAATTTCACGAAACTTTCGGAAAACTAGACAATATGCAACAGAAACATATGCAGAAATTAGAAATAAATACATTAAACAGTTGATGAAACGCATAATAGAAAATTTTTTAACTGTGAATGCGCGAGTGATAAATCATTTTTCCTTTAGTAATTTAGTGGTCAACTATTAAGATCATGTTCTATAAAAATGGCAACATATGTCTAAAGATCTATTATTGAAAAAGGATGCCGTATAAAAAAATTAATTTCGTATTTTAATATATATGTATATATATATACAGCCCCTTGTAAAACAAATGCCTTATCTAAAAATATATTTGATATGTATAATTTTTGTAATCCAAAGTTGTGTTTCTATCATTAGCAGTTTAAGAGATAATCACCGTAACCACTATTTTGTATCCCCTGGTCTATTACGTGACACATGAAAAATTCTGCAATTTATAATTACGGTTTCGTTAACTAATGCAAAGTGACACTTTCGAACATCTAATATTTGGTGTGTAATTTATAGTAGCGGCGGAACAAAAATCTTCATTTAGCCCTTCTCTAACCAATTGATGAAAGCTAGAGAACCTGGGAATTTTCATTCGCTCATTAAGGACCGCACCCGCACCTTCTTATTCTAGACTTGAATGAAATAAAATTTTACTTTATACATATTAATGACTAATTAAGAGAAAAAAATGCGATATTACATTTCTTTTTTTTTATGTGAGATATCGGGATTTTGGAAGAGAAAGGGCGAATCCCGAAATTGGGGTGTTGGGAAATCCAGCTCAAAGTTTTGCAAGTAGTTCAAGATAGCAATGGCGAATCTTTATTTTAATCACTGCGAACATGCATAACGGAAAACATGCAAAGAGGGGGTTTCAGACGCGGGGTTCGCCCTTGCTCCTCTAGCAAAATCAGACCGCGAGTTTATTATAGAAGATGGTACTACTCACTTTAGTTTGACACTGTGAGAATACTAGGGGCGAACCAGGGCAAAACGACTTACCTACTAAGTACGTGTTACCTACATCTATCTGACGTGGAAAAAATAAAACAAAAAAAAATCGGTTTTTCGAGATTGCCCTTTCTCTTCCTAGCTCCTGATATGATAATGTAGCGAAAACGGAACATCAGTACAAATCAACTACATTTTTGCCATAGGAAAAGTTTTAAATCATTTACTATGTAGCGGTACGTTACATTTACTAAACATAGTTAGCTACAATATCCGTATCTTGAATTGCTGGATTTTATTTCATTCTTTAAGAGCGTCTATGAACACAATCCGAAATTTATCGATGAAAATTTTCAAAACATTCCGTATTATTTCGTTCATATTTTATTTCATTATTTCGTTCAATTTTTTACGATTCGACTCAATTAAAAATTGTTTTTCTTGAAAATAAAAGTCATATATACAATATGTGATAATAAATTTGTTGAAAAAAATATTCACAATAAAAAACATCACAGACATAATGTTGTGAAAACGCAACGACAGTCTTTAATGGGTTAAAAACTAGTAAAATCGATATGTTAACTTATATGGATAAATTACCTCACTCACTTTAAGCTTTTATAAAATTTCTAGATACTTTTTTTAACGAAAGCCTTGACTTGATTTTTGTAAAAATGAGCCTTGGGTCTATTAGAATCCTCAGTATGTTTTTATGTATGTCCACTTCCTTGATATTATCTTCATCATTTGCGTTGAAAATAATTAGTTCTAGTAACTTCTTCAATTACAGTCATTTGGAAAGAACGTAGCATTTTTTGTATGCGAATTTCTTCATAGTCGTTTTGAATTTCTTTCCACTTGCCCAGTTTTTTTTTTTTTTTTGTCCAGTTTATTTTCAGATGCCTTCACTATAAAGCAGTAGTTTGTATCGCTCACACTGTCGCGGCTGCCACAGGCGACTATTTTTATATTCTGATTGCACCAGTACTTTTCTAATATAAATTTTGAAGTGCATTTCTCTAGCAAAAGTTGACAAGGTGTGTGTTAAGGTTTCTGTTTTCAGAAAGTGGTGCCAGCTAGAATTAAAAAATAGTCGCCTGTGGCACCCCTGCACTGTAGACAGAAAATATAAAGAGTACAGAGAAATTAGCTCTTAGGACTGGATGTGTATCATTTGAAGGAAAGCCTTCAATGAATGAAGATCTTGGATTCGAGAGGTATTGTGCATTTTGGTTTTCCCCTAAACATTTAGTTTTCACTGTAACGTGCTTTAATTTTTTATGAATTAAGGGTGTATTCGAAAAAATATTTTTCCACCCTCAACAGCTCGAAATTTTCTGAGACATTTTCAGACACATTTTTAAAAGTAAAAACATGAAACTTGCTGAAGTGATTTTTGAAGAGATTTATAAGAGGCCGTTTCATTTCATTTTTCGCTCAATTAATTAGAATTTGATTTTTAAACAATTATTTTCTCAGCATGATCATTTTTTTCATTCCCAGATCGGAAAATTCGGTTCAAAATGCCAACTTTGACAGCATTTTTTGCAATATTTTCTGCATTTATCAAAAAAATCGACAAGCACGGCACACTATGTAGTTTCAAAATAACAGAATTTGCCAGTTTGATGCGTTTGAGAGCAAAAATGAATTAAAAAATAAATCAGAAAATAAGCAGTTTGGATTGGAATACACCCTTAAGAAAAGATGGGATTTCATATAGGCATTTGAATAACTTTCTATATGTATGGTATAGGCAGCTATACTAATACCATGGCCCAAGGATGTCGACGTTCGGACAACACTGTAGTATTTCAGCCCAGTCAGAGACCGATTAAGGTTGTCTGGGGCCAAGGATGAGCTCTTTTTGCCCCTTCCCTTCCTTCCTCAAACCAAAATAGTAATTTTGGAAAGGGTGCCTTTTCCAACATGAAGAATGCGCAAGTAGGTAGAAAGTGAGGCTGTTTACAATTGTACTTATTACTTGTGAATTTTATCATTAAATATTACGATACGATTTCCAGCATTATAAAAGACTTGCTGTAACGTTAATCCATAAAATTGGTGGCACCATGCTTCCACCAATTTTATGGAGTAATTTAACTGATGTAACTGGTATAATTTAAACTGATATAACTGGTGTAATATTACACCATAATAAAGTGAAAATATCATAATTCACGTTATAACGGTGTAATCTTTCACAAGAGATGTGTAACGTTATATCAGTTAAAACACTCCATAAAATTGGAGGCAGCAATGCCGTCACCAATTTTATGGAGTAACGTTGCACTAAGTGCTTTACAGTGAGTTAAAAAAAATCTTTTTTGATTTTTGGTCAAATCATTGTAGAAAACTGCATTTAAAATTTTTTTTTTCGAAATCATTTTATTTAATTTGGGGTTCACCGTCCGCGGTGGGCCCTCATATGTGGCTTAAGTCTTCCTGTGCGATAATCAGACCCTGGTTATAATCGGGAATCAAACAGGGGATACCCTCGTGTGAGAGAATTGTCCTTAACATTTTGGGCTACACAGATAGTGAGCTGTAGCAATACTTTTCTTCTTGATTTTGGAACACATTTTTAAATACTTTGTATTTTCCATCGCTTAGTAAAATAGAAGAGTATTCAATGTTTTTTTCTCTGCTAGCTTTAATAGTTAAAAAATATATATATTAAAAATTTTTCCAAAGTAATCTGATATTTTAAAATAATTGTCGCAATGAAAATGATTTCAGTAAAAACATATACATTTATTATTATTATTATTGTTGTCATCCATGAACTGTTTCTTAAGTTAAATGGAAATTTAAAACATTAATAATTTCATACATTGATGTTTTATTTTTAATTTTTTAATCATCTTCAAAGCTTCAAACTTAATTATTAAAAATTTCCGAAATAAAACTGAATTTTTAAAGGTGGCTTTAGCAATTAAAGTGATTTCAGTAAACATATTTGCATTTATTAATATTATTATCATTATTACTATCCAAGAACTGTTTCTTTAGTTAAAGGGAAATTTTAAACATTATTTATTGAGTGTTGAATTCAAATGTTTTTCCCCAGGTGGGATTACTGTGGTTCCGGAGGACGGGGTGGGGGGGGGGGGGCGATATTTTAGAGATACAGTAGGGAAATTGTACTTTTGTCCATTAAAAACCATAGAATCTCAAACCTTTCGGGGCGGCTATTTCAATGTTCCGAGGGGGGGATGTCCATCCTGGACCATACCCTGAATTCAACACTGTACATTGATGTTTTATTTTAAACTAGCTGAGCCGTCCGTCGCGGCGTTGCCTGGGCCCGTGATAATAACCACAAATATACCTACAATCAGTGTTGAATGATTTTATATTTTTAGATGAAAAATTTTCCAAACAAATCTAATGCTGTACAAGAGAGTGTACGGTGCCGAAGGCAGTGTACATCTTCGAATTTTTATGATTTTATTATTATTATTTTTAAACGAAAATTATTTCAAACGAACCTAGAGTTGACCAGAAGTTCATGAGAAAACCAACATAATATAAAACGCGCACCATCCCACCACTCTTTTAAAACACGAAATTATATCCAAAGCGTGATTCTTTTAAACGGAAAACTATATCTTCAAACGCACCGAGAGAAAAAAAAATCTCTTCAAATCTGTGAAACCACTTGAAGAAAATGTTTTATTTTGAAAAAGTAAATATTAATATAATTTTAAAGCAAAGAAACCGCTAGAACCCCAAAAATACCGGGTATAAAGAGATTCCGGGTATTTTTTTAAATTATTATTTTAGCCGGCAAAAAGAAGTGAGCATATGAAAGCTGGAGGAAAAAAATACCCGGAAAAGTTGAAAAAGAACGTTAATCGACACCCTATAAATATATATATATTTTTGAAATAGTAAATATCAATATTTTTCTAAACCAAAGATATCCTGAATAAGTGTTTTTTTTTGGTTTTTTTATTTCTCTCCCGGAAGCAGATGCGCCAGTTTTAAAATGTGGAATAAATATAAAACTTTAAAAGGAATAGGTAAACACGAAAATCAACATGGAATCAAACTTCGGAATTTTTTTAAAATAATAAATATTAATATAAAAAAATAATAATGAGCAGTTAAATGCAGAAAGGTACATTAAATAAAAGAGTATTTCTGTTCTTTTTTTGTATTTTTGTCCTGGAAGAATATGCACCAGTTACAAATTACTGAAAAACGGAACATCACTTGAAAACTTATGTTAATCGAGGTCTAATATATATATAATATATATATATTTTGAAATAGTAAAACCAAAGATGCCACTGTAACCGTGAAGGTGAGGCCGAAAATTTATAGGTTTTTCTTTTTGTTTGTTTCTTTTTTTTTTCTTTTTGTAACTCTACGTTGTAGACGATGATCGCTATTTCAAAAAGAAAAAAAAAAAAAAAAAAGAAAAAGAAAAACCCACGAACGCTTCACTTTTATCTACATGAAGAGCCGCGGAACGTCCGGAGATGGTCAGTCACAATCAGTGGAACGAATGAAGCTCGCCATTTTACAATGTTCATTATGGTTTTTAATAGATATCTCGGCTGATTTCCAAAAAATGAAAAATCGGAGACACGGGTGCATTTGGACCTGTCTTCGTCTATCCTCATCCAATTTTTCAGACTTTTGCGTGCGGTAGATTTCTCTAGTCATTGCTAACAGATGGATACACAGACAGACACATACAAACATCTTTGTTTTATTAATATGGATTTTGTATATTTTTTAATGGTCTTCAAAGCTTCAAATTTAATTATTTAAAAGAAGAATATTTAATTATTCCAATTACATATTTAATTATTCAAAATAAAAATTTAATTATTCCCAAAGAAGGTGAATTTTTTAAGGCGAGCAATTAAAGTTAATTCAGTAAACACATATACATTTGTTATTATCATCATCATTATTATTATCCGTGATCTGCTTCTTAGGTTAAAAGGAGACTTAAAACATTATTTATTTCATACATTGATAATTTATTTATAAATATCAATGACAAACAACAAAAAATTACCCTCAAAGATTCAAATTTATTTATTTAAAATATTCCCTATGAAGATGAATTTTCAAAAGTGGCTGTTACAATTAAAGTGATTTCAATAAACACATATATATTTATTATTAGAATAATCAATCTTAATATTATTATCCATGAACTGCTTCTTAAGTTAAAGGGAAATTTAAAACATTATTATATCACATATTGATATATATACATATATTTACATTAAGTTTATTGTTTAATTACGTTCAAAGCTTTCAATTTTATGTACTAAAAATTTTCCCAATGAAGATGAAATTTTAAAGGTAGCTGTAGCAATTAAAATAATTAAAATAAACGTTATATTATATATAATAATTTATATATAATAAACGTTATATATATAAATGTTTATATATATATATATATAACCATTATAAACAATTACAAATGATCACCTACAATTGTGAATATAGAAATTAAAAATAAAATGAAGTTTTATACAAATTAAAAATGATGTTTTAATCATTATAAATTAAAAAATATATAAGCATATCGATAGAAACAAGGAATTGAAAATGCATTAAAGATTGGAAAAATAGAAATATTTGTGGAACCAAGGCAGATTCATCAGGCCCAAATTATATTAAGTTCCATCAATAAAATGTACACTTTCATCCTTGCATAAGCCATAACAAGCTGGAATATGCAAAATTTCGGCTACCGTACACAACGTATCCGGAATAAAGAAGCCAGAATTAACATTAGACAAAACATAAATTAATAAAATGGATTAAAAATATTTACCAATTGAAGATTTTACTTAGCCAATATTTAAAAAGAAATGAATAAATAAATATATGCAATATATATATAAAAAAAAACTTTAAATGCATAATGACATAAAGTTACGGAAAATGAGATTAATGAAAACAACAGATTAACAGAAAAACCAGGGTTAGCCCAGTTTAAACCAACTGGTTTTTTCTCATACAGCAAGTTGAAAAAGTGCTAAGAAATGATTTTTACCTGTTGCCAGAAACATTTCAAGTAAAATACTACCAATTCAACATATTCATACGATGAAGATTTTTTAATCTGTATATTTTAAAATTATATTTAAAAATTGAAAGATTTTCCTATGTAAAATTCACATTTAAATATGGTGGAAGCAAATAAAATGATTTCAGTAAACAATTCACGTTTATTATTATTATTATTGCTGTTGTTGTTGCTGTGCGTCAACGTTTTATCAAGTTAAAGTAAAACTTACAATTTAAAGCAAAAATTATTTCTTTCATACAATTATTTTTAATATCTTTAAAAATTCAAATTTATTAATTCAAAATTTTCCATTGTATCTACAAATTAGTTGGGCAAAAAGAATGATTTATTGAATGGAATTGACAGGGCAAAAGTTAAAGTATATGTTGTTGTAAGATAGAAAAATAGTTCAAGTTTACCATTAGCACAAATGGTCGATGTGACTTCCTTTTGTGACTCTGCAAATGTCCCATCGGTAAATCATTTCTTCCCACAGATTTGTCAGCATGTTTTCGTCGATCCAATTAATTGCAGTGCAGATTCTTGATTTTAGTTCAGGAATGGATGCAGGAAGTGGCGGCTTGTACACTTGATCCTTTACAAAACCCCATACACAGAAATCAAGCGGTAAAAGATCTTGTGATCGTGGTGGCCATTGAATAACACCCTCCGCTCGCTAAGCGATAGCGTCAGTTATGACACCTAACGCCATCTATGAATAAACTTCGGCAATGTTACTACTAGTCTGACTTTCAACTAGTTAATTTCATTTAATATTTCGGAAGTTCTTAAGGGGCCGCTGCACTGAAACTAGCAGAACTCGAAATCCCATGTTAACCTACGTGAAAACTTTCAAGCGCGATTACTCATTACCTAATATAATTATTAAAATATCGTTTACACCATCAGAAAGTAGGCGTCAGATGCAGATGATGTGCGTTTTTAAAAATTGTCTAAGTAAATTTTAAGTATTTTTAAGAAGATGGTAAAATTTAATCAAATGGAAATTTCAAAGTTTATAGGGATTTTTTATGCACTTAAAATTTACGGAGATAATTTTTAAAAATGCACATGACGCCTACTTTCTAATGGTAAAACGGTATTTTAATAATTATTTTAGGTAATGAGTAATCGCGCTTGAAAGTTTTCCCATAAGCTAACATGGGATTTCGCGATCGGGGAGTTTCAGTGCAGCGGAGCCTTAACTTACGAAATTTCTCAACTAATCGTAGACCACCCCGTATTATTAGATCTTTGGCCATGTTTTACTTCAAGGGGATTTGTTAGTTCACTTATTTCTCATGATTATCCATTAAAATTACTTCACATTAATGTGTTTCAGGGAAATTTCTCCTTGGAAACAATTCTAGAAATATTGAAATCCTATCCGACTAAACAAATAAGAATATTTCCTGTTAGGTTTTATAGATGGGGTCTTTTGGAAAGATTAACAACACACACGAAAAGTTTCTTTTTATACTATTTCACTGTAGATTAAATGGTAGAAAAATTGTAGAAAGCCCCCCCCCCCCCCCCGTTGTTTTTGTCATTCTTTAAGCTTGCGGAAGGATTTTCATGTACTTTGTTGTTTAAAACGACTTGAGATTTTATTTTTAAGTTTCAAAGAAAGTGGCCTAGATAGAGATCTAGAGATTTCTATTCCTTTAATCAGCTGGTATGTACCTGTACAGAGTTTATAATGCAGTGGAGCGCCATTTTTCCGTTTCTAGAAAATGTAAATCTAATAAGATGAATAAATGAAAAGTAATTTCGATTAAATCGCAATGAGGAAGCATATAAATGAAATTTTCATGATGCTTCGTACACTTTTATCTATATTATTAAGTAAAATTTTGAAGGAATTTTAATCTTTTAAGACATATTTAAAAGTACTAAGAAGATATAACGAATATTTTAGTGATATAGAAAAGAATCAGATGCTGTCTACCTTTGTATCTACAAGATTAAGGTAGTTTTCAAGGAAATTTAAACTCTTAAGGCAAAAAGTGTCCTGCATATTTTAAGAATATTTTGCTTCAATAAAATTCTCCTGTTGTTATGAACATTTTTATGGAGGGGTCATTCCATGTCAGTTCAGGCAGGCATGTAACCCACCATCACAGATTTTGATGAAACTGCGTGTGTTTGTTCCTTTTATTAAGATATGATTTCCAGTATTTTTTTTTAATCCTTGGTCAAATAGTTTCTGAGAAAAAAATTGTCAAAATTTTGAAAACTGCCATCAGTTGGCATTCTTGACTGCTCGATTTTCAAATGTAGCATGACATAAATATGATCATATTTCAATATCTATTCCACAAATCATCTTCAAATAATTTATGCATAATATATAGGGTACGTATTTTATGAAAAAAATACTGTTACGCTTATATAACATTTTAAGTATGTCTAAAAAAATGTTTAATCTTTGAAGTCGTGATTTTTTTATGAAAAATAATGCATTACCTAAAATAGCATTATTAACAAAAGGCGGTATTTTTATTAAATTTATTTTTTGTGGGGGATATACTTAAAGGTGTCTTTTACCTGATTCTGAAATAAAAGTAGTGGGATTTTGGGTGTTTTTAGTAGTATTTCATATTTAAAAATATTTTGAGGCGTATTTCAAATCAAATCAAGCAGAGTCATTCCATGTCAGTTCGCCTAAGATATTTAATTCACTGTCACAAATTTCAATGAAACTGGGTATGCTTATAGCTCATTTTAAGACAGGATCAAGGAAATCAAAGGTGATTACAAGTAAAATATTTTTTAAGATAAAAAAAAAATATCTAAATTTTGAAATTTTTTTAAAAATGTTTTTAATGGCAGATCTATATTCAAAGACTGCATAAAAAAAATTCATTTCAATATAAAATCACTAAATAAGTTTCAAATAATGTATATGTGACAAATAATGTAGGCAGATTATTATTTATTGTTGTTTGTCATGTTTAAATGCTAAGGGTGTGTTTAATCTTGTGAATTCTTAAAATCAAGAATTTTGTGAAAAATAATGTGTTAATCAAAAATTTATTATTAACCGAAGGCAGGCTGTTATTACTTTTTTTAATTGTACGTAAAAATATCTTTTCAATAGTTATAAAATAAAAATAGTGAAAATATGAGCAATTTTAACAAAATTTTCATAAAATGTGAATGTTTAATGATAAATATTGAAGCTTTTCATGCTAAGATGTACTAAAATGACTACGATATCGTGTATTTCTACTCTTGCTTAAATATAATACATACAATAATAAAATAACAAATATTATTTACAGCAATAAAAATTAAATTAAATAGTACCAGTTCCTTTACCAACACTACATTGCTCAACAGCCGACTTAAAATCAACAGCCCGCACTCTTATTGAAAAATACTTTCAACTGTTCAAATAATAAATAAACTGCATTTAAAAATTTTAATATCAACTTATTATCTTAAGACGATAATAATAACTAAACAACATGATGAATTTATAAATCAGCTTTTAATTGAAAAGTCATGAAATGGTCCCTTTAAATATTGTTGTTCATCGAGTCAATCAAAACAAATTATATAAAAAAAAATAGTGAGCCTAATATGCTGACTGCAATGACACTTCTAACAAAACTAATTAATTCATTACCACCTGAAATCAAACCCGAAAGATCAAAAGAAAAAAAAAATCATCTGTAGTGTGAATGTGACATTCTCAGTGGTTGTTGAGGTATGTCTTTGTGACATTTTCACCTGTACTTCAATAAAATATAAACATGTAAGCTTTTTTCATTCATCCAAATTAAGTAAAACAATTATAAAATTTTGTTGTCATTACACCAGATGTTAAATTTTTCGTTACATACTATTAGATAAGTTCTTTACTTTTAGACATTATTGACATAATATCATAAAATTTGCTATATGTATTTTCTGTAAGTGTATAAACAATATATATATGCTTTATTAAACATAAATGAATAATTTTTAAATAATTTGTTTGAGAACAGGGATATATATACACACATATATATGTTGAAAATCCATTTTTCAGCAATATTGTGATGAAATAAATCAAATTACCGTAATTTCCGGTGTATAGTCCGCGGATCATACAATCGTGTTTCGACCCAGAAATTTTTAAAAATAAAATGTAACTTTTTAGATCACAGTAAATATTGGTCTTCAAATACTGAATAAAATTTCTGGGTCCAAACTGAATTGTTTGATCTGCGGGCTATACACCCGAAATTACGGTACATATCATTAGAAACTGAATAAAGTTACAAAAGTGCAACTCATTAAGTTTTAAATATTTTTTTAGATATAATTATTTGAAAGATATAAATATAATGGATTATGCATTTTTTGCATATATTTAAAGCACAATACGTCAAAATTTTCTTCAACAGAGTGAAATTTGGTTTTTTTTTTCAATATTAGCAGCTCAATGCTAAATTTTCAATATTAACAGCCAAATATGAGTTTAAAGATTAGGACTGTCATTTTGAAAATTTCTATTGGGCGGTGAGGAGCTAGTGATTTTTCTCTTTTTTGGATAGGGATAATTGCTCTTCGCCCTAGAAGTTTTACTAAAAAACAATATTGTTTATTTTTTTCCTTAAGAAACGAACTTAAAAGATAATTTGAAAAATAAAATAAATGTATAAATAAAAATATTTCCAGGGATGATACATTGGATAGGTTTTACATTTGAAAATATTGATAATCTTAAATATGATTTAAATACTACTAAAACCAACCAAAATCCCACTATTTTTATTTCAGATCCAGTTATAATATAGTATTATGTACAATTTAAAATTAAAAAATTAGTCATAGAAACTCCGCCTGTGATTGATAAAGATTTTTTAATAATTTCATTATTTTTTTGTAAAATATTTTTGATTTCAAAGATTATACTATTTTTTAGACACATTTAAATACTTTTTAACATTACAGCAATATTTTTTTCATAATCTACATACTTTATTTACCTTGCTTAAATTATTCGAAGAAGATTTCTTTATTAGTTATTGAAATATGATTTTATATATAAAATGAGGCCTTTGAAAATTGAACAACCATTAATGGCAACTCGTGGCATTTTTCCAAAATTTTGATAATTTTTTCTCATATGTTCACTATTTTTATTTTATAACCATTTAAAAGATATTTTTACGTACAATTAAAAAAAAAGCAATAACACCCTGCCTTCGGTTAATAATAAATTTTTGATTAACACATTATTTTTGACAAAATTCTTGATTTTAAAAATTCATAAGATAAAAGACACTCTTAGTGTTTAAACATGATAAAAAACAAGAAATAATAATCAGCCTACATTATTTGTCACATATACATTATTTGAAACCTATTTAGTGATTTTATATTGAAATGACTTTTTTTTTTTTTTTTTTTTTTTTTTTTTTTTTAAATGTAGTCTTTGAATATCGAACTGTCATTAAAAAAATTTAAAACAATTTTTCAAAATTTTGATATTTTTTATCTTAAAAAATATTTTACTTAGGATCAAGAAAATTAAAGGTGATTACGTCTTAAAATAAGCTATAAACAAACCCAATTTCATTGAAATTTGTGACAGTGATTAAATGGCTTAGGGGAACTGACATGGAATGACTCTGCTTGATTTGATATGAAATGCACCTCAAAATATTTTTAAATAGGAAATACTACCAAAAACACCCAAAATCCCACTATTTTTATTTCAGAATCAGGTAAAGGACACCTTTAAGTATATCTCCCAATAAGAAATAAATTTAATAAAAATACCGCCTTTTGTTGATAATGCTTTTTTTGTTAATGCATTATTTTTCATAAAAAATTCACGACTTCAAAGTTTAAATATTTTTTTAGACACACTTAAAATGTCATAAGCGTAACAATATATTTTTTTCATAAGCTGCGTACCCTAAATATTGTGCATAAATTATTTGAAGATGATTTGTAGAGTAGATATTGAAATATGATTATATATATGACATGCTACATTTGAAAACCGAGCTATCAAGAATGCCAACTGACGGCAGTTTTTCAAAATTTTGACAATTTTTTTCTCAGAAACTATTTCACCAAGGAGCAAAAAAAATTAGCGGTGATCATATCTTAATAGTAAGAACAAACACACGCAGTTTCATTAAAATCTGTGATGGTGGGTTACATATTGATATTTTACTGCCTGATTTGACGTGGAAATGCCCCGGAGATGATTAAGATGATTTTCAATGAAATTTAATCTTTGAAGATCCCTACAAAATGTGTCGTGTAACTTATGAGAAAACGTTAATGTTATTTATTTTTTATGTATTTATATGTGTATTTATTAGTATTAACTAAAATTTTCTAAAATTAACTAAAAGTTTTCGCAACAGTTAATTTCTAAATAATTTTGATTGAAACAACATTACAATTTTATTCATTACTAGCTGTTACCCGTGACTGCGTTCACGTAACATTTAAAGAAGAAGAAATTCATCAATTAAGCAAAAAATTTCGATATTTAAAAGCATATATAATCACATTTTATAGTAGAAACGCTTCTGATGATTCCAATTTGCTTATTTTTGTTTATGTATATAGGACCATTTAAATTTCTTTTGTGAGCATGAAATTTCATACACCTTTTCTAAGATTAAATGAGGAATAAATTTACATCTCTGTTATTCTATTTTATTATTTATATTTATTCTATTTTATATTTATTCCGTTCAAGGATATTGATTTATTTTATGTTTTCGAGACAAAAAATATTATTTAAAGATATATATTAATAAAGAATTTTAAAGGAAAGTGGTTATTAGTAGTCACTTCAGACGTGACTTTGAAAAGATTAGAATAAGCGAAAAATCAACATGCACCATTATAAGGTTATATTCCAAAAAATCACATTTTGGAAGAGAAAAAAAAGATAAATGGTATTAAAAAATAATCAAACGTGGTGATAAAATAATCAAAGTTTAAAGTAAAAAAATAATCAAAGTTCAAAAATAAATAATAAAAGCACGGGAAATATCTTTAACTTTCAAATATTTATTACATTTTAATTTCACGGTACCACACTTTTATGAGCTACCAATCTACCAATAATATCAAAATGTTTATCACGCTCCAAAGACTTTTGAGCCTAAATACTTATTATTAAAGCAATAGAGTTAACTTATTGCTTTCGAGGAATAAATCGATTTATGTAAAAGCACCACAATTATGAATAAACATTTTCATATCTATTGTGTGTTGTAATTTTGGCTTATGAAAGCTTTGAAATTTGCAGGAATATGCTCCAATGGGGTAACAGTGATAGATTGTGTTTCAGAGAGATTTTTAACTATAGATTTCGATAATTTAAAATCTAAAGAAAATTTCCCTTCTTCCTTTGCGCTTTTCGATAAACACGGTGCCTTTATACATTAGAGGGATGTGAAGTGAAAGGCAAATTTATTGCTTAGTTAAGGTTTTGGCTCTTGTGTACACGTAAATGATGTCACATGTAAAGCCTAATCTCAAATTGAAATTACTTGCTAAACTTTTTTAAGTTGACTTTCCTGTGCCATTTATTAAATTTTATTGAAACCAGTGTTATGGGAGATTGTACTGTAAAAGGATGTTAAACTTATATATTTGCGATTTTAAATTCTGTGCAAATCACGCCATTTTGTATAAAAACTGCTATAAAATGCTAATATTTTCTGAAAGAAAAGCAGCTAAGACTAATGTCAGATGAACATCTTTTGCACGCTTTTTTCCTTGCGTATTATCCCTACACAATGCTAGCGGCATATACGTGAGGAAAAAAGCGTGCAAAAAGACGTCCGCCTGGCATTAGTTTCATGATTTAAAATATGACGACACTAGGTTAGTTTTTCCTACGGAATGTTACTTGTCGAAATAAATAAATATATATATATATTCTTACACTTCATGAATCATTTAAAACTATGCATTTTAATTTATTTAAAAAAAAAGGGAAACCGATTAATGAAATCCAATATTATTGTACATTTAGAAAAACATTGAAAAATTATTTTCATTAAATATACTAAATTTCATGTAAGAAAATGTATTTAAAATGTAAGCTAAAATTTCATTTTCAAAGAATGCGACTTTTGATACAAAATTTTATTTCTGAAAAGTATATTGTTATTTTAAGATTTCGTTTTAACTTTCGAAGCTGGTGTAATGAAGACGACATCGCTTTGATGAAATTAAAATAAATCTATGTTAATGTTTTCGTATTAAAATTAATGCTTTCCATGAAAAAATATTACATCATTTTTAACCGATAAAAGCTTTTACTAAAAACGCCTTTGTGACATGTTTTAACTGCCATCTTTTAAAATTAATCAATTAAAATAGTATATGATTATTTTAATCAAGGCCTCCTGATAAGGGAGTCTTGATTTTAATTTTAATTCGTATGAATAGTGGGCAATAACTATCAACTTAAATGCACAGAAGTTATATTTACTCCTTGGTTGCGTCAATATGTCGACAGACGATTTTTGTTTCTGTGGAATAAATTCATTCATGAAGTTTCGATGTGTGTAAATATGTTTTCAATTTTGGAAAATTTAATTTAATCAAATTTTTGCACCATTTATACTAATTGAAATTCAATTCTTTTTAATTTTAATGAGGAAATAGCGTCAAAAAATATATTAATCCGTTTTAATTCCCCTTTTTTCTACCAAAAATATCTTCTCCTGATAATCATAACGTGAATTATGAAAAGAAAACTCTCATTTGTATGCAACTTACATTCAAACTTTTTAATCAGTATGGACAGTATTCCTGTGACGTCACAATTGGTAAAATAGCGGTTTTTATAGCCTCGAATCAAAAGCGAGAATAGGGTCCATTTGTAAAAAATATTTCTGTTATTCATTTTGATATGACGTCATTATTTATCTATTTTCATTAGTTACTGATATTGATGTCCATTGTATTTTTAACGAATATTTGGAAATACCTGTTTTATTTCAAATTTGACGTCATATTTTTCCAATCGAATAACTTTATTAATAATATTATTTTTTTTCATTCTTTTTCCTTCTAATTATGACACCATTTTTGGCAGAAAACCCCTTATTAACGTAACCGATATTCATCCTTCATGCATAATAAAAAATACCCCATTTTTTGTTTCAAGTATGACGTCATATTTATTTTCTTTTGAATTCTTTTTATTTTAATTTTTAATTGTCCAGGAGAAATTATTATTCCAGATTTAGTTTTTCTTGGCAACAAGAAAGAAAGATGGTTAAATTTATCGGGAAAATGTCAATTGATTCTGTATGAAAAAGAATGAAATTTTGAATTATTAAGATAATTATTTGAATAAATTAAATAAACTATAGCCTATGTTCATTTCCGGGTTGTAATCCATCTATATCAGAAAAATACAAAAGCATTAATTCATCCGTTTAGATGCTGACTTCATTCAAACATTCGGACACACATTGACATTTAAAGACATTATAAGGATTATTTTTTAAAGTATTTTATGAATTGTAATAAATTTAAATCAACATTAAAATTTTTCTCACGTTTTCATTAAATGTTATAACGACCTCAGTCAAAATTAAAAACACATTTTTTTAAGAATTTTATTTTGCTACATAAAAACAACGTCTCCTGATTGTTTTCCTATTTTAGATGTGATGCCCCTACGTGTTAACACATTCCCATCTCCTTGTCACACTTTACGAAACCCTCTCTTGAAGTGTAGCTTAAGTGATACATAATCTCTTAAGGGGGCTGGTTACTCAGCTTCCGATCCCCCCCCCCCCCCACTAATGTAAAGTCTATGGGCATTGGATGCATTCGTATATTTAAAATCTCCTCGGAAAATTAATATTTTTAACTTCTGTTTTTTGTGTACACTTCCTAAAATATGTCTCTTTTTTTCTTAGTCCTCAAAATATTTCTAAAGTATAGACTTAATTTTATATGAAGTGTTAAAATCTTACTCACATTTCGCCCGCTTTTAACACATAAAATAATAAATTCAGCATAGATTATAGAAATATTTTGAAAACAAAGAAAAAAAGAGACATCCTTTAAGAACAGTATACAGAAAAAAGATGTTAAAAATATGAATTTCCAGAGAAGGTATTTTAAATATACGAATGCATCAAAAGTCCATAGACTTAACATTACGGAGGAGAATTCCGACGCTGAGTGACCAGCCCCCTTAAGGCAACATCAAGTACATTTTAAGATTTTAGTATGTGTGTTTTTTTTATATAATAAAGATCTACTAACGCTACCTACATTTTTATCGTATTTGAACAGGTAAAATAGACCATAAATTGACAAATATATGACAACTGGTGACTATTCACAAAAATTTGGGAAGAACTTCGTTTTGGGACTAGAAATAAAGGACAAGTTCCCAAAAAATAAAGTGTTTTACTATAGTTTTTGGGTCAAAATATGTCATTTTAACTCAGAAAGGGGAAAAACGTAACTTTTTTGTAATAGACCGAGTAGAGTATTGTTTACCATGTATTTTTAAATTCTGAATCGAATGACACCATTCGCAAGTCAATACGATCAATTGTTGCAAAGTTATGGCAGGTTTTATGAATACAAAGTCAAAAGTTATACTTTAGTGCAGGTAAAATAGGTTTTTACAACAAAAACTGATGGCCATTCACAAAAAGTTGCGTAAAACTTCGTTTTGTCAGTAGAAATGAAGATCCTTAAAGTCCCCTCAAAATACTGTAGTTTTACTGTGTTTTGGGGAGGCAAAAGAAGGAATTTTAACTCAGAGGGGGAAGAACTCAACTTTTGTAAATAAGTCATGTAGGGTTTGTTATGTATTTTTTAATTATAAATTGAATGACACCATCCTAAAGTCGATACGATCATTTGTTACAATGTTACGGCAGGTTTTATAAATACTTAGCCGAAAATTAGACAGTGCATTTAAAATAGGATTTTACAACGACAGCTGATGGCCATTCACCAAAAATTTGTGAAGAACTTCTTTTTGGTGCTAGAAATAAAGATCCGATGAGAACCCAAAAATGAAATTGTTTTACTATGTTGATGTGTAATAAAATTGTATTCTCTAATAAAGTTTAATTTCGACTTTGTATTAATAAAACCTGCCGTAACCTCGTAACAAATTATCGTATAGACTTGCGGACTGTGTCATTTGATTCAGAATTAAAAAATACATAACAAACGATACACCACTTGACTTATTTAAAGAAAGTTTCGTTCTTCTCCCTCAGTTAAAATGCCCCTTTCCCCCCAAAACTCGGTAAAACAACTTCTATTTTTTGGGGGGGGGGGGGGGAGGGGACTCATTGGAGTGTTGTGTGTGTTGGAAGAAAAGGTATTTTTGCACTGAAAAGGGCAGATGGAACAATTCCCAAAATCCATAATGAAATAGTACGTATTGTCCAAAAACTCTATAACAATCTATGTAAATGTGAAGATCAAAGAGAAATCAACCTACCTGATAAACGAGAAAACATAACAGAAACTGAAGAGATAATCCCAGTGATGACAGATGAAGTTTTACAAGCCATTAGATGTATGAAAAAAGATAAACGGCTTAGCGACTATGTAATTACAATTGACCTTACTAAAGAAGCGGAGAATTTGCAAAAATGCTAACCTTACTGTTTTCGAAATGTCTAGAGAAGTCAGATGTACCAGAAGACTGGAATAATGCTGTAATGGTGCTACTTTATAAGAAAGGCAAGAAGAAAATCTTTAGAAACTACCGCTCGATCAGCTTACTGCCAGCGGTTTATAAAATTTTCACCAAAGATTTAACGATGAGACTTAAATCAGCTCTAGATTCAGCTCGACCTAGAGAACAAGCAGGATTCTGAAATGGATTTAGCACAATGGATCATATTCAAACAGTAAGATAACTCGTAGAGAAGCATAAGGAATAGAATTTACTTCTCTGCCTCACCTTTATTGATTATGAAAACGCATTTGATTCTGTCTACACATCAGCAGTAGTAGAATCTCTGGAGGACATCGGTATAGAGAAACAATATCATAAAGAAGATTTACCAAGAGAGCAACAACCATCCGTATGGACAAAGAAAAAGCGAAGATCAAGCTTGGAAAAGGCGTTAGACAAAGAGAAATTATTTCGTCTAAGCTTTTTACTGCTGTCTTAGAAAATATTTTCAAGAAGCTTGATTGGGAAAACAAAGGAATTTGAATAAATGGGGAATATCTACATCATCTCTTGTTTGCTGACGGCAATTTAATTTTTTTTAATTTTCAGTAATAGCCCTGAAGAATTGGAAAATTGGAAGAATTGGATCAGAAGATAGCATTAACGTGGGATTAAAATAAATTTGGAAAAGACTTAGGTGATGTTCAATTCATTTGCACAAAAAAAGGAAAATCGTCTGCAACAACACTGAGATTATGGGAATGCAAAGTTATGCGTACCTTGGACAAGAAATATCATCGGAAAATAGCATCATGAATGTAATCAACAAAAGAATAAGAAGTGGATGGAGTGCTTTTGGGAAGAACAATGTTATTCTGAAGAGTAACAGGCCTCTTTGCTTGAAAATAAATGTGTTTAGCCAATGTATTCTGACTGCACGAACTTAAGGAGCGGAAACATGAACGCTAACAAAACCTATGGTACAAAGATTAGAAACAACACAGTAAAGTATGGAAAGTTGCATGCTAGGCATGACTAGAAGAGACTGAACGAGAAAAATCTGGATAAGAAGTCAGACGAAAGTTTTTGACATCATCGAGAGAATTAAACGTCTAAAATGGAAATAGGCTGGGCTCAATGCAGGAAGACAAGACAATAGATGGAGAACAAATACCTTACAGTAGTATCCCAGAGATGTAAAACTATCAAGAAGATGACCTCAAGTAAGAGGGAGTGACGAAATCAGAAAAGTGGGCGGTGTTAATCGGATGAATAAAGCACTAGACAGGAAACAAAGAAAAAATCTAGGGCAGACCTACACCTAGCAGTGGATTGAAAGCATTTGATGATGATATATATAAACAACGCGACTAAGCGCTCGCGTGTATGTGTTTGTTTATTGTGTTGTGTACAAATGGCTGTCTCAAGGGCTATAAATTTGGACCCACTGCTAGCCGAATTTATGCCCTTCGGAGTCCGGTTTTTGGAATTTTAAATGAGATTTTTAAAAATTAATTAAAATTACGATTTCCACATCGCCACCAAATTTATTCCACCTTTTGTTTCAGCGACATGTTTTCGCCAGAGAATCTGCTTTCTTTCTCAGACAGCTGTCTGTACTGCATACTGCACACAGTGATAAGAAAAAAAAATGAAATAGGGCACCTAGAATTTCCTAAAAAAAGTATTCCATTTTCATAGAAATTGAACAAGTGACCTAATTTGCCATTATAAAAAGTTGGTAGAAATTTGAGCTTAATTGGACAATAAAAAGCAAATTTTGAATCGGCTGTGATGCTTCAGACTCGAAGTTTAAGAAGCGTGCCTATCAAAGGCGGCGAAACCCGGCTTGTCGATTAATAAAATATTGAAATTACATGAATAAGTTGTGCTTTTGAATTAAAAATTTTTAATTTATGTATATTTTAATTTCACATTTATACTATTATTACATACATGCATTAAAAATGTATTCCGATAGACGCATTTGTTATTAAATTTAACAAAAGTGCACTTTTGTTAAATTTAAATTTCGAGCAACACAAGCTCACATTTATGTATCTTTTTACTTTTGAAAATTGTGTGAGTGATTTATTAAACATTATTCGAATGGATTGGAGAGACCGAAACGTAAGGAAAAATATTCATTATTTCCTTTTCATAAATGAAAATAAATAACTTTAAACCGTAACTGCATTTTCTGATTGTTTTCTCTGCAGACAAACAGTTTAGTTTACTGATGTTCTGTTTCCTCACAAAATAAATACACGAGTTATTAAAAAAAAATCTTGAAATTATCTAAATAGCTCGAAAATTCGATTTACAATATTGATAATTTCAACATTGAATTGAAGAGCTGAGTGGATGAACATGTTATGCTACATTTTCTAAATTTTTTTTTATCTTTTGGATGAAATCGTTATGAGATATCCCATCATATGGTGAAGCTAATATACTAAGATTCTATATAGTCTTGGAGATTTAAGAGATTATTCATTAATATTTAATATTTTAATATTTAATAATGTCAATAATATTAATAATTTTTAATATTTGAAAATTAAATATGAATAAGTTTTCCTGAGAGAGTTTAGTTACCATACCTGTTAATATTTTAAACACATGGTATCAAAGAGAAAATAAATCATTAAAATTTACAGCAAAAACTTACACCTCAAATTTCTTGAAATGTAATTTTTGTGACTTAACATGTTCTTTGACTTTTAAGGGAACTTAGTCAAAGTTGACTTTGACTTTTAAGTTTGACTTTTAAGGGAAATCAACCTAAATTCGAATTAACCAACATTTCGATTTATTCAACTTTAAATTATAAAGAGTAGATTGTATAGGCCATTTTTACAGATTTATTATCAAAATTAAGGACATTTATTGGTCTTAAAATAAAATTCATTTTTAAAAGAACGTTCAAGATGATCGGAATCCATGTATGTTGATTGCAAAAGGAACTATATAAAAACTTCCTAATATAGCTGCAATATTCACTCTCTGCTCATAATCTATTTTTGAACGCTGCTTCTAATTTTATGTTTCGGATCGTTTTATTTTTAACATGGATATTAGATAGGCCACTTTTAATGCATCATGGAATATATTTAAAGCAGATTAATGGACGTCATCATATAAAAGGTGGATAAAATATACATACGAGCAAACATATTTATAGTAGCCAAAAGTTCATAGGTGTCTTTGAAGGTTTTTTTTTATATTTGTATAAAATTTCTAATTTATTATTCTTGTTTTTCCGATAAATATAAAGCATCTTTCAAAACATGCCGTTAAAATGAATGTTTTAAACCGATTTTTGTTACATGGAAATTATGAAGAGACTCTCATCAGGTATCAATTGATTCTAATTAAAAAAATTATTCCATTTGTAAGAAAATAAAAAATGCCATTCGATTCACTAGAAAGTTAATGAGGATCCTATAGAGGAATAAAAATTATTTTGCAACTGTGTCGCAGCTTTGTTTTCTCAAAAGGAAAAACAATCTCTGAGCAACCTTAAATAATACTGTAACTTTAAATACTTCAACTCTTTATTGCTCAAAATTCAAACAAGGATTGCTAAATTTAATTTATTATTTTATTTTTAAGATTTGAACTTTAAAAAGCTGTATATACCATACAACATCCGTGCATAAAGCATTGCTTTAAGGAATGTTAATAAAGGGAAATTTTTTTGAGACACATAACATTTCATTAAAAAATTTAAGTGCAATTAATAATAACTTTATTATTTATGCTTGGAAATATTTTCAGTTTGAAATGAAGTGTTTGACATTTTATGTTAAGATACATAAAAGTTGCTTAAATTAAAATGCATAAAAGACTCGCGTTAGTAATTTCTACGATAAACCTTTACACATAAAGCATGTGGAACATTAAAAAATTAAAAAAGACCCATACATCTAAAAATAATTTGTGGAATTAACTTTTGTAATTTTTTCATTTATAAATTAATTTTATATGTCATTCAAATATGACATTTTGATGCATGACATTTCATGCATGACATTTATATCTCAAATCAATTCTTCATTTTTTTGGGAGATGCCTTTAAATATTGCAATTCTTTGTGACAGCAATTTCACAAATTATTGTTATTTGAAAATGTGTAATGATAGGTGTGAAAAGACTCAATGTTTACAACATTTGAAAAGGACCCAAAGTTTTCAATGAAGTTTACAATAGCGGAAACACAATGTCTAGTCGAACCTACTTACGAAAATGTTGCGTAGTGACAACTTTACAAAATAAACTAACTTTACAAATAACAACTAATCAGGTACAGTTCTTGGTGATGGAGCAGGGAAAAGCTCTAATAAAGTGGAAAAGATAGAAATTGCTCTCTGTCAAGTCACAAAAAGCAATGAGGATAAAACAACAACTTTATAAATGAAAAATATTTCGTCTTTGCTGTCTGTTGTTTTGTTGTTGTTTCTAAATGCTCGTCTAAGAGATGAGAGGAAGGTGGCCCAAACTTTGGTTACAGTCTTGCCTTTTGCAAAGAGAAAAAAAGAAAAGTGAATAGAAAATTCGCAAATTTAACGTCATTTTGATCATGAAAAGGGCGTCGGTTCAATTATGCTTGTACGGGCAAATGTTTTTACAGGGCGGGCGCTGCCCGTCCTAGCCCCCATTTAGTTACGGGCCTGTCTTGCTTTTTGACAAAGAATATGGTTTCCGAAGCTCTTAAATGAGCACTACTGTGGAAATTTAGTTTTACGCATCTAGTATTATACAATAATACTTGACGTACTTATTTATTAGAAGGTAATTTGCTACTTAATGTTAGCTTTTTTTTTCACTTCCAGTCAAATAAATATTACTGGGAAGTACATTTTTCAACTCCGTTATTAACAGTACGCATTACTGCTTTGGGTGCAGGACTATGATTCAGCTCGACCAGCACTTCCGCTATTTGCAGTATGAATATTTTCCTCTAACGCCACTAATGGATGTCAGTGAGGTATTTTGAACACTTTTTTGTTGTATTGTATCCTATAATTATTTTTGTTGTTTCAAAAAGTTGTATTTAAGTATTTTTCTTCTATTTGTCAAAAGCATTGTAATTTTTAGGTAGCTTTCATTACAAAAAGCTACCTATTGCAGCCGTTCGGAGGAAAGCAATTTCAAAAAATTTTGGTATATTTTCATCGATCATGAACACCAGACCCCGAAACCACCCTCCGTTCAAATGTTGATATATATATATATACATATTTCCATATATATATATATATGATCTTTGTCATACTGTAACTCTCGTATTTATGAACCGATCTGAATGTAACTTCGTGTATACATAGTAAATACCAATGTTTCGACCGAGTTCGTTGGCCAGCTTCATCCGTAATCTTGTTTCAAAATGGCGGCCATTTAATTTAAAAAAAATAAAATTTAAAATGTGGTACCAAAAAATTAAAAATAGAAAAATATTTTTTTCTTATGTATTTGACCTTTATACAAAGATTCCGGAGCAGTTTTTGTTTCGTCTATATCTTAAAAAATGGCTGAGTTATAGCATTTTGAATTTCTAGCGTGGCTGACATTTTGAAACGTCCTGAACTTTGTCACGCGATAAAAGGCGTATTTATGAACCGATTTCGATGTAATTCGGTGCATACATAGTACATACCAATGTCTCGACCGAGTTCGTTGAACAGCTTCATCCGCCAGTTTGTTTCAAAATGGCGGCCATTTAAAAATTAAAAAAAAATTTAAAATTTGAAATGTGGTACCAAAAAATTGAAAATGGAAAAATATTTTTTTCTTATCTATTTGACCTTTATACAAAGATTTCGGAGCAGTTTTTGTTTCGTCTATATCTTAAAAAATGGCTGAGTTGCAGCATTTTGAATTTCTAGCGTGGCTGACATTTTGAAACGTCCTGAATTTTGTCACGCGCTAAAAGGCGTATTTATGAACCGATTTGGATGTAACTTCGTTTATACATAGTACATACCAATGTCTAGACCGGGTTCGTTGGCCAGCTTCATCCGCCATCTTGTTTAAAAATGGCGACCATTTAAATTTTTAAGAAAAAATTAAATTTGAAATGTGGTACCAAAAAATTGAAAATTGAAAAAATATTTTCTTCTTATGTGTTTGACCTTGATAGAAAGATTCGGGAGCAGTTTTTGTTTCGTCTATATCTTAAGAAATGGCTGAGTTATAGCATTTTGAATTTCTAGCGTGGCTGACATTTTGAAACGTCCTGATTTTTGTCACGTAATAACAGGCGTATTTATGAACCGATTTGGATGTACCTTGGTGTCTACATAGTACATACAAATATCTCGACCGAGTTCGTTGGCCAGATTAATCCGCCATCTTGTTTCAAAATGGCGGCCATTTAAAAAAATTTAAAAAATAAAAAAATTTAAATGAGATACCAAAAAATTGGAAAATTAAAAAATATTTTTTTCTTATGTGTTTGACCTTGATACAAAGATTTCGGAGCAGTTTTTGTTTCGTTTATATCTTAAAAAATGGCTGAGTTATAGCACTTTTAGGTAGCTTTCATTACAAAAAGCTACCTATTGCAGCCGTTCGGAGGAAAGCGATTTAAAAAAAATTTGGTATACTTTCATCGATCATAACCCCCAGACACCGAAACCACCCTCCGTTCAAAATTGAGATATATATATATATATATCTGACCTCTGTAACTCTCGTAATTATGAACCGATTTCGATGTAATTCAGTGTGTACATAGTACATACCAATGTCTCGACCGAGTTCGTTGGCCAGCTTCATACGCCGTTTTGTTTCAAAATGGCGGCCATTTAAAATTTTTAAAAAAAATTAAAATTTAAAATGTGGTACCAAAAAATTAAAAATGGAAAAATATTTTTTTCTTATGTATTTGACCTTTATACAAAAATTCCGGAGCAGTTTTTTGAAGTGAAAACTTCTTTAGGCGCGTTGAGCTTTTTTTGAGATGGGGAAAAATCACTGATTTCGAGACACTGTAACGTAACGACATGCTAGCATTTTGACACATAGACACTAGCGCGCCAAGCGGTGAATGACGGGAACTTTTCCCTCTTCAGCTCCATCCGCAAAAGAAGAAGAAAGCTAAAACTCACTTTTTCTCCCGGCGTATTGCTAAAACAAATTATTATTTTGTTTTTCGTCAGTTAAAATGAATTATACCGTATTCGTGACCTACCTATTTCGTGTAACTAAAAACCGATAACGCTGTATTTTATCGTGTTGATGGTCTGGTCAATATCCAACAGTATTGGCGGGAATTTCGATTACGGGAGATAAAATACGGGGCACAGATGTCAGATACGCACTTGGGGTACCTAATTGACAGCAAAATGGCGTTACTTTATTTTACAAGGTAACCCGGCTACTGTTGCTTATTTATTAATAAATTGTTCATTTACTTTTATTTTATTTTTTAAATTGTACAATTGTTTTGTTCTAGAGTTATTAATTAAATTACCGTTTATTTATTGTTGTTTACTTTTTAAAACAATAGAAAATAATTTAAAAATATATATTGTAACTGGTATTGGAAAACGGGCTTTCGCCAAATTGACGTTAAAATATCGCGCCAAACCTGGTTCGTATATCACATCTCTGCCAAATTATCGTTTTTTGATTTTTCGACTTTTTATCCAAATTTTCCGGATTTTTTAAATTTTCCCTTTCATTGTATCCCAAACACTACCTTCATACCAAATTTCAGGATTCTAGGGATACAGGACGTACCTCTGAGTTTTGATGATCGGTGAATCAGTGTCGAAAAGGCGAAAAGGCGAAAGTTTAAGTTCATATATCTTCTGAAATAAAAAAGATAGAAACGTGAAATTTCAGCATTTAGTTCCATTTCCACATTACTTTAGATCTACTAAGTTTCAAGTTTCTGGGAATCACCAACACAAAGATATTGGGGGGTCAAAAGTACCCTGAGTTGCTTACAGAAAAAGATGCTACGGCTGTGCTTTCAAGACTTGGCAGGGACACTGCCGTGTCCCCAGATGCTTTCATTAGTGCTGCTACACAATTCAACGCATAAAACATTTCCTGACGATTAAAAAAACACACACGTAATTGTTGAAGTTTTCACTTCGATTGGCACTCCCGGAGTGCTACTGTTAGGTAGCTTTCTTTTCAAAAAGCTACCTATTGCAGCCGTTCGGAGGAAAACGATTTCAAAAAATTTTGGTATATTTTCATCGATCATGACCCCCAGACCCCGAAACCACCCTCCGTTCAAAATTGATATTGCATTTTAATTATGTAATTACTTTCTATTTATATTATTTTATATTATATTAAAAGTTATTTAACATTTATTTCAATATGTATTAACTGCATCCTATGGTATCAATTACTGTGATTTCTTAACTGTTTTATTAACCTTAATCTTTACGATATGGGTGCCATGTGCGCGTGGATTTATTCTAAAATATTAATCGGTATGGTGTTTATTATTTTATTTTATATCCTATAAATATTTAAATATGTTTTATTGTTTTTTCCATTTCATATTATTTGTTTCTATTCTGTTTTCATTTTTAATCAATTCACTTGATTTTAATGGTTGTTAGGGCACAGGGGAAAATAACTTTTAGCTTTAGCTTATTTTTCCCACAGAAAACAACCATTTTGCTTATATCATTGAATTCTGTGCCCTTGAAAACGTAATTCAATATATAAGCATTTCCATTATTTGTCGGTGTCCACTTTCTTATTTTTCTTCCATAATAATTCTTATAAATAATTTAATCTTTTTTTTTATATATACTTACAGCTTTAATTCATAATATTACGGTTTTTGATGGTGGTAGGTTATGTTTAATTATTGGTTATATATATATATATATATATATATATATATATATCTGACCTATGTCACACTGTAACTCCCGTAATTATGAACCGATTTCGATGTAATTCGGTGTGTACATAGTACATACCAATCTCTCGACCGAGTTCGTTGGCCAGCTTCATCCGCCATTTTGTTTCAAAATGGCGGCCATTTAAAATTTAAAAAAAAAATTAAGATTTGAAATGTGGTACCAAAAAATTGAAAATGGAAAAATATTTTTTTCTTATGTATTTGACCTTTATACAAAGATTTCGGAGCAGTTTTTGTTTCGTCTATATCTTAAAAAATGGCTGAGTTATAGCATTTTGAATTTCTAGCGTGGCTGACATTTTGAAACGTCCTGAAATTTGTCACGCAATAAAAGGCGTATTTATGAACCGATTTGGATGTAACTTCGTTTATACATAGTACATACCAATGTCTCGACCGGGTTTGTTGGCCAGCTTCATCCGCCATCTTGTTTAAAAATGGCGGCCATTTAAATTTTTAAGAAAAATTTAAATTTGAAATGTGGTACCAAAAAATTGAAAATTGAAAAAATATTTTCTTCTTATGTGTTTGACCTTGATAAAAAGATTCGGGAGCAGTTTTTGTTTCGTCTATATCTTAAGAAATGGCTGAGTTATAGCATTTTGAATTTCTAGCGTGGCTGACATTTTGAAACGTCCTGATTTTTCTCACGTAATAACAGGCGTATTTATGAACCGATTTGGATATACCTTGGTGTGTACATAGTACATACAAATATCTCGACCGTTCGTTGGCCAGCTTCATCCGCCATCTTGTTTCAAAATGTCGGCCATTTAAAAAAATAAAAAAATAAAAAAATTTAAATGAGATACCAAAAAATTGGAAAATGAAAAAGATTTTTTTTGCATGTGTTTGACCTTAATACAAAGATTCCGGAACAGTTTTTCTTTCGTCTATATCTTAAAAAAATGGCTGAGTAATAGCATTTTGAATTTCTTTTGTGGCTGACATTTTTAAACGACCTGATTTTTGTCACGCGATAACAGGCGTATTTATGAACCGATTTGGATGTAACTTGGTCTGTACATAGTACGTACCAATGTCTCGACCGAGTTCGTTGGCCAGCTTCATTCGCCATCTTGTTTCAAAGGGGTTGCCATTTAAAAAAAATTAAATTTAAAATTCAAAATGAGGTATTAAAAAATTGGAAAACGAAAAAGATTTTTTTTATGTGTTTGGCCTTGATACAAAGATTCCGGAGCAGTTTTTGTTTCTGAAAATTTGTTCTTTTGTTTATATCTTAAAAAATGGTTGATTTATAGCACTTTGAATTTCTAGCATGGCTAACATTTTGAAACGATCTTGTATTTGTCACGCGATAACACACGTATTCGCCTATTTCGATGTAAGAAGGCATGTGGATAGTATACATCAACACCTCGACCAAGTTCGCTGGCCAGATTCATCAGCCATCTTGTTTCAAAATGGGGGATATTAAATTAAAAAAATATATATATATTTAAAGTGAGGTGCAAAAAAATTAGAAATTGAAAAAGGTTTTTTTCTTAAGTATTTGACCTTAATATAAGGATTCAGGAGCATTTTTTGTTTGTCTTTACGTTAAAAAATGGCTCAGATATAGCAGTTTCAATTTCTATTGTGGGTGACATTTTTAAAAATCTGATTTCTTGCATGCGATAGCACTCCTATATATTAACCGATTCCGATGTGAGTGAGCATGTGCACAGCAATTACTAAGGTCCCGACCAAGTTCACTGCTTAGCCTCATCCACCATGTTGTCTTAAAATTACAGGCACTTTAAGAAATTACCGAATTTGGCAGTCAAATATAAGTTACTTTAAAGAAAAGCAGCTTCGATAAAGCTGACTAATTTCGCGAAATTCTCATTCATTATATTGATAAAAATTAGTATTGAATCTCCTATATTCGGTTTCCACTAAATTGAGCTTCGTGTGTTTCAATGATATAAGTTGGCTTTTTTAAAATAAGGATTATGAAAGCTACCTCTTCCTCCCGGCACTGGCCGGAAGGACTTTTTTTTTATTTGTTTCGTCTATATCTTAAAAAATGGCTGAGTTATAGCATTTTGAATTTCTAGCGTGGCTGATATTTTGAAACGTCCTGAACTTTGTCACGCGATAAAAGGCGTATTTATGAACCGATTTCGATGTAATTCGGTGTGTACATAGTACATACCAATGTCTCGACCGAGTTCGTTGGCCAGCTTCATCCGCCAGTTTGTTTCAAAATGGCCACCATTTAAAATTTAAAAAAAAAAATTTTATTTGAAATGTGGTACCAAAAAATTGAAAATGGAAAAATATTTTTTTCTTATGTATTTGACCTTTATACAAAGATTTCGGAGCAGTTTTTGTTTTGTCTATATCTTAAAAAATGGCTGAGTTGCAGCATTTTGAATTTCTAGTGTGGCTGACATTTTGAAACGTCCTGAATTTTGTCACGCGATAAAAGGCGTATTTACGAACCGATTTGGATGTAACATCGTTGATACATAGTACATACCAATGTCTAGACCGGGTTCGTTGGCCAGCTTCATCCGCCATCTTGTTTAAAAATGGCGGCCATTTAAATTTTTAAGAAAAAATTAAATTTGAAATGTGGTACCAAAAAATTGAAAATTGAAAAAATATTTTCTTCTTATGTGTTTGACCTTGATAAAAAGATTCGGGAGCAGTTTTTGTTTTGTCTATATTTTAAGAAATGGCTGAGTTATAGCATTTTGAATTTCTAGCGTGGCTGACATTTTGAAACGTCCTGATTTTTGTCACGTAATAACAGGCGTATTTATGAACCGATTTGGATGTACCTTGGTGTCTACATAGTACATACAAATATCTCGACCGAGTTCGTTGGCCAGATTAATCCGCCATCTTGTTTCAAAATGGCGGCCATTTAAAAAAATTTAAAAAATAAAAAAATTTAAATGAGATACCAAAAAATTGGAAAATTAAAAAATATTTTTTTCTTATGTGTTTGACCTTGATACAAAGATTTCGGAGCAGTTTTTGTTTCGTTTATATCTTAAAAAATGGCTGAGTTATAGCACTTTTAGGTAGCTTTCATTACAAAAAGCTACCTATTGCAGCCGTTCGGAGGAAAGCGATTTAAAAAAAATTTGGTATACTTTCATCGATCATAACCCCCAGACACCGAAACCACCCTCCGTTCAAAATTGAGATATATATATATATATATCTGACCTCTGTAACTCTCGTAATTATGAACCGATTTCGATGTAATTCAGTGTGTACATAGTACATACCAATGTCTCGACCGAGTTCGTTGGCCAGCTTCATACGCCGTTTTGTTTCAAAATGGCGGCCATTTAAAATTTTTAAAAAAAATTAAAATTTAAAATGTGGTACCAAAAAATTAAAAATGGAAAAATATTTTTTTCTTATGTATTTGACCTTTATACAAAAATTCCGGAGCAGTTTTTTGAAGTGAAAACTTCTTTAGGCGCGTTGAGCTTTTTTTGAGATGGGGAAAAATCACTGATTTCGAGACACTGTAACGTAACGACATGCTAGCATTTTGACACATAGACACTAGCGCGCCAAGCGGTGAATGACGGGAACTTTTCCCTCTTCAGCTCCATCCGCAAAAGAAGAAGAAAGCTAAAACTCACTTTTTCTCCCGGCGTATTGCTAAAACAAATTATTATTTTGTTTTTCGTCAGTTAAAATGAATTATACCGTATTCGTGACCTACCTATTTCGTGTAACTAAAAACCGATAACGCTGTATTTTATCGTGTTGATGGTCTGGTCAATATCCAACAGTATTGGCGGGAATTTCGATTACGGGAGATAAAATACGGGGCACAGATGTCAGATACGCACTTGGGGTACCTAATTGACAGCAAAATGGCGTTACTTTATTTTACAAGGTAACCCGGCTACTGTTGCTTATTTATTAATAAATTGTTCATTTACTTTTATTTTATTTTTTAAATTGTACAATTGTTTTGTTCTAGAGTTATTAATTAAATTACCGTTTATTTATTGTTGTTTACTTTTTAAAACAATAGAAAATAATTTAAAAATATATATTGTAACTGGTATTGGAAAACGGGCTTTCGCCAAATTGACGTTAAAATATCGCGCCAAACCTGGTTCGTATATCACATCTCTGCCAAATTATCGTTTTTTGATTTTTCGACTTTTTATCCAAATTTTCCGGATTTTTTAAATTTTCCCTTTCATTGTATCCCAAACACTACCTTCATACCAAATTTCAGGATTCTAGGGATACAGGACGTACCTCTGAGTTTTGATGATCGGTGAATCAGTGTCGAAAAGGCGAAAAGGCGAAAGTTTAAGTTCATATATCTTCTGAAATAAAAAAGATAGAAACGTGAAATTTCAGCATTTAGTTCCATTTCCACATTACTTTAGATCTACTAAGTTTCAAGTTTCTGGGAATCACCAACACAAAGATATTGGGGGGTCAAAAGTACCCTGAGTTGCTTACAGAAAAAGATGCTACGGCTGTGCTTTCAAGACTTGGCAGGGACACTGCCGTGTCCCCAGATGCTTTCATTAGTGCTGCTACACAATTCAACGCATAAAACATTTCCTGACGATTAAAAAAACACACACGTAATTGTTGAAGTTTTCACTTCGATTGGCACTCCCGGAGTGCTACTGTTAGGTAGCTTTCTTTTCAAAAAGCTACCTATTGCAGCCGTTCGGAGGAAAACGATTTCAAAAAATTTTGGTATATTTTCATCGATCATGACCCCCAGACCCCGAAACCACCCTCCGTTCAAAATTGATATTGCATTTTAATTATGTAATTACTTTCTATTTATATTATTTTATATTATATTAAAAGTTATTTAACATTTATTTCAATATGTATTAACTGCATCCTATGGTATCAATTACTGTGATTTCTTAACTGTTTTATTAACCTTAATCTTTACGATATGGGTGCCATGTGCGCGTGGATTTATTCTAAAATATTAATCGGTATGGTGTTTATTATTTCATTTTATATCCTATAAATATTTAAATATGTTTTATTGTTTTTTCCATTTCATATTATTTGTTTCTATTCTGTTTTCATTTTTAATCAATTCACTTGATTTTAATGGTTGTTAGGGCACAGGGGAAAATAACTTTTAGCTTTAGCTTATTTTTCCCACAGAAAACAACCATTTTGCTTATATCATTGAATTCTGTGCCCTTGAAAACGTAATTCAATATATAAGCATTTCCATTATTTGTCGGTGTCCACTTTCTTATTTTTCTTCCATAATAATTCTTATAAATAATTTAATCTTTTTTTTTATATATACTTACAGCTTTAATTCATAATATTACGGTTTTTGATGGTGGTAGGTTATGTTTAATTATTGGTTATATATATATATATATATATATATATATATCTGACCTATGTCACACTGTAACTCCCGTAATTATGAACCGATTTCGATGTAATTCGGTGTGTACATAGTACATACCAATCTCTCGACCGAGTTCGTTGGCCAGCTTCATCCGCCATTTTGTTTCAAAATGGCGGCCATTTAAAATTTAAAAAAAAAATTAAGATTTGAAATGTGGTACCAAAAAATTGAAAATGGAAAAATATTTTTTTCTTATGTATTTGACCTTTATACAAAGATTTCGGAGCAGTTTTTGTTTCGTCTATATCTTAAAAAATGGCTGAGTTATAGCATTTTGAATTTCTAGCGTGGCTGACATTTTGAAACGTCCTGAAATTTGTCACGCAATAAAAGGCGTATTTATGAACCGATTTGGATGTAACTTCGTTTATACATAGTACATACCAATGTCTCGACCGGGTTTGTTGGCCAGCTTCATCCGCCATCTTGTTTAAAAATGGCGGCCATTTAAATTTTTAAGAAAAATTTAAATTTGAAATGTGGTACCAAAAAATTGAAAATTGAAAAAATATTTTCTTCTTATGTGTTTGACCTTGATAAAAAGATTCGGGAGCAGTTTTTGTTTCGTCTATATCTTAAGAAATGGCTGAGTTATAGCATTTTGAATTTCTAGCGTGGCTGACATTTTGAAACGTCCTGATTTTTCTCACGTAATAACAGGCGTATTTATGAACCGATTTGGATATACCTTGGTGTGTACATAGTACATACAAATATCTCGACCGTTCGTTGGCCAGCTTCATCCGCCATCTTGTTTCAAAATGTCGGCCATTTAAAAAAATAAAAAAATAAAAAAATTTAAATGAGATACCAAAAAATTGGAAAATGAAAAAGATTTTTTTTGCATGTGTTTGACCTTAGTACAAAGATTCCGGAACAGTTTTTCTTTCGTCTATATCTTAAAAAAATGGCTGAGTAATAGCATTTTGAATTTCTTTTGTGGCTGACATTTTTAAACGACCTGATTTTTGTCACGCGATAACAGGCGTATTTATGAACCGATTTGGATGTAACTTGGTCTGTACATAGTACGTACCAATGTCTCGACCGAGTTCGTTGGCCAGCTTCATTCGCCATCTTGTTTCAAAGGGGTTGCCATTTAAAAAAAATTAAATTTAAAATTCAAAATGAGGTATTAAAAAATTGGAAAACGAAAAAGATTTTTTTTATGTGTTTGGCCTTGATACAAAGATTCCGGAGCAGTTTTTGTTTCTGAAAATTTGTTCTTTTGTTTATATCTTAAAAAATGGTTGATTTATAGCACTTTGAATTTCTAGCATGGCTAACATTTTGAAACGATCTTGTATTTGTCACGCGATAACACACGTATTCGCCTATTTCGATGTAAGAAGGCATGTGGATAGTATACATCAACACCTCGACCAAGTTCGCTGGCCAGATTCATCAGCCATCTTGTTTCAAAATGGGGGATATTAAATTAAAAAAATATATATATATTTAAAGTGAGGTGCAAAAAAATTAGAAATTGAAAAAGGTTTTTTTCTTAAGTATTTGACCTTAATATAAGGATTCAGGAGCATTTTTTGTTTGTCTTTACGTTAAAAAATGGCTCAGATATAGCAGTTTCAATTTCTATTGTGGGTGACATTTTTAAAAATCTGATTTCTTGCATGCGATAGCACTCCTATATATTAACCGATTCCGATGTGAGTGAGCATGTGCACAGCAATTACTAAGGTCCCGACCAAGTTCACTGCTTAGCCTCATCCACCATGTTGTCTTAAAATTACAGGCACTTTAAGAAATTACCGAATTTGGCAGTCAAATATAAGTTACTTTAAAGAAAAGCAGCTTCGATAAAGCTGACTAATTTCGCGAAATTCTCATTCATTATATTGATAAAAATTAGTATTGAATCTCCTATATTCGGTTTCCACTAAATTGAGCTTCGTGTGTTTCAATGATATAAGTTGGCTTTTTTAAAATAAGGATTATGAAAGCTACCTCTTCCTCCCGGCACTGGCCGGAAGGACTTTTTTTTTATTTGTTTCGTCTATATCTTAAAAAATGGCTGAGTTATAGCATTTTGAATTTCTAGCGTGGCTGATATTTTGAAACGTCCTGAACTTTGTCACGCGATAAAAGGCGTATTTATGAACCGATTTCGATGTAATTCGGTGTGTACATAGTACATACCAATGTCTCGACCGAGTTCGTTGGCCAGCTTCATCCGCCAGTTTGTTTCAAAATGGCCACCATTTAAAATTAAAAAAAAAAAATTTTATTTGAAATGTGGTACCAAAAAATTGAAAATGGAAAAATATTTTTTTCTTATGTATTTGACCTTTATACAAAGATTTCGGAGCAGTTTTTGTTTTGTCTATATCTTAAAAAATGGCTGAGTTGCAGCATTTTGAATTTCTAGTGTGGCTGACATTTTGAAACGTCCTGAATTTTGTCACGCGATAAAAGGCGTATTTACGAACCGATTTGGATGTAACATCGTTGATACATAGTACATACCAATGTCTAGACCGGGTTCGTTGGCCAGCTTCATCCGCCATCTTGTTTAAAAATGGCGGCCATTTAAATTTTTAAGAAAAAATTAAATTTGAAATGTGGTACCAAAAAATTGAAAATTGAAAAAATATTTTCTTCTTATGTGTTTGACCTTGATAAAAAGATTCGGGAGCAGTTTTTGTTTTGTCTATATTTTAAGAAATGGCTGAGTTATAGCATTTTGAATTTCTAGCGTGGCTGACATTTTGAAACGTCCTGATATTTGTCACGGAATAACAGGCGTATTTATGAACCGATTTGGATGTACCTTGGTGTGTACATAGTACATACAAATATCTCGACCGAGTTCGTTGGCCAGATTCATCCGCCATCTTGTTTCAAAATGGCGGCCATTTAAAAAAATTTAAAAAATAAAAAAATTTAAATGAGATACCAAAAAATTGGAAAATGAAAAAGATTTTTTTCGTATGTGTTTGACCTTAATACAAAGATTCCGGAACAGTTTTTGTTTCGTCTATATCTAAAAAAATGGCTGAGTAATAGCATTTTGAATTTCTATTGTGGCTGACATTTTAAAACGACCTGATTTTTGTCACACGATAACAGGCGTATTTATGAACCGATTTGGATGTAATTTGGTCTGTACATAGTACATAACAATGTCTCGACCGATTTCGTTGGCCGGCTTCATTCACCATCTTGTTTCAAAAGGATTGCCATTAAAAAAATTAAATTTAAAATTTAAAATGAGGTATTAAAAAATTGGAAAATGAAAAAGATCTTTCTTATGTGTTTGGCCTTGATACAAAGATTCGGGAGCAGTTTTTGTTTCTGAATTTTTTTTTTTTTTTATCTTAAAAAATGGTTGAATTATAGCACTTTGAATTTCTAGCATTGCTAACATTTTGAAACGATCTTGTATTTGTCACGCGATAACACACGTATTCGCCTATTTCGATGTAAGAAGGCATGTGCATAGTAGACATCAATACCTCGACCAAGGTCGCTGGCCAGATTCATCAGCCATCTTGTTTCAAAATGGCGGCCATTAAATTAAAATAAATATATATATTTAAAGTGAGGTGCAAAAAAATTAGAAATTGAAAAAGGTTTCTTTCTTAAGTATTTGACCTTGATATAAGGATTCAGGAGCATTTTTTGTTTGTCTTTACCTTAAAAAATGGCGCAGATATAGCAGTTTCAATTTCTATTGTGGGTGACATTTTGAAAAATCTGATTTTTTGCATGCGACAGCAGTCGTATATATCAACCGATTCCGATGTGAGTGAGCATGTGCACAGCAATTACTGAGGTCTCGACCAAGTTCACTGCTTAGCCTCTTCCACCATGTTGTCTTCAAATGGCAGGCACTTTAAGAAATCGCCGAATTTGGCAGCCAAATATAAGTTACTTTAAAAAAAAAAGCAGCTTTGATAAAACTGACTAATTTCGCGAAATTCTCATTCATTATATTGATAAAAATTAGTATTGAATCTCCTATATTCGGTTTCCACTAAATTGAGCTTCGTGTGTTTGAATGATATAAGTTGGCTTTTTTAAAATAAGGAATATGAAAGCTACCTCTTCTTCCCGGCACTGGCCGGAAGGACTTTTAGGTAGCTTTCATTACAAAAAGCTACCTATTGCAGCCGTTCGGAGGAATGCGATTTCAAAAAATGTTGGTATATTTTCATCGATCATGACCCCCAGACCCCGAAACCACCCTCCGTTCAAAATTGATATATATATATATATAACCATTAATTAAAAATAACCCACCACCATCAAATATTATGAATTAAAGCTGTAAGTATTAAAAAATAATAATAATAATTTATTATAAGAATTATTATGGAAGAAAAAGAAAAAAGTGGACACCGACAAAAAATGGAAAAGCTTATATATTGAATTACGTTGTCAAGGGCACAGAATTCAATGATATAAGCAAAATGGTTTTTTTCTGTGAGAAAAATAAGCTAAAGCTAAAAATTATTTTCCCCTGTGCCCAAACAACCATTAAAATCAAGTGAATTGATTAAAAATGAAACCAGAATAGAAACAAATAATATGAAATGAAAGAATCAATAAAACCTATTTAAATATTTATAGGATATAAAATATAAATAATAAACACCATACCGATTAATATTTCAGTATTTTACAAATATCCGCGCACATGGCTACCAGAATATCATAAAGATTAAGGTGAATAAAACAGTTAAGAAATCACAGTAATTGATACCAAAGGATGCAGTTAATACATTTTGAAATAAATTTTGAAATACCTTGTTAAATACATTTAATATAATATAAAATAAATAGATAGTAATTACATTATTTAAAATGCACTATTAAATTAATTAATAACTGTTTAACAATATCGTCAATATTTAGCTAAAAATACCCCCTGGTGTAGTAAATTATAACTGAAATGGAGCTAGAAAAATTAAAATTTAGAGCTATCTGCAAAAGACAAATTTTGGTGCTGCCATCTAGTATTACTTTTATTATTCAACTGTCACAAGATAAATATTTGTAAGCATTTGGATGTAAATAATTTTTTTAACAGCAAAACCAAACATATCCTTATAATAGATAATTATAAACCTAATATAAACCACACAATGTATTAAAAAAAAACTATTGTTAATAAAATATAAAAGCATACAAAATATTCTATTAGCTAACTTATTTAAACTAAACTAAGAATTTAAATAATTCTAGAACATTGATAATATATAGCATATAGCTATATGCTATAAAACAAAATAAATTCAGTAATAATTAATATAAATAATTATTAAAATTAATATAAAAGTTATTTTTTAAATCAATTATATATAAGATAATTATAAAATGAACAGGAAATAAAAAACGTATGGAAGTATATAGAAGGTTAAATGATACTTAAATTCCCATTACTTAAAAAGCACAAATATAGAGTGTGGATTATTTTCATACATCCATAAAAATCCAAAAATTATGAATGTGGGACATTCAAAAACATTAAACCGATAATAAATTGAAAATAGATAAATATTAAAACGAATAGAGGAATAATAATAAAAATAATTACCCAATTTTAATACATACAGTATAACTATATTTATATTAAACATACTTATATGTATATTAATCACTATAAAAATGGCATACTATTAGTAATTAATATGATATTGTCCTTAGTAAATTAAAATTTAATAACAAATGATTGTAAATAAGATTAATCAATAATTAAGCTAATTATAATATTAATGAAATTATCCAATTGCATATAAAATATCAAATCAACATCCATATAAAATACGTATCAAAAATATAGTAATAATACAAAAGCCCCCATTTTTTTTATAATTAACCATTGCGTATTATCCAGACAACACCACCCTCCTCCGTACTCTAACATCTACCCACCCAACCAACCTATAATAATTTTTTTTTTATTATTTTACAATTTTTAATTTTTTATAGATATTTTTTTTATTTTATAATTTTTTTTGTAATTTTGTTTACGCATGTGTTAATTTGTTTTAAAAGATCATGTATGAAAAGTACTAATTGTATATTAATGAATATATGAATTTTTTTGGAAAACCATGATTTAATGCATCATAAATTAGTTTTTTAATATTATTATTAATTAGAGGAGAAGAACATAAACATTTTATTCTATATAAATGATTAAGTATTATATTTCGAAATACAGAATGATGTAGAAAAGATTTAAAATTTGTAAATGTATTAACATTGAATTTAAATTCTTTACGTTTGTCATATAAATCTGTGATTGTTTTGTTGTCTTTTATTGTAATTTTAAGATCTAAGAAGTTAATTGTATTGTTAGATAAAAGGTTTTCCGTTAATTCCAAATTAGTGGGATAATCAACTGGAAATCGAGTAATTGCAGATTGATCAGTATCAATTAAAATTATGTCATCAATATAACGATATAAATGTAGATTATTATTAGTAAAATTACGTTCATAATGATATAAGTATAAGTCTGAGAGTAAACTGGAAGTACAAACGCCTTGTGGTATACCGACATGCTGTAAATATAAAGTGTTATCTTGCAATATATAATTATTATAGATAATAAAGTTAGTTAAAGATTTAAAATATGCAATATCTATATTAGATTGTAATTCCAGTTTTTTATAATACTTTTTAAATAATGCATTTATAATTTTATGTAAATCTAATAGGTCTATATTATTAAAAATATCTTTGAAGTCATATGTCGTTATATTATAAACACAATGAAGATTTTTTAAAATATTGACAAGATGATAGCTATTTTTTATACAATGTGTATTATCATTGTTTGTAGTAAGTACATATAATTGATTAAGAATTTTTAAGAGAAGTTTATTGGCTTTATTATTATATGTATTGCAACCAATAGTTACAATCCTAAATTTAATTGGAGTTTTATGAAATTTGGGAATAAGAACTAAATATGGATAATTAAAGTTAGTAGATAAAATATTTAATAGTTTATAATAACTTCAAATTTTACGATTATTTACAATTACATTTTCATTAGTTTTTTGAAATGACTTATTAGAAGAAATACAATTTGTAAGAAGTTGGTGATAATATGATTTACATATAATAGCATAATTGTTAGGAGATTTGTCTACATATGTAATAACGTAGTTTTTTTGTAATTTAGTAATTTGTTGGAAAAAATGCTTTGTATTAATAGAAACCAAATCAGCAATATTATTTTTTAAAGCCATAGTTAATTTTTCAATTACTAATATTTCCCATTGATTAAAATATTCAATAGGCTTATTATAAGAGATAGAAATTTTATAAATAAAAATATCAATATCATATGTAAACTGTTTGATAATAGATTTAACATTAAATTTAGATGGAAGTCTATATTTAGTACCATAACCCATTAGTTGTTTCAATTTAAAATCATTAACAATATCAAGATTTCCAGTGATTATATGTCCATAATCATTGTTTATGTATTTTTTTAGAGTGGGGTCATTGCAGTTACACGGAAAATTACTTGCAGCAGATGTATTTTTTGAAAATGTATTGTAGTTAAAAATCTTTCTACCAATTGTATTCGGATATTTAAAGGTTTTTGCTATATGAAGAGTATTGATAGGAAAAAAACAATTTTTATCATTAATTATAGAATTGATATTAATTTTATTAAATATGTGATTTGAAAAAGTAATTATCATTTGAGTATTCATGTTCTGAATTTTATGTTTTTTTTTTGTAAATTAATATTTAAAAGATTAACCCTAGTCATAATTAGGTCAAAATAAATATCAGAGAAATGTTTAGAGAAAGATTTACTTAGAAATACATTTAAATGTTGTACAATCTGTTTCTTTTTAATAGCAAAGATGTTTTTTCGAATTAACAACCAGTTATAATTCTCTAAATAATTTCTTTGAAGATCATTAATTTGTTTAGTGATAGATTTTTTGGAAACTACAACTGATGATGAATCCTTTCCTCGTTTATTACGTGTTGTTTTACCATTTAAATTATGATTAAGAGTAGGATAAAGTGGAGAATAATCAATATTGTTATTTATAGATGTGAAGACTTTGACAGGTCTGTTAAATACTTCACTGTTAAGTCCATAAGGATAAATTGTGTTATAATATTTCATAAATGATGATTCCATATAAAGACGTTCTGATTTATTTTTTAGAATTTGAAGGCTTTCATTTGTCGTATATTTTTAAATTGATGTTTATGAAAATGTTGAATTTCAGCTGTAGATTGTATATTTTTTGCTTTGTTATTATTAGAGTCTGAACGATGATGATTGATACGTTTATGAATTGGACCTGATGTTTCACCAATATATTTCATATTACATAAGTTGCACTTTATACTATAAATAACATTAAATGCTTTACAAAAACTTGAATAATTAGGATCTGAGACAATTTGTGTCTGAGAAGCGTATGGACATGTCTTGCACCGAGCATCATAACACTTACGAAAAAATAAAAGACGAGGGGGAGAGTATAAATGGTCGCTGGATGACGATCCAGGAACAACCCAATTATTGTTCCTGTACCGGGCACTACACTGCATAGATGCTAAGTGTATCTTGCAGGATCGAGATGTTTACTAAGAACTGCCAAAATACTAAAATTATGTTTGGAACTAAAAATTATGTTTGGAAAATGCAATAATTGCCATAAAAATAAGAAAATTTAATAATAAAAAAATTAATAATTTAATTAAATTAGCCTTGATTAAATAATAAATCTTGAGTATGAAAAAATATATACAATATTTACAATAATAGAAGCAGAACGCAGAAACAATCTTCAAATTTTCCATAACCAAATAATGATAACCCTAATTTCGTAGACTAATAATAGCAAGAAACCACATGACTTTTTGATAACAAGTAAGTCAAAAAAGATCCGCATCTAACATCCAAATTATATATCTGACATATGTCACACTGTAACTCTCGTAATTATAAACCGATTTCGATGTAATTCGGTGTGTAAATAGTACATACCAATGTCTCGACCGAGTTCGTTGGCCAGCTTCATCCGCCGTTTTGTTTCAAAATGGCGGCCATTTAAAATTTTTAAAAAAAATTAAAATTTAAAATGTGGTACCAAAAAATTAAAAATGGAAAAATATTTTTTTTATGTATTTGACCTTCATACAAAGATTCCGGAGCAATTTTTGTTTCGTCTATATCTTAAAAAATGGCTGAGTTATAGCATTTTGAATTTCTAGCGTGACTGACATTTTGAAACGTCCTGAATTTTGTCACGCTATAAAAGGCGTATTTATGAACCGATTTGGATGTAACTTCGTTTATACATAGTACATACCAATGTCTAGACCGGGTTTGTTGGCCAGCTTCATCCGCCATCTTGTTTAAAAATGGCGGCCATTTAAATTTTTAAGAAAAAATTAAATTTGAAATGTGGTACCAAAAAATTGAAAATTGAAAAAATATTTTCTTCTTATGTGTTTGACCTTGATAAAAAGATTCGGGAGCAGTTTTTGTTTCGTCTATATCTTAAAAAATGGCATTTTGAATTTCTAGCGTGGCTGACATTTTGAAACGTCCTGATTTTTGTCACGTAATAACAGGCGTATTTATGAACCGATTTGGATGTACCTTGGTGTCTACATAGTACATACAAATATCTCGACCGAGTTCGTTGGCCAGATTCATCCGCCATCTTGTTTCAAAATGGCGGCCATTTAAAAAAATTAAAAAAATAAAAAAATTTAAATGAGATACCAAAAATTTGGAAAATGAAAAAGATTTTTTTCGTATGTGTTTGACCTTAATACAAAGATTCCGGAACAGTTTTTGTTTCGTCTATATCTAAAAAAATGACTCAGTAATAGCATTTTGAATTTCTATTGTGGCTGACATTTAGAAACGACCTGATTTTTGTCACGCGATAACAGGCATATTTATGAACCGATTTTGATGTAGTTTGGTGTATTCATAGTATATACAAATATCTCGACCGAGTTCATTGGCCAGCTTCATCCGCCATCTTGTTTCAAAATTGCGGCCATTTAAATTTTTTTAAAAAAAAATTAAGATTTGAAATGTGGTATCAAACAATTGAAAATTATAAAATATTTTTTTTTATGTGTTTAACCTTGATACAAAGATTCCGGAGCAGTTTTTGTTTCGTTTATATCTTAAAAAATGGTTGAGTTATAGCACTTTGAATTTCTAGCGTGGCTGACATTTTGAAACGACTTGATCTTTGTCACGCGATAACAGGCGTATTTATGAACCGATTTGGATGTACCTTGGTGTATACATAGTACATACCAATGTCTCGACCGAGCTCGTTCGCCATCTTCATCCGCCATATAGTTTAAAAATGGCGGCCTTTTAAATAAATTTAAAACATTTAAATTTAAAATGAGGTACCAAGAAATTGGGAAATGAAAAAGATTTTTTTGTATGTGTTTGACCTTAATACAAAGATTCGAGAACAGTTTTTGTTTTGCCTATATCTAAAAAAATGGCTGAGTTATAGTATTTTGAATTTCTATTGTGGCTGACATTTTGAAACGACCTGATTTTTGTCACGCGATAAGAGACGTATTTATGAACCAATTTGGATGTAACTTGGTGTGTACATAGTACATACCAATGTCTCGACCGAGTTCGTTGGCCAGCTTCATTCGCCATCTTGTTTCAAAAGGGCTGCCGTTAAAAAAAATTAAAAATTAAAAATTTTAAATTTAAAATGAAGTATCAAAAAATTAGAAAATGAAAAAGATTTTTTTTATGTGTTTGACCTTGATACAAAGATTCCGGAGCAGTTTTTGTTTCGTCTATATCTTAAAAAATGGTTGAATTATAGTACTTTGAATTTCTAGCTTGGCTGACATTTTGAAACGATCTGATATTTGTCACGGGATAACACGCATATTTATTAACCTATTTCGATGTAAGAAGGCATGTGGATAGTATATAGCAATGTCTTGCCCAAGTTCGCTGGCCAGCTTTATCAGCCATCTTGTTTTAAAATGGCGGCCTAAATAAAAAAAAATTATGTTTAAAGTATGGTGCAAAAAAACTAGAAATTGAAAAAGGTTTCTTTTTTAAGTATTTGACCTTGATATAAGGATTCTGGAGCATTTTTTGTTTTGTCTTTATCTTAAAAAATGGCTCAGATATAGCAGTTTGAATTTCTAATGCGGGTGACATTTTGAAAAATCTGATTTTCTGCCTGCGACAGCACTCGTATATATCAACCGGTTCCGATGTGAGTGAGCATGTGCATAGGAATTACTAAGGTCTCGACCAAGTTCACTGGTTAGCCTCACCCCCCATGTTGTTAAAATGGCAGGCACTTCAAGATAGTGCCGAATTTTGCAACCAAATATAAGTTACTTTAAATAAAAGCAGAGTGGATAAAGCTGATTAATTTCGCGAAATTCTCATTCATAATAAATTAGTATTAATAAAAATTAGTATTGAATCTCCTATAATCGTTTTCCACTTAATTGAGCTTTGTGTGTTTGAATAATATAAGCTGGCTTTTTAAAAATAAGGAATATGAAAGCTACCTCTTTCTCCCGGCACTGGCCGGAAGGACTTTTTTTAATAAAGAGTATATGGCAAGATTCGAAGTTAAAATTATGCGAATGACAGAACATTTTCCTTCTTAAAATTCAACGAAATTTTACCATGCTTTTTGAAAAGTGCCTAGTCTTCGGCTTGTCTTCTTATGTATATAGGGGAGACTAGGGTACAGTGGTCCACTTTTTCAGTTAACATTTTTTTTCCTCTTTAACGGAGAGATCAATCTACCTGAAAATATTTTTGAATATTGTTTAAACCTTTTTAGATGCCTCATAATTTTCGCACAACACAGTTCCCAATACATTTTTCAAAAAAGAAAAATTTATATACACCCGTATATGGACCAGTGCGCCCCGGAAGCGTGATACACTGGTCCACCCACTGGGGCACAGTGGTCCACTATTAGTTATTGTCTAAAATACAATATAAATCTATTTATAATTAATCTAATTCTTTTTTATTTCCCCTTTACCTCCAAAATAACATAATAATACAAATTTCCAAGTAGCATTTTGAAACAATAAACATAAAACTAAAGAATTATCAATAAATTTATTATATTTTGAAAATAACAATACAAGATACAGGAGTGATTGCAAATAAATTATTCATTAAGTACATAAAAATCAGCAAACAGTAAGACAAATATAATGATGAAAAATTTATTAGAAGCTCAAAATAGTCAGGATAAAATAATTCATTATGAGCTAACCATGTGCTCTGAAGCTATAAATAACGAATCCAGTGAAGTCATCTATTACTTATTAGGGTACACTTATATTTTTCAAAGGCAGTAAATACAAAACAAAATGTTTCTTAATATGTTAACTCTACAATGCATAATTTTCATTTCTCTCCTCCCCCCCCCCCCCCCCAAAAAAAAAAAAAAAAAAACTGCTATATTGAACAAGAAAACTTATTTTAAAAATCACACGTGAACTCTTGTCCATAATTTAGGAGAAAACTAAAGTGTCAGATGGCTACATTATAATCTGAACAACATATAACATGAAAGTGTGCCAAATGGCTACTCTATGCATTGTAGGATTAAATAAATTGACATTTTCTTTGTTTACTTTATTTTATAGTTAAATAACTATTTTAAAACAATATTTCTTTATAGAGAATAAGCAATTATTAAATATTTTTTTAATTCTTCATTACAGGAGCAGTATTCATTGCGGACCACTTCACCCCAGCCGTGGGCGGTCCACTGTACCCCGTGTTGAAGTTCAATACATACTCATAAAAATAGTATTTAAAGTTTTCTTTTAAGCATACAAACTTTTAAATTAAATAAAAGCCAGTGTTTTACCTTTTCAAAAAAGTTGTTTTATCTTATTTATCCATAACCTTTAATTACTCAATAAGGAAAAGTATGATGATGAAAAATTTTACTTTTAGGAGCTCAAAACAACTTGTCATGATAAATGGTTCATTCTGAGCTAACGATGTGTTCTGAAGGCTATAAGTAATCAATCCAGTACTGTTATCAATTAGCATAAAAGAAAAGCTTTAAAAAATTAAAAATAAGTAAAATATAAGGGGTGGTCCACTGTGTACTTAAGTCCACTGTACCCCGCTCTCTCCTACTTGTTTATGAAATAAATTCTGAAATAGTGATGGGCGATTCTCAAGAATTCGACAATCGAGAAAAATCATCATCGTAAAAAATCACAATCGACACAGCCATCGATTAAATCCTAGAATCTACAATCGAGATGTTTTACAATTGATTATTACGATAGAAGCTAAAAACAGTTGTTGGAAAACTTAGCTATTATTCTGGCCGACAATTTCATAGTAGTGATAGGGCTTAGTGATGGGCGATTCTCGAAAATTTACCAATCGAAAAAAATCGTCATCGTAGAATGCACAATCGATACAGTCATCGATTTCTTTCGAGAATCTACAAAAGACATGTTCTACAATCGGTTATTGAAATCATTGTTTTTACATATATGTAAGGCAGATTTTATTAAATATAGGGTAACTGAAAACAGATGGAATAAAAAAACAACAAACCAAAGGGAGGCTGTAATGGAGCCACAAGACTGGAAAAGTCATGAGGGCTCCCCCTGGTTGAAAAAAGTTGAAAAAACGCGAGTAGCTATGAAGCGGTAAAGGGAGTTCAAGTATCAAAAATTAGAATTTTTCGGCAATTAGCACCAAAATGGCCAAAGAAATAAGAATCAAAAGCACCCCCTAGTGGCAAAAACATGAACTAAAGGATGGTAAATGGGATCAACATTTTTTATTGATTTTTTTACGTCATTTGAGATTGGATCTTTAATTTTCCCATTTTTAGAAAGCCTTCGACTGGAATACATTAAACGAACCCCCACGGGGAGCAAAGTATGGGGGAGGGGCAAGGAAAGTGCATAATATGAATAAGTGGTCACAGGACTTTCCAACGATGTGTCACATGAGGGGTATCGGCTAAATTTATAAAAGTGCCCCCGCGCGGGGGCAAAGTAAGGGGAGGGGCGAGGGCGATATATAAAATGAAATAGTAGTCACAGAGCTTTCCCATGATATATGATATATCACATGAGAGGTGTCAGTAAAAGATAGAAAAGAGTCCCAACTCCCAGGATTCCAATTATATTGCCCCCCGAAATACACCCTGCCCATCCCTCTCTTTGAAATTTTCATATTTTAAATTATTTATCGGAGGGCTCCGTAAAAAAATCCGGTCTAAAATGTTTAAAAACACTACGATTTCAAAAAAGTTCGAAAAGGGCCTCTCTCGGGGAGCCAAACAAGGGAGTGAAGAAGAAAGGTTTATAATATGAAAGAGTGGATAATTAAGATGGGTCCGAAAACTTTCCTATGATATATCACATGACGGGTCCAAAAAAAGTTTGAAATCTACCCCACGCACGTGGGTTCACTCTTTCTTCCCAGAATATACCCGGAAATCACGCAGCCCCACTTTTAAAGTTTTATGTTTAATAAATAATATCTATCGGAGGGCTCCATCATAAAACCTCATTTAATGACAGTGGTGGAAAATTGGCGCAGAGGTGGAGCCTATTGACACCACTAAATTATAGTAGTATTTTGCTTCTTATGTAATGATCAAATTTCTGAGTTTTTATTAAATTGAATAATACCATAAAAATTTAGTGGTGTCAATAGGCTCCACCTCTGCGCCAATTTTCCACCACTGTAATGATATTTATTGTAGAAATCGCTACAATTTAAAAAAATTTACCTCCCTCACCACTCCCTCCCCCGCCCCCTCCCGGAATTCAACTCCGGGAGGAGAAAGGTTCATAACATGAAAGAGTGGTCAAAGGACTTTCCGATGATATGTAACAGAAGAGGTTTGGTAAAAATTTGAAAACTAACCCCAGCCCCTCGGTCCACTCTCGCGCCCACCGGAATTCACTCACCTTCCTCTTCGAACTTTTTATATTTCATAAATAATATTTATCTGAGAGCTCCAGGTATGGGGCAGCTTGGCAGAGCTAAAATAAGAGAAACATTGAAAATTCGGAGCAAAATGACACTAAATTCAACAGTAAAGTTTGAAACTAGGACAATACAGAACTGAATACATAAACCACTATGCCTCATAACCCACATCGCTTAATAGCAATAAAAAGATAAGTGCAAGTAAACTGGTGGCATTGAGCTCATAGGTTATTCACACTAATTGTATATTATACATTTCAATGAATAATGCCCCACAAAAAATAAATGAAGGGGAAATATCCCCCGTCCCCCCCCCTTTATACTTAACCAATACCCTCCAAATCTAATCAGGGAAGCTCCTTAACATAATAAACCAGTATACCAAATTTGAAGCAAATCAGATAATTCTGCATGAAAAAAAACATGTCGCTAAATTAAGGGGGTGTCTAACCCCCCTTAACCCCTTTATACTTAACTAATGAACCTTCAAATCTAATCAGGAAAGCTCCGTATCAGAATGAACATAGAAAAAAAAAGTAAATTGGATAATTTTGCATGAAAATCCATTTATCTAAATTAAGGGGAGGGTCTTGCCCCCTTTTCGTCCTTTTATACTTAACCAATGAACTTCCAAATCTAATGAAGGAAGCGCCATATCGGAATAAACCGGTATATTAAATTTGAAGCAAATCGAATAATTCTTCATGAAAAACCCTTTTATCTAAATTAAGAGGGAAACTAGCCCCTCCCCTCCAAACCTAACCCATAAACCTCCAAATCTAATCAAGGCAGCTTCTTAACATAATAAACCGGTGTACCAAATTTGGAGCAAATCTAATAATTCTGCATGAAAAACCCATTTATCTAAATTAAGGAGGCGGTCTAACCCCCCTCTACCCCTTTATACTTAACTAATGAACCTCCAAATTTAATCAGGGAAGCTCCCTAACATAATAACCAGTATACCAAATTTGAAGCAAATCGGATAATTCTGCATGAAAAAAACATATCGCTAAATTAAGGGGGGGGGGGGGTTCTAACCCCCTTTAACCCCTTTAAACTTAACTAATGAACCTCCAAATCTAATCAGGAAAGCTCCTTATCGGAATGAACATAGAAAAAAAAATAAAGTAAATTCCATTTATCTAAATTAAGGGGAGGGGACTTGCCCCCTTTTCGTCCTTTTATACTTAACCAATGAACCTCCAAATTTAATGAAGGAAGCACCATATCAGAATAAACCGGTAAATTGAATTTGAAGCAAATCGAATATTTCTGCATGAAAAACACTTTTATCTAAATTAAGAGGGAGACTAACCCCCCCTCTAAACCTAACCCATAAACCTCCAAATCTAATCAAGGCAGCTTAACATAATAAACCGGTATACCAAATTTGGAGCAAATCGAATAATTCTGCATGAAAAACCCATTTATCTAAATTAAGGGGGGGGGGGTGACCAGCCTCTTTTCCCTCTTTATCCTTAACCAATGAACCCCCAAAACTAATCAGGGGAACGCCTTATCAGAATGAACACAGAAAAAAATTGAAGCAAATCGGACACTTCTATCAAGAGTTATCGCGTTACTTACGTACATAGATGCATACATACAGAACCGGTGAGTACATTAGCTCTCAGGCTTAGATAGCCTGTGAGCTAAAAAGAGATTGTATAAGCAGATGGATTCCTTTGAGAAATTATGACTTAAACCTGAAATGCGGTAAGTTTGACTCTGAAAGCTTCATTTCTATCTCGTAAATCTCATCTCGATGATTTTTCTGGCACTTCCACGCTTCCCGATGAGAAGGTGCTCGATGGTTGGTTTCTCTCGCGCTTTTCAACCTTTCCCGAAGTGAAGCCTCTCGATGGTTTCTCTCGCCCTTTTCAACCTTGCCCGATTTGAAGCCTCTCGATGGTTTTTCTCGCAGTTTTCGAAATTTCCCGATGAAAAGCTTCTCGAGGATTTCTCTCGCGCTTTTCAACATTTCTCTATGAGAAGCTTCTCGAGGATTTCTCTCGCTCTTTTCAACATTTCCGTATGAGAAACTTCTCGAGGATTTCTATCGTCCTCGGCAGAGAAGAGATGTGAGAAGATTTATCGAGAAATACCAAGGGACGAGATAGAGAAAGAGCCATGACAATGAGATGTGAAATGAAGCCCTAATTTTCAAAGTTTCTCTTATTTTAGCCCTACCAAGGTGTCGCATACCTGGAGCCCTCCGATAAAAATTATTTAATAAATATAAAAATTTCAAAGAGGAAGGTGGGTCGGGTGAATTCGAGGGGGGGGGGGGGGGCGTGAGAGTGAAGCCATGCGGGGTGCAATTTTAAAAATTTCACCGAACCCTTCCTGTGGCATATAATCGAAAAGCACTTTGACCACTCTTTCATATTTTGAACCTTTCTTCGCCCGAAGGGGGATGGGGAAGGGGCGAACAAATTTTTAAAACCGTAGCCGATTTCTATAATAAATTTAAATATCATTTTAGATGTGGGTTTTTTATGCAGTCTTCTGGTAAATATTATTTATTGAACATAAAAATTTTAAAGTGGCGGCTGTGTGAATTCCGGGGCGAAAGGGTGGGCCCACGGGGGGAGGGAGGAGAAGCAATTTTCAATCTTTTTTTTGGACCCTTCATGTGATATGTCATCGGAAAGCTCTCGAATGACTCTTTCATATTATGAGACTTTCTTCCTTTCCTCCCCAATTTGGCCCCCACTGCGGGGGTAGGTTTTTCCGTTTTTATCATTTTAGATCGGATTTTTTTATGGAGCCCTCTGATAAATATTATTTATAATATATGAAATTTCGAGACACTTTTCTAAATTTAGCCAAGACCCCTCATGTGACATATCGTTGGAAAGGTTTGTGACTACTTATTGATGTTATGCACTTCCGGTGGCCGTCCCCCCACTTTGCCCCCCCCGCGGGGACACTTTTCCAAATTTAGCCAAGATCCCTCATGTGAGATAGCATTGGAAAGGTCTGTGATTATTTTTGATGACACCTCCGGTGACAGTCCTCCCCCCACTTTGCCCCCCCCCCCGGGGGACATTTTTCCAAATTTAGCCAAGACCCTTCATGTGAGATATCGTTGGAAAGGTCTGTGACTACTTATTGATGTTATGCACCTACGGTGTCCACCTCCCCCAATTTGCCCCCATGGTGGCACTTTTCCAAATTTAGCCAAGACCCCTCATGTGAGATATCGTTGGAAAGGTCTGTGACCACTTATTGATGTTATGCACCTTAGTGATGGGCGATTCTCGAAAATTCGACAATCGAGAAAAATCGTCATCGTAAAAAATCACAATCGATACAGCCATCGATTAATTCCTAGAATCTACAATCGAGGAGTTTTACAATCGATTATAACGAGAGAAGCTAAAAACAATTGTTGGAAAACTTAGCTATTATTCTAACCGAAAATTCCATAGTAGTGATAGGGTTTGCTCGATAATTCTGCTATCGCAATTATTTTCTCCTGATTTAGGCTTAAGGGGTTACTTCAGTCAATTGAAAGGACCTGCTCGCTAATGCTAATCTTATGGAAGAAATTTATAAAGATATCTCATTTGAATTTCAGTATTTTAAAATGATTTTCTTTGCATTGGAATAAATTCCCCTTTCTTCTTTATGAAATTGCAATGTCCAAATCGCGTAACTATGGCGCATTTGATGAATCAAATAAACTTTCTACTTTTTAGATAACTCCAAAAAGTTTGATAAAGTTTAAAGTTCCCCTAATTGTCAAATACTGTGGAATTTCTCCATTGATCGAAAACAAAAGTTTCTTTCGAAAAACTTAAGGATAGTAAGATAAAGATACCTGCCAAGGAGGAACCTGCCTAACACGGAAACTGTTTTCCAGTACCTAGCGATTCCAATATGACTCTTTAAGTCTGTATCGAAATCCAAAGTAGCTACTTTATGGCACATTTAAAAACTCATTTTTTATTTTAGACGCATTAGCTAGAATCGATTAGCATTTCCCTCTTTTCGATAAAGGAAAAAGGTTTGATACAAATTAAAGTTCCCTAAATGTCTAAAGTGTATCAAATGCTGTGGAATTTCTCCGTTTATCGAAAACAAGACAGCTTTATTGAAAAACGTAAGGTTAACCAGACATATATAACTACTGAGAGGAAACCTGCCTAACACGGAAATTGTTTTCCAGTGCCTAGCGATTCCAACATGATTCTTCGAGTCTGTATCGAAATCCAAAGTAGCTAGTTTCTGTCACATTTACTAGCTCATTTTTTATTTTAGGCGCATTAGCTAGAATCAATTAGCATTTTCTTCTTTTCGATAAAGGCAGAAGGTTTGATACAAGTTAAAGTTCCGTAAATGTCTAAAGTGTGTCTAATGCTGTGGAATTTCTCCGTTTATCGAAAACAAAGGAGTGTTATCGAAAAATAGAAAAGTAAACAGACAAATATATCCGCTAATAGGGAATTCTATAACTAAAATAAAACTTCAATGGACTTCATTTTTGGTATTTTGGATAATTTTAATTTTCCAATCCTTACCAACGTGGTATTAGATGATGGGTCTGGAAAAGGTAGAAGAAACGCCCCCCCCCCCCCCAAAAAAAAAGAGGCATTAGGCCCCAAATTGACAGTAGGGCAGACCAAGGATGAAAGTTAACTTCATGTAAGAGAGGACTAGGGGAAGTTGAGAATGATAAAAAAAAACTAAACTACTGAATAAGAAAAAAATTGAAGAAAAAGAAAAATGGTAAAAGAACAAGTGAAGCGTGCGATTAGAGCCAGACAAATGAAGAGGGGCCCGATGGGCCACAGCTGGTCCAGAATGAGTGCCCAAGTAGTCAGAATGGGTCAAGAACTTGGAGAATAGTATCTACAATGAAGAAAAACAATGAGACAAAACATTATGAAAAACAGAAGAAAAATACCAATAGCCTGAGGCTAAAAGTAAAATGTTTCACTGGGCGGTTTCACCGTCAATGTCACCTGGCAATGTTTCACCGTCCCCTGGTGGTAGTAAAAATAAAATTGATACGAGAAGATAGGGGAGAGTGAAAAGACTTTATTTTGTGAATTTTATAATTTTTGGACAAACAGTATACTAAAGGTTTGAAGAAACAAAACTTTAAAGCGCCCCCTTGAGGCGAAGAAGGGAGTTAAAATTAAGAAACATATGTCCATATTTTTTATTCAATTTTAGACACAATTTGATGTTAGTCTTATAATTTTCCTATGAGTGCAAGATACCGTACCAGAGTATGAAAAAAATCGCCGCTAAGTATATTCCGTTAGAGCATTTTAAGCCCAGGGGTCTAAAATTAACGGTGGATTGACAAAAGAAAGGTAGATTTAGAAAGGTTATGAGATTACCCTTATTTTAATATCTTACATGAGTGGGGTAAAATAATTTTGAAAAATCCTCTTTCCTGAAGCGACACTTAAAATCTTGAAAACACATAATTTGCAGTCCAGTTTTGTTTTAACAATAGCATTCTAATATTAAGAGATATGGGACAGCTTAGGAGGGCTAAAATAAGAGAAACATTGAAAATCAAAGACAAACTGGCGCCGCCAAATTCACTAGAAAACTTCTATATCAACAACTGAAACCCCAACTGATAACTTAAACCACTATGCCTGCTAACCCATATCGGTTAATAACAAAAGCGAATGGAAAAGAACATATACTCCTTTGGGAAATCATGACTTACACCAGAAGCGCGGTAAGTTTGACTCTTCTGAAAGCTTCCTTTCTCTCGCCCTCTCTCTCGCACTTCGAGATATATTTTCTGCTGCTGCAAACTGCTCGTTTACCTCGAGGAGACCTCTCTGCTCGATGGCAAACCTCTCGCTTACTTCGAGATACTGGCTCCTATCGGCAGGATAAGCTCCCTACCGAATCTGTTATACATTACCTAATTTGGCAGCCTATCGCTTACTTGGCGAGTTAGGTAGTAATTATAAGTGAAATACATAAGCGTTCGCTCCGAAATTACAAGAAGCAATACTAGTTCATGATTTGAGAGGAAAAGAAAACGTTAAGAACATCACTGCCTTAATATCATTAACTACAATAAAATAATATTAATAAACAATTTGTCATAGTAATATATTTATATACATATTTCACGTTGATAATTTTTTTTACTGTTCATTTAATAATAACTGTTATTGCATATAAAATATGTGCGATGATTAGCTTTGTTTTAGGGATTTTTTTTATTCAAATTTCTGCAAAATTTCATGCTTGTAATTACGACAGAACAGCTGATTTTTATATGTTGTCTGTATAACTAAATAATATAATCATAAAGATGACATCAATTAATTACATTTTTTATTTGACGGGTAGATAAAATTGTTTAATGATATAATTTTTGCGAGTAACAATAAAATTACACCTATTGATACTTAAAGCGGAATTTCTATAAAAGTATATCATCCTTTCTATTTTTAAAAGTTAATTAACATTTATTTAATGTGGATAAATCATTCCAACTCAACTATACCAATTCTCTCGTGATATAACATATTAATGAAGTGTGGAATATTTTATATAAATATATATCTATAAACTTTTTTTTATAAATAAAATACTACATCAAATCGAAAACCCAGTATGCAGTTAATAAGAAGTTTCTGTGTCATAGAAAATATTTCATCTCTCGTAAATTTAACTTCGAAATTAGTACCAAGATTTTACAAATAAATAAATGATTTTTAAAATGCGAAAACTTTCATTAGTTCTAAGAATTTTAAGCGTTAATTTCATAATTTAATATTGCTCAAGTGAAATAATAAATATTTGACCTCTAATCCAATTGTTACAGAAATTGGAGATGAGAAAATAAAAATGTTAAATATTAAGTAAATTTGCTATAGATATAGTATCAGAGATTTTAACTAAATTATATAAATCGCAATTTTAAAAATTTGATGTAGTTTTTTAAGTCATTGATTAAAGTCATAAATTCTCTTAATTTCTAAAATGGTGTGAAATTAATAATAATAATTAAAAAAAAATAATTTGTAAAGATGTTTTATCAACAGAATAAATAAAACAACAAGCTGCTCAACAAGCGCAAAACGTTTTGACACATTTACAAATTCATTTTTTAACGGAAAGATATAAAATTGGAAAGCCTGTCCAGGGAAACGATTTGGAATCAAACTGCTTTTTCCATTTTTTGATCAATCAATTATCCATTGAGTTATAATCGGTTTTGATCACGTGACACGACATTTTCTACCCCTACTGACTAGATTTTCTTCTTTCGTTCGGAAGTTCAGTTCAAAATGCCAACTTTGACAGTATTTTCTGAAAGATCTATTGCGTTTACAAGAAAACGGAAAAAACAGTTCGATGACATAGTTTCTGAATAACAACACCTTCTGGTTTCATGCGTTTATGAACAAAAATGAATTAAAACTTATGTCAGAAAGTTGACCCTTTGGATTTGAGAACAGCCTTAACAAACTCATGAGGGAACAATTAGTTATATGGCAATGTCTGCAAATTTCACGCATTTTCGTTTTAAATCACTTCAATGATTGTCAAAATATTTGCATTCTTCAGTGGATTTTGTTCTTCTTTTTCTGGGAAGGAGAGGAGGGGGGGGGGGGACTCTTAATATGTATTTACTTTTTTAAATGTTTTTAGTGAAAAACTAATCGTTCAATGGGGATCATGACCCCCATAAACTCCTTTTTGGATCCACTTTTGGAAAAAAAAAAAAATATATTATTGATGTGTGACAAACTGAGTCATCGAAAGAGCTAAAATTTTACAAAAACGAATCCTCATTACTTAGCAGTGTTTTAATCCACCCGCTAATATAAAATAAGCAATAAAAATCTGTTTTCATAAAATTTTATACTGTAAAAAGTTAATCTAAATAATCAATGCTGCAACTGTAGTAACAGGAACTCAAAATAAGATTTATTTTCTGTCTTAAGGCTGTTCTCAAACCAAAAAGGGCAACTTTCTGACGTAAGTTTTAATTTTTTTTTTTTCGAAAATGCATGAAACTACACTGCAAATAGAAGCGTCTTAAATTTAGACACATATGTGACTGAAAAAGAATTTTAGACACTTAAGTGTCTTAATCTGAAAATTAAGACACTATAGATGTCTTAATTTAAGATACATAAGCGTCTTACTATGACCATGGTGTAAACGAACTGAGAATAATGTCTAAAATATCCGCAAACGTCTTATTTTAAGACACTTCATTGCTTTAAACGTGTCTTAATTTAAGACGTTTTGATTCTTCCGACGCAATAACCACCAGGGGGCACTAGCACTCCCAGTTGCGCATGCGTTTTAGATGTCTTCGTTCGATGTGGTATACGTTGTAATTCAAACAAAGTTTGTTTTTATGTACGCGTGTATTTTAATTCGTTTTTTGCGAAATGTGAAGTACTGTGATTTTAATTCGTATTAACTTGGAGTATTTATTTATTGAATACATACATCTGACGTGTGTGCTCGACATCAAATGTCTCTTAGAAGCTGTCGTCGATACAAGGGCGGGATAGACGCAGAACAGAAGTAGACGACAGTTGAAGATTACACCCGGAAATTCTACAAAGCGTGTGCAATGGGCTTAGTGTTAACTCGTATCAATTTATATCAATAATATTGTGTTATTCATCTTCGTCCTGTCGAAGCTGGCAAAAAAAAAGAAACTTTTGTCTGGCGGGTCCTGTTTTTAGGATGAAACATCTCATTCTTTAAATATGGCTAGTCGGATGTATTATGGGATTACCTTTTAAACTGATGAAAGTCTTTCTCCCTCACTGTGGTTGTGGTAGTTTTTAAAATTTCAAATCGAGGAATATTTCTTACCTCTTGCAGCAACTCAAGTAAGTTTCTTTATAGTAGTAAAATTAGTGTATTTTATGATTTTATTTATTGTACTAACAAAATCCTGCATGAAATTTAATTAGTTTTGAATCTGTTCGCAAAAAACCCCACTAATTCTAGAAGTATATATTTTTAAACTTATGACGTTCTTTTTTATTACGAATTATATATTCAATGTCAGTTCTTAGTTTCAATGGATAATTTTTATCTCGCAGTAAATGACGGCCACAAGGAAGTAAAGAAAAAAAAAAACTTTGAAAGATGACCTAATGCTTTCTTACTTCCTGGCATAAAACCGCAGATTAAAAAAAGATAAATAAAGTAAATGAGACTGGTCTATTATATGAAGCTGCCTGTAAAAATATACATATGTATTTGATTTGCAATCAACTCTAATACTGATTTTTTTATTATTTTTAATAAAAAAGTAATTTGAAATTTATAATGGGAAAAAGTAAAAACCTCTAACTAGATTTCGTATTTAAAATTGTGGTAACTTTATTTATATGCACTTATACGAAAAATACAAAAATGACAGATGTTACTGTATATATTTAAGACGAAAGAAGTTTGGAAATCATAAGTTATTTTTTCCTCATGTTTTTAATATAGAATATGTACTTATTTGTTTTTATTGATAGTTGAATAGCTTTTGTGAGTACCCTCTGATCTACATAAAAACTTGCCCATGTGGAAATATAAATTTTTTAAAAACATAATTTTTAAATAAGTATTTTCATTTTTTTTTTTTTTTTTGGGGGGGGGGGGGGGATTTTGCATGAATTTTTGTAAAGTTGATATCTTAAATCTTGCACTGATTATAATGAAAGTTTTGAACTTTTAGAGTAGGACAAGTTTAAAAACGCAAATATATTTAACAAAAATACCAAAGTCATTTTTTCCCCAATGTTATTAAAGTAGAATATTTATTTATTTATTTTCATTATTCATAGTTAAATGGCTGTTGTGATTATCAAGTGATGTATATGTAAAATTGCCTATGTGGCAATATATTTTTTTATATTTTAATTTTTTTTTTGGGGGGGGGGGGATTTTTGCAATTTTCGTACATCTGATATTTTAAATCTTTTTCCACATTCAACCGAGTATAATAAATATTTTGAACTTTTAGAGTAGGACAAGATTATAAAATATATATATATATTTATCTATGTACCTTAAAAGCCCTTAATAGCGAACACTTCGGGACCGCGGAATTTGTCCGATAATTGGAGATGTCTACTTTTTTGAGGTAAAAATATACAAATATGTATGTCTGCTGATTAAAAAAGTATTCGTTAAATAGAGGTGTTCGCTATTCGAGAATGTCCATTAACCTCCACAACGGATACTCCCGAATACCGGACATCTCAATTTAGACAACTATAATGCAGGGTTGCGTTTTTTGCAAAAGTACTTCTTGATTAAAGGAAGGGCAAACTGGGTAGTGCCCCCAAATTTGATGTGCAATATTTGTAAAGCTTATATTTTAAATCTGTTTCGAAATTGTACTGATTATAATCAATATTTTGAACTTTTAAAGTAAAATAAGGTTAAAAACAAAATAAATTTAAAAAAATCTAATATTTAGATAAATATTTTTTGTTTTTTAATCTTGTTCTACTCCTGAAGTTCAAGATATCGATTATAATCAGTACAATGTCGTAAAAGATTTAAATTATCAACGTAACGAAAATTGTATACCAAAACTGAGAGCACCAAAAAAACAGGCTGTATTGGGGGGGGGGGGGAGGGGCAGGACCACAGCCAAATATTTTTCCAGGATTCAACGTGGTCAAACATGGCTACGTATGATGCTTACAAAAAAATGGATGCGATTCAGACGTTTGAAGTGTCTGAAATTCAAACGCAAAAAGTGTCTGAAAAAATTCAGACATTTTAAAATGTCTGAAAATTGAACACTCCATTTCAGACACTTAAGTGTCTGAATTTCAGACATTTTAATTTAGAGTGTAGCAGGTGGCGTTGTTCAGAAACTATGTAATTGAGCTGTTTTTTCGATTTTTTGCAAACGCAATAGATCTTTCAGAAAATAGTGTCAAATTGGGCGTTTTGAACCAAATTTCCGCGCGAAGGAAGAAAGAGCACTCAAGAACGGGCGAAAAATTTGTTTGTCACGTGATCAAAATGGCTTATAACGCAATAGGTAATTGATTGATCAAAAAATGGAAAAAACAGTTCAATTCTAAATCGCTTCCATGCCAGGTTTTCCAATTTTATATCTTTCCGTTAAAAAGGAATTTGTAAACGTGTCAAAACGTTTTGCGTTTGTTGAACAGAGCAGTTAAGAACAGCCTTAATCATAAAAGATGAACTATATTTAATACAGTTAAACTCAATTAATATGAGGTGTTTGATATTGATAAAATATCTTATAGTTCATAAAATCCACGGAAATAATAAAAATCATAAAAAAATCACACATAATTTAGCACAAAAATTATTACAATCGTTGCTCTAATTGTAACTTTGTACAATCTTTGGATTTTTTTTTAAATATTCGGCAGCATTTGTGTTTCAAATAACAGTAAATTATCAAGATATAAGTTCTTATCAAAATTTGCATTTGTCTTACTGGTAAAAATAGCAACAATAGCAGTAATAATCTAAATTATCATATTATATCACTGAAATTTCCACTTCTCCCCCAGGCCCTTCTTCTACACTCTCTAGTCGGTGTAGCATCGCCTGGCACGGTATAATTACTGCCTCCCTGCTGTTTTCTCCCCAAAGGTCAAGATGGGAGATTGTAAAGAGAGAGTGGTTTATTAAAGGGGCATTCGCGTGTGTTACTTGGCGTTGAAACAAAGAGATTTCGCCAAGCGCTCAATTATAGAATATCAATGTTCAATCATGAATACATCAATCGGCAGGGGCTGTTTTTCAGAAATTATGTAATCGAAAGACTTTTCAGTTTTTTTTGGTAAACGTAAAAGATCTTTCAGAAAATGCCATCAAAATGGGCATTTTGAACCGAATTTTTGGAGGAAAAAAAATAGTCACAGAGAGTTGAAGAAATGGTTATCATTCGACCAAAATCACTTAGCATTCACTAATTAATTTATTTATCAAAATCTGCCAACTTTGTACTTTTAAAAAGGAGTTATTTCTTGTGTCAAGTTTACATGGACATATCATGAACATTGATTATACCAGGATCAAATTTGTTTTTCTACATAGCAGATTTGGAATTAATTATTTGCAGGATGTGTCAGGCAGGCAGTATGTTTTTCAAAAATAGTAATAACCATAATGAACTTCCGTTGATGGAAACATAGAAAATATACATTAAGGGCAAAATTCTCAAATTAAAAAGGGCAACTTTATGACATAAGTTTTAATTTATTTTTGTTCGGAAATGCTTAAAATTAGCAAGTGTTGTTGTTCAGAAACTATCTAATCTGTTTTTTCCGGGTTTTTTTTTTTTTTTTTTGGCAAACGCATCTTTTCAGATTCTTTGCAATAGATCTCTCAGAAAATAGTGTCAAAGTGGGTGTTTTGAACCGAATTTCCGTGCGAAAGAAGACTAACCACTCAAGAAAGGGTGAAAAATGTGTTTGTCACGTGATCAAAATCGCGTATAACTCAATCAGTAATTTGTTCATCAAAAAATTAAAAACACAATTCGATTCCATATCACTTCCATAGTCAGATCTTTCAATTTTATATCTTCCTGCTAAAAAATGAATTTGTAAATGTGTCAAACGTTTTGCGCTTGTTGAGCAGAACTTTTCAGAACAGCCTTGAGGTGGTTGGTTCTCAAATTCCCTGCTCAATAACGTGAGGCTTTCTGACAGATTTTCTTACTAATTTTCAACTGTAAAGGTATAAAGTTGCCAAGTCGGACGATTGAAACGGTTGGAAATGAATATTAATTTCCATATTTTGTAAAATAAATTACTTATTGAGTTATAGAAATTCTTGTCATATGCTGGCAGGTTTTTCTTCTTTCCCGGGCTATCACTTAGTGAAATTTTATTCAAAATGCTGACTTTGACAGTATTTTTTACAGTATTTTTGATAGATCTTTTGCCTTTATCAAAAAATGGGCAACACCATTCGATTACGAAGGTCCTGAATAAGAAAACTTGCCCATTTTATACATTTCTAGTCAATAATTAATTCAAAAATGTGTCAGAAACTAGTTCCTTTGGATTTGAGAACAGCCATAATAAATTACAAAGAAATATTTTCAAAAATATATTTTTATTATACAACTTTCATTTGTATTTTATTCTAAATTACGTCAATTTTTTTAATGAATCTTTATTTGAATGTTGAAAAGTCTTTAGTTTCTAAATAATAATTAAGGCAGCTGTTGTGTAATTGTCTTGAAGAGACATAATCTATAATATACTGAAAAAGTTTGACCCGACCTATCATATCTAATTATTTATTTCATGGGCCGGAGTAGATCTGTTTTTTTCTTATTTTTGTCCAAAATTTTAATTTTACACTGATCTGGCCAAGAGAGTTTTCGTGTGGGCCGGGCTGGGCTGAACCTAGTCCTAGAAATTCGACCCGGTGCAGACGTTCAGCTCTGACCCGAATTTTCTCTTTGCTGATTGTAAGCGTGAGAACATCAAAATATGTTGCGACAAAAAATGTTAATAAATTAAAACAATAAAATATGTGTATACAATATAATTAATATAGCTTTTATTGTAAAGTTTTTATTTCATTAAAACTGCACAAACAATAATAAATAAATACAATATGTAATTATTTGCCACTGGATATGACTGAAATTTTAAGTGAACATTTCCAATTACCTTTTATATAATATTTTATAAATATATATTTATAAAAGAAATATTATTATAAAAAGAGCAAAAGTTCATTTTTATGCAGTATAATATAGCGTTTAGCATACATTGTATATATCGGTGAAGTTAGGTTTCATTATTTAAATGTAAATACTGTAACTAAATTTAAATATTGATATTTAACCCTTTCGGGTTTGGTGTACTATTAATAGTACGTGTTTTTTCATCGAGTATTATTTTGCTGTAACAATTATTTAGTTATTTTTTACATATAGAAATGATAGTTTATGGCTATGCCTTTCTTATTATGGTTTCATTTACGTTTTGCCATTTAGTAATAATAATAATACTAAATGTTTACGTAATTCTTTTTGCACCGTGCTGGGCAACATATAACAATGATATGTTCCCGCACCATGTTGGTTAAATCAAAGTAAAATTGCGTAATTTGTTATTTCTGTTTGTATAAATATTTTTTTATAAAATATAATTATGAGTGTAAAATTATAATGTTTATATATTTAAGTAAAATAGGAGTGTAAGTTCATACAAAAATTATTAAGTTGATTTTAAATATTAAATATATATATTTTTTTAAAAATTGTTGTATTGTAAAATGAATGTATAATGTTGAATAGAGTTCGGATCTCAGATAACAACAATAGCCAGACGCCATGGTGTCGTTTTATGACAAGCCAGTGGAAAGTGGTGTATAATTAGAAATCGTAAAATAATAAAAGTGTTGGGATAAATTTATGGCTTTTCAGACCACCCAAACTTTAAGGCATATAATAATATTAAAGTATATGTAAGGGGCCATTTGCAGACTGTTAGCTAATAGGCCTATCGAAGGATAATGCAAAATCTTCTCACATCCAATAAGGGTGGACTAGACAAATAGTTACACCCACTGCAGGAGTTGGTGTGCCAGAAGAAAAAGGTTTGAAAAAGGGAGTCTGAAAAAAGATGTCGAGGACGCAGGAGCTCTCCTGAAAGCCCGTGCAATGAATCCAGAAAGCCCAAGTAATGCCCAGGCGAGATGGACATATCGGAGTGAGCCTAAGCAAGCCTAATTGAGGATGTCTTCCTGATGTTAAAATAAAGTGGATTGTTCTACTGAGGTCCGTAGCTATGCATCCTGCCATCCCGATATCGCCACTCTGATAAGAAGCGGATTCCTGATGACATATGGATATGATCCTTAGCAACGCGACAACTCTGAATTTGATGAATAAAGGCCATCATCCCGTATATGAAATAAGGTACTACCTTAAACTTTTTCTTTTACCACTTGAAATTATATAAGAAATTATAAATATCCTTTTCTGATATTTTATGGTAGAGAGCAATCTGAGATCCAACAAAACCAATAATTAAATATAATTAAGGTAATTTAAAAATGAAAGAGAATTATTCTTTTAGCAAAAAGAAAAATATATAATAATAAGAGTAAAATGAAAAAATTGTCTTTTTTTTAAGATTAAATATACATAAAATAATGAGAAGCAAACAAAAGTGTTGCTTTCTTTTTTTTGAATTAATATTATGTATTTCTGTATATAGTTGTGTTCAATGTAAATAAAATATTTAACCAAGTTTTAAAAAGTTTCTGTAATTATTTAATTGATAATGTTTAAGGTGTGTCAATTTATTTTTACAGCTTAAATTTTAGTTTAATTCATAAGTGGAAGAGTTCGTCTAAATAATTCACAACGCAAACTCTTAATTTTATTCGTAATTAATTAAATTTAATAATTACATTTTGACGTGGATTATAATTTAATTTTATTAATTAATCGCGTTGCTCTTCTGCTAGAATTACGTAATTACGATCACTTATGTTATTTGAATTTATCTAAGGTATATAAAATTATATACCAATTTACTATGAGGTTGCTTGGATGATTTGGACCAATTAACAATTTTGGATGTAAATTAAATAGGAGATAAACAAGTGTAATTATCTGTCCAGTATCCCCCTCATTCAAGTAAAATGGTGCTATGACTCAGGAACGTTCATCTGAGGTCATTAGAAATAATAATAATAATAATAATAATAATAATAATAAAGGAAAATAAATTTAAGTATTATTTTAATGTCACAATTTTAAAGATATTGTAGGTATGTAAGTTTAATTGATTAAAATTTTATTAAAATTAATTTTATTATTGTAACAATAATGACACACATATAATAATTTAAATAAATAAAATGAATAATATATGTTAGCAATAAAAAAAAAAAAAGGAAATGAAAAAAATTAATTCTGGGATTTATAATAGGTAAATTTAGGAATTACAATTTTTTTTTTCTCTCTTTTCTCTGTTGGTTGGATCTCAGTTACCATTGAGAAATAATGGCATTCACATCACGGATGACACATTTGTAAAAATATTTTTTTTTTTCATATACTGTATAAATAATAATAAGAAGAATAATGAGTAAAATTTTATAATATGACTGGTATAAAAATGATTGAAAGGTCAATAGATCATGATTTTTGAAATTGTATCAAGGTGATACAAAAGAAAATTTATGAGTCGTACTACGAAGTAGTAGTACAGTATTTATATATATATATATAGAAAAAAATAAGATTGTTGTTTCTGTAGAAAAAGACAGATATTCTTCTGTTAAATGAAATTATGTTGTTTTTTATATATACGTGTATTATAAACATTTTAGGGGTATTTATGTGTGTAAAAGAATAATCTACAAAACAACTTCATCTCCTAAAAAAAAATTTTTTTTTTAAATTTTAGTGCTGTTGTTTTTATGTATTTATGCAATTTAGAATATTTTCATACATATGTTGTAATATAGAGAAAATAGTATGAGATGCAAAATATTCTTTTAAGAGGTATAGGATCTATTTTGAATTGATATTTTGAAAAAGTATACATTGATTACTAATATTTGTTAAAAATGACTCAGACGTTGGATATAGATACACGTATTAAGTTAGTGTCACCATTTGACAATAAAAAGAACAAAAACATTATATTTTTCTTAGATGAATTTGATAATATTTTGAATTCGAAAGATATACAGGAAGAAACTAAATTATTAATTTTAAAGGCTAAAATTACTGGGGACGCAAAACATATTCTAAGTAAACAGATTGAAATATATAATGAGACCAATTATAATTTATTTAAAAATAATTTGGTGGAGTTATTTGGTACAAAACTAAGCTTCCTTAATGCTCAGAGCAATTTCCTAAATTTAAAACAGGCCGCAAGTCAAACGATAGAGGATTTCATTTTGGAGTTTAAAAAGGGTGTAAAATCTTATATCGAAAGTGCAGGCGAAAATGTGGATAATAAGGAAGAGAATTTTATCGAAATCTTAAAAATGTCGAATATTTTAAATGCAATTAGACAGGATATTGCACTAGATGTTCGTAAAAATGCGCCCAGGTCTTTCAAAGAGGCATACGAAAAAGTAAAGGATTTAAATTTGGGTCAAACAGTATATTTAAAATGTATTGGAAAACCAGGCGCATTAGAGCCAAAATTTCAAGGACCCTACGAAGTTACTAAAAAGTTTAGAAACTTTAATTATTTATTACAACATGTTCCAGATAAATCAATAGAGCCGATCAAACGACATATGGATCAGCTGTACGCTCCGAAATATGCAACAGGTCATACAGAGGCGGAAATTACGAATTTACAGGGGTCTCAGAAAAAAATTAAGGGTGATAAAATTACAAAAATAAATGTGGCATTTGTCAGAGAAAATCGCACTCAACCGAAAATTGTTGGTTTGAATTAGACAAAAATACGAGTCAAAACGGTGACAAAGTTACTAAAAAGTATTATAAAAAAAATAATAAATATTCTGAGAATGTAGACCCATATTTAAAGTATCAAAGACATTACGATGATAAAAATATGTCGTTATATGGTTATACACCATATACAAACTTATACGGGGATGTTATACAAGATCATTACCTTTCCCCCCCTCCCCAGTATTATCCATGGGATATGAATTGGTATTAAAAATAAATCAAAATACATAATTAATCGAATTTCAAAATTTCAAAATTTTCAAAATTTAAAAATAAATTTTTCTCTTTTAGGTAAAAAAATTGAAACAAAATTAATAACTTGCCTTTTTAAAATTCAAAATAATAATAAGAAAGGATAGGAACATGGGAACGCCAATTTGTCTCAGGGTTACAATATTGAGCAAATGTGCAGGGCGCACCCGAAAACATACTTATAAAATTATGAAATGTGCTTCACAAAACTTCACTGGAGCAGTGAAATATTTCTCTCCAGGCAAAAGTTATATATTCTTTTTTCTTTTCGAATATGAATTAGAAAATATAAAATCTTAACAAAGCCAAATAACATTAAAACTCAATTAATTTAATAGTGAATAATGTTGGAGTAATTTTCAAAAAAAAAAAAAAAAAAAAAAGAGAATTTTTTCTGTCTTCTATAAGGGTAGCCTTTGCTAATAGCCTTACAATTTAGATGACAGAATTTCAGAATTACTCTTTAAAATGAGTAGGTGTAAGCTATTAGGTTCAGGGTAGTTAGAACAGCTTTATAGCATACTTATATATATATTTTTTTTCCGTATATAAATATATGGTTGACAAGGAATAAATTATTAGTGCACTCTATATTAGGATAGCGGTCAGCTATAAGCCTAAATATAATAAAATATACAAAAAGTGCTAAGATTTATTCCGGTAGTTCAATTACAACTTATATGCTAAAGTCTAGAATTTAGACAGCAGGGATAAGTTTTATGAACAAAAGTGTTAAAAAAAAAAAAAAAAAAAAAAAGGATTTTGGTGTAGCACATTGGTTTTTAAAAAAAACATATATATATATGACAATGGACAAGGCAAGTTATTTCAATATGATTGCACACAAAATTATAGTAATCAAATACACAAATAATTAATTGAAGTAAAAATTAAAATTTTCTCACCAAAGGCTTTCTGTATAGGGTGCAATTTTGGCCTACGGCTGGGTATGCACCAACACCATCAAAATATTTGTAGTAAACTTATTCAAAGGTAAATCAGGGTGTTGGTCATCACTTGGTCATTCACTTCAGGATTCTTGGCTGAAAAAGGAATCGAAGAAAAAATTAAGTATGGTATAATTACTAGATGTTATGCTCAGAAACAATAAAATTAGTAATATTATATTGTAAAAAGTAGCATTTTGAGTTTTATTTAGGAAAACTTTTGATTTTTAGGTTTTACACATTTATGGAGTGTCTAGCTTAGTGTATAGTTCCTAGATTTAATACAAAAAATAATAAATAAAAATATAAGTTGGTGTTGTTTTCAAAATAAACAACAAAAGGTATAGCAATTAGCATTTACAGTTAAAATTTATGGAATTTTCAGCAAAATTAACATTAGACAAACATAGTTTATATTATATTTAACTTGATAAGCTAATTTACTTTTATTAACGGTATTCAATTAGAATTAAAGTAGGCTTAAATCCAAGTTAAATTAATTAATAACATTGTTGTAATGTAAAATTTTATGTAAGACTATTATATTTTTATTGTATATATATAAATATGCGAATTTAATAATTAATAAAATGTATTAGCAAAATTATTTAATATAAATATTAAATGACATCTTGCTGAAATCAGCTAGAAATTAGTTTTTTTTTTTGAATAAAATATTTTATAAATTTATGTTATTTTAGAATTTAAGCATTTTTTTTCTTTACTTTCCCTTAGAATTAAATGCAATTCTAAATTTAACACATAAATATACATAGGATTGATAAATTTGAGTGTGTGAGTTCATAAAATTTTTGTTATATAATTTGGCCAATTTAACATAAGGAAACAAAATAAATAAATAAATATATTTATATATATTGGTTTTTTTTAATTAAAATATGTAGTATGGCTTAATAAATTAATTTTTTTAATTTTTTTTTCTAGTACGTACAGTAATTATTTTAAAAACTTAATCTGTAACAATTGGGTGTAGATATTTATGAGTATACAAAGATTCTTTTCTGCTGGCAGAAATTCTTTGGTTCGGCCGAGTACTCATGGGTTACTACATACGATTTTACGTAGTAATTATCATTTGCTTTTGTATTTTTAAAATTATACAAGTGTATTAATTACATTTTTTTATAATTAAATAATAATTATTAATGTTTGATTAATAATAATAATTTATTATCTTTTATTTTTAAACATATCATTAAATTCTAGACAGTAGGATTCACATACGGAATGTTAATGATAAATAAAATTTTGAATAAATAAATTTTTATTTCATTCAGTAAAAAAATAAAAAATAAAAATAAAAATAAATAAATATGAAAATTTAACAATCTTTTAAGATAGAATTGTTGGCTAAATAAATAATTGAGACAATAATAATAAAGACAAAAAAAATTGTTCTCTTCTTCGTCAATGGCATTTTCTGACAACACTATTTAATAGTATTAAATGAAGGTGCATTTTAAGGTCAGCGTAATGCATATTTTGCATTTTGAGAGGCCGTAGAAGTCATATTTCCGTGTTGTTTACAATTTAATAGTAAACAATTTCATGAATCAAAATTTGTGTTTGTTAGAAAGGTCTAAAAATATACAATGTAATCAGTTAAAGAAAATTATATGCATTTTTTCTTAAATCCTGAAAGGCAATTTTGTTTAGATTTGAACCTGACAGCATAAAAGGCACGCTCGCTTCAGTTGCAGTACGAGGCAGGAAAATTCAAATGCTAGAATCGCCATTTTCCCCTGCAAAATAATAAAAAAAGCAGAAGGTTTACATTAGATATGATACAAATACATACACTGTTTATGCATAGATTATGTTAAAAATTACATACAGGCATGCACAGTTAGTTAAGAAGAAAGTATATCAAGAAATTATACTAATTAATAAGGTAATTACAAGCATGAAATGGTTTTAAAATACATACTTTTGGAAGTCGTAAAATTTTGTCACAGCCCAATTCACCTCAGCAGAAAGTGATTAGTAGCTTGACCAACCCCTCTTTTCGGGAGGATGGGGGACGGTCAAAAACTGGTTTTATTCTATTTTCCTTCTTTTTTTTTCTACCCTGTTTTGATGCTCGTCTCGGGTAAAGAGGGAGAGCATTACGTAATGATATATTAAAGGAGATGAAATAGCTTGTATATTTTGACATATCATACATGTTAGTAGTAACAAATAAATAAATAAAATAAGGTAACCAGTTTGTATACAATATTTGTCTGATTATAATTTGAATACATCAGATTAATTATGTGAAAAATAACATGTCATACGACAAGCATTGTATTTACTTTTATTCAGTATAAAATGTGTTTTAAATGAAACACTGTGTCATAAGGATATATGTGATGAAATAATATGTCAAATGTGTATGCCATTATTTTTCCTGTAATTAGGTTTATTTCGGCATATTAGTTTCATACAAAATTATAGCTTTGAATGTATTTTGGGCACTTAAACTGTAAAGTTACAAAATTATTAAACATGTGTGTGGTAAAGAAAAAAGGCTTCGAGAAAGTTGTCAGATTTTCAGTACAGATGTCTTCTATAAATGTGAATGTCAACAGACAACTATGCTATCATGCGTTGAACTTTCTGTTATGAAAAATAGAAGAACTTCTTATAAAATATACCAGAACCATTGATAATTGAACTTTACAGACTTAGCTCAAAAACTGTGTAGATACACAGTCATATGGACACGTACATTCTTTTATGCTTTACAAAAAAAAAAAAAAAAAAACCAGCAATCAGTTTTTATTTTTTTTCTGACCTCCGGGAGAGATGCTGGGCAACATATAACAATAATATGTTCCCGCACCATGTTGGTTAAATCAAAGTAAAATTGCGTAATTTGTTATTTCTGTTTGTATAAATATTTTTTTATAAAATATAATTATGAGTGTAAAATTATAATGTTTATATATTTAAGTAAAATAGGAGTGTAAGTTCATACAAAAATTATTAAGTTGATTTTAAATATTAAATATATATATTTTAAAAAAAATTGTTGTATTGTAAAATGAATGTATAATGTTGAATAGAGTTCGGATCTCAGATAACAACAATAGCCAGACGCCATGGTGTCGTTTTATGACAAGTCAGTGGAAAGTGGTGTATAATTAGAAATCGTAAAATAATAAAAATGTTGGAATAAATTTATGGCCTTAATAAAAGTGTTGGGATAAATTTATGGCTTTTCAGACCACCCAAACTTTAAGGCATATAATAATATTAAAGTATATGTAAGGGGCCATTTGCAGACTGTTAGCTAATAGGCCTATCGAAGAATAATGCAAAATCTTCTCACATCCAATAAGGGTGGACTAGACAAATAGTTACACCCACTGCAGGAGTTGGTGTGCCAGGAGAAAAAGGTTTGAAAAAGGGAGTCTGAAAAAAGATGTCGAGGACGCAGGAGCTCTCCTGAAAGCTCGTGCAATGAATCCTGAAAGCCCGTGCAATGAATCCAGAAAGCCCAAGTAATGCCCAGGCGAGATGGGCATATCGGAGTGAGCCTAAGCAAGCGTAATTGAGGATGTCTTCCTGATGTTAAAATAAAGTGGATTGTTCTACTGAGGTCCGTAGCTATGCATCCTGCCATCCCGATATCGCCGCTCTGATAAGAAGCGGATTCCTGATGACATATGGATATGATCCTTAGCAACGCGACAACTCTGAATTTGATGAATAAAGGCCATCATCCCGTATATGAAATAAGGTACTACCTTAAACTTTTTCTTTTACCACTTGAAATTATATAAGAAATTATAAATATCCTTTTCTGATATTTTATGGTAGAGAGCAATCTGAGATCCAACAAAACCAATAATTAAATATAATTAAGGTAATTTAAAAATGAAAGAGAATTATTCTTTTAGCAAAAAGAAAAATATATAATAATAAGAGTAAAATGAAAAAATTGTCTTTTTTTTTAAGATTAAATATACATAAAATAATGAGAAGCAAACAAAAGTGTTGCTTTCTTTTTTTTGAATTAATATTATGTATTTCTGTATATAGTTGTGTTCAATGTAAATAAAATATTTAACCAAATTTTAAAAAGTTTCTGTAATTATTTAATTGATAATGTTTAAGGTGTGTCAATTTATTTTTACAGCTTAAATTTTAGTTTAATTCATAAGTGGAAGAGTTCGTCTAAATAATTCACAACGCAAACTCTTAATTTTATTCGTAATTAATTAAATTTAATAATTACATTTTGACGCGGATTATAATTTAATTTTATTAATTAATCGCGTTGCTCTTCTGCTAGAATTACGTAATTACGATCACTTATGTTATTTGAATTTATCTAAGGTATATAAAATTATATACCAATTTACTATGAGGTTGCTTGGATGATTTGGACCAATTAACAATTTTGGATGTAAATTAAATAGGAGATAAACAAGTGTAATTATCTGTCCAGCACACCGTTGGCGGTTCCTTTATTTTATACATATGTTTCACTCTTTGAATTTGAAATATATGTTTCTTTTCTGAAAGAATCATGTATGATAAAACGCAAAAAATATTAGCAATTTGTAACACTCTCTTACATCCTGTTGTATTACGTTATTTTCCAAACGTCTTCAAAATATCTTGCTTAGCCTATTTTCACATAAAAATGAGTTTAATAGTACACAAAACATTCATTAGATTTCAGACAATGAAATATTCGTTAAACTTCAGTAAGTCTATTTGGATAGCTAGGATTAACATTATTGAAGTAATAATTTATTTCTCAAAATGGAAACTATTCGGACCCGACAGGGTTAAAGTAGTAATCTATTATTTTATTTTATTGAATTATTATTCTCATTAGATTATTTATGTAAATTGCTTATATAACTTAATTTTTTCAAATTAAATTAATTTTAAATTAAATAAAAATTACTCTTGTATTCTGTGATATTAGAACTTTTTCTACGTGTTCCTTCCTTCCTTTTTGTTTGTTTGCTTGTTTAATTTATTGATGTTTATTATATTTGACTTAATAGTCTGAAATTAAATTAATTTTAGAACAAATAAAAGTTACTCTTTTGGAAAGACAAAATAAAAATTTAAATAAAGGTGAATGTCTTATATGATAAAATACGAATCAAAGAAATTTTGTTCAAACGAGTATTATTTTAATTTCTAAATACTTTTTATGAGCAAAAGTTTTTAAGATAATTAAGGCATTATTAAATAGTGAAAGGCCCATTACATAAAGTAAACCTGCCTTTTCATAACAAGCATATCTTAAAAATTAGTTTTAATCATCCATTTTGTCAGAATTATTGTGAAGATTTCTTGCAACCTCAATAGAATTATCTTGATAAATAACTGGATTTTTTAAACTGGAATATTTTATTTTAGTAATAGTTGTTACTTTTTAATATGATGAAATAAATAAAATTTATGGTCTGTTTTTCTAGAATCTAAAAAGGGTCGTTATAAAATATATTCCTATACATCTGATAAAAAGAATATATTTATATAAACTGATACATTGAACAATCAATAATACGGCACATACAGACATAATAGAGTACAAGTAAAATTTACTGCCGTCTCCCCCCCCCCACATTTTTTTATTAATCAATATTTTTCTAATGGCATAACACACAGGGCCCGACCTATGCAGGGCATGCGGGGCAATTGCCCCAGGTCTCCCTTTTTAAGGGAGGGCCCCCATAAGAGTAACCAGGATTTTCATTAAAAGGTGTCAAATGATTATAATTAGCCAAAAGTGACCAAAATTCATATATTTTCAAACATTTAGGAAGGGAGTGACCCCCCCCCTCCTCCTTTCTGTTTCCAGTATTCCTTCTACCGATTGAAAAAACAAACTATATCAATAGAAGACTGAAAGACCTCCTCCTGGAAGTAAAATGCTGATTTTAACCCTAGAAATATTAAACAATTATTAACGCACTTAATTTTTACTTACTTTCGTGCTAAATGCGGAAAAGAAGTTGATTAAATAATTTATTATGAAACATTAAATGAATAAAGGTAATATTTAAAAACAAAATTGCTAAAAAGTTATTAAAATTTACAAATTACTTGACATATTCAAATTTTAAGTATAATTTTCTTATCAGGTATGCAGAAAAGTCTATATAACTAAATGTTACAAAAATCGGAAGTTGAAATTTTTTCTCAAAAACAAAACGAATAGAAAGTTATGTTTTTTAAATAATTTATGTATCTTTTCTCTATTATCTTCTCAATAGTAAATACACACACACACACACATATGCATATTATAAATTTGTGATGTATCAAATTTTCAAAACAGAAAACTATAATATTCATTTTAATAAAATCAAAATCAATATACTTGTATTTTACTTGTTGCGTACAATTCTATATCTTGTATCCCCAAGTACATCTAAACAATAATATTTTTTAATTGTAGATTATCTTAAATAAAACTTCTTTAGAACTTGTTCTTGCTCAGTATATTAATAAAGATGAAATATTTATTAATAGAGAGAAAGTACAATTAAAAAAAATATATATTTATTTTGTTTGCCATTTTTTTTCTCTTTTTGTGTTCATCCGGAACCAATTCTAAACGGTGCTTATTTTTTGTACAGTAAATAATATTCATTTAACCAAACGAGAGATAAATTGCTTAATACAGTTACCCTACTCAAGGGTTGCAGCTTAAGAGGAATTTAGAGATGGGGAAATTTCTATTGACCCTGTGACCCGTGCCCTGTGATACCATGCGCTCTAGTCTGCGGTTTAAAATAATACTCCCCCTTACTGAAAAAAAAAAAGAAAAAAAATATTGTCCCCTCTCTCTCGTAACTATATTCTGCCCGAAACTTCATTCCTTTCTTAAACTTAATTTTAATCATACGAGTTTAATAAACACAATCGGGAAGCACGTCGATTGATAAAACTCATAAACCAGTTTTCGGGAAGGTACAGATGGTAGGGAAAGGCTCTCACTGTGTTATTTCACTATTTGGCGAAGTCGCTATGAAGTCGCCAAGTGAAGAAGAAAAGAAGCTATCAGGTAGGGAGCCTATCCTCCCGATAGCCTTTACTCTTCGAGATATCTCATCGATTGTAACTCATCGCTTCCCATTGCCATTCTCGTTTCTCGCTCTCGGTCTCTGTTCAACATTTCATATGACATTGGCGAGAATGAGAAATCAGTTTTCGTCCTTCCTCGAAATGTTACTCTCGATGATTCTCATTTCACGCTCGGCCAAGAAGGGCCGAGATGAGATCTCGAGGGGCGAGCTGGACAGAGAAATAGGCATGACAATGAGCTGTGAAATGAAGCTTTAATTTTCAATGTTTTTCTTATTTTAGCCCTACCAAGCTGTCACATACCCGGAGCCCTCCGATAAATATTATTTATTAAATATAAAAATTTCAAAGAGGAAGGTGGGTCGGGTGAATTCCGAGGACGTGAGAGTGGGCGGGGTGCAATTTAAAAAAAATTACCGAACTCTTCCTGTGACATATCATCGAAAAGCCCTTTGACAACTCTTTCATATTATGAACCTTTCTTCCCCCGAAGGTGAAATTCTTGGGTGGGAAGGGGGCGAACAAATTTTTAAAAGCGTAGCCGATTTCCATAATAAATTTAAATATAATTTTAGATGTGTGTTTTTTGTGCAGTCTTCCGGTAAATATTATTTATTGAACTTAAAAATTTTAAAGTGGGGGCTGCAAAAATTCCGGGGCGAAAGAGTGGGCCCAAGGGGGGGGGGAGCAATTTTCAAACATTTTTGGACCCGTCATGTGATATGTTATCGGAAAGCTCTCGAATGACTGTTTTATATTATGAGACTTTCTTCCTCCCCTCCCCAATTTGGCCCCCACTGCGGGGGGTAGTTTTTTCCGTTTTTATCATTTTAGATCGGATTTTCTTATGGAGCCCTCCGATAAATATTATTTATAATATATAAAATGTCAGGACACTTTTCTAAATTTAGCCAAGACCCCTCATGTGACATATCGTTGGAAAGGTTTGTGACTACTTATTGATGGTATGCACTTCCGGTGGCCGTCCCCCCGCTTTGCCCCCCGGGGGGCACTTTTCCAAATGTAGCCAAGACCCCTCATGTGAGATATCATTGGAAAGGTCAGTGACTACTTATTGATGTTATGCACCTCCGGTGACAGTCCCCCCCACTTTGCCCCCCGGGGGACATTTTTCCAAATTCAGCAAAGACACTTCATCTGAGATATCTTTGGAAAGGTCTGTGACTACTCATTGATGTATGCACCTATGGTGTCCGTCCCCCCCACTTTCCCCCCCCGGGGGCACTTTTCCCAAATTTAGTCAAGACCCCTCATGTGAGATATCGTTGGAAAGGTCTGTGACTACTTATTGATGTTATGCACCTCCAGTAACAGCCTCCCCCACTTTGCCCCTCCCCCCCCCCCGAAGGTCACTTTTTCAAATTTAGCCAAGACCCCTCATGTGAGATATCGTTGGAAAGGTCTGTAATTACTTATTGATGTTATGCACCTACGGTGTTCGTCCCCCCACTTTGTCCCCCACCGGGGGGCACTTTTCAAAATTTAGCCAAGACTTCTCATGTGAGATATTGTTGGAAAGGTCTGTGAATACTTATTGATTTTATGCTCCTCAGGTGTCCGTCCCCCCACTTTGCCCCCCTGGGAGACACTTTTCCAAAAATATAGCCAAGACCCCACAAGTGAGGTATCGTTGGAAAGGTCTGTGACTACTTATTGATGTTATGCTCCTCCGGTGTCCGTCCCCCCCACTTTGCCCCCCCCCCCGGGAGACACTTTTTCAAATTTAGCCAAGACCTCACACGTGAGATATTATTGGAAAGGTCTGTGACTACTTATTGATGTTCTGCATTTCCGGTGACCGCCCCCCACTTTTCCCCCACGGGCGACACTTTTCTAAATTTAGCCGAGACCCCTCATGTGACATATTGTTGGAAAGGCCTATGACCACTTACGTTATCCACCTCCCGCACCCCTCCCCCCTTTTGCCCCAACGGGAAGGGCATTTTTATAAATTCAGATCCAGACCACTCATGTGACATATGGTTCGAAAGGCCTAAAGACCTGTGACGACTTATTCATATTATGTAGCTACTGTGCCCCTCCGCTCACTTTGACCCCTCCCCCAAGAGATCTGGTCCGAGGTTCGTTAGTTTCGAGATGATATTTTTTTACAAGATTTTGTAGTGCGTGCACACCACGCCTGCTATACGGTGTCGTATATAGCGGGTAACCTGTTCGGGATTTCATATTACAAGATTACGTATAACTTAGAGGCCCCGATTAAAGGAGGGGCCCACTAGCGGGCGAAGTCACCTAGTCTTTATTAACGCCGACTCATTCCAGTTCACCCGCAGAGGATTCTTGATAAATGTATGACGTATATAATATATAATATATGATGTATAAAAACAATTGGCAAACTGGAGTCATCGAGAAAAAATTTACACAATCGAAAAATATCGAGATGTCCATACAATCGAGAAAATCGAGAAAAGCATCTCGATATCGCCCATCACTAATGCACCTACGGTGTCCCCACCACCACTTTGCTCCGCCCTGGGGGCACGTTTCCAAATTTAGCCTAGACCCCTCATGTGAGATATCGTTGGAAAGGTCTGTGACTACTTATTGATGTTATGCACATCCGTTGACAGTCCCCCCACTTTGCCCCCGTGGGACACTTTTTCAAATTTAGCCAAGACCCCTCATGTGAGATATCGTTGGAAAGCTCTGTGACTACTTATTGATGTTATGCACCTCCCGTGACCGCCCCCCCCATTTCCTCCACGGGGGTGTTTTTCTAAATTTAGTTGAGACCCCTCATGTGACATATTGTTCGAAAGACCTATGACCACTTACTCATGTTATCCACCTCCCGCACCCCTCCCCACCCTTTGCCCCCACGGGGAGGGAATTGTTATAAATTCATATCCAGACCACTCATGTGACATATGGTTGGAAAGGCCTAAAAACGTGTGATGACTTATTCATATTATGCAGCTGCTGTGCCCCTCCGCTCACCTTGACCCCTCCCCCAAGAGATCTGGTCCGAGGTTCATTCGTTTCGAGATTATATTTTTTTACAAGATTTTGTAGTGCGTGCACACCACGGTGCCGTATATAGCGGGTAACCTGTTCGTGATTTCATATTACAAGATTATGTATAAATTAGAGGCCCCGATTAAAGGAGGGGCCCGCTAGCGGCCGAAGTCACCTAGTCTTTATTAACATCGACTCATTCCAGTTGACCCGCAGACGATTCTTGATAAATGTATGATGTATATAATATATGATGTATAAAGGATTCATCGAGAAAAAAATTACACAATCGAAAAATATCGAGATGTCCATACAATCGAGAAAATCGAGAAAAACATCTCGTTATCGCCCATCACTATTCTGAAACACTCTTTCATTTCCATACAAAATTATAATATTTTGATGAAGTGGAAATGTTACATTTTCTACAGGCAAAAGTGCCCTAACATATATACAACTTTTATAGTGTAAATTTATTAAACGATGTAAATTATCGTGTACAGGAGATTATTTGAATGATCTATATTTGAAACTGAATAAAATTTCAGCCCTTGTCTTTTTTGTACTATTAAATGTTCTATATTAGAATCGATCACCGTATATGCCTTAATTTTGCGTATTTTCGTAATTCATTCGAGAATATACCCTCATCTACCTCTATTATGTATTTAAATACCGCAGATAACCTGGCTTCTGTTAAAATGTTAAAGCGCAAGCGAACAGACGCCTATTCACACGAAATTAAATACAACGTAATTATGATTGAAAAGGTTAAAAATTCAAATATAGTATGCAAATATTGAATTAATCAATTTTTCATTTGAGAACATATTTCCCAACTGTAAACGCTTTTGAAGTTACTTCTGAGATTCTTCCTTCTGTTTTCTTCGGAAATGCACGTGCAAATGTTGTAACATGTGCTAAAGTAATTTAACAGTAATAAAGGAAAAAAAAATAAGGGACGCAGAAAATAAGAAAAAGTTAAAGAATATAAATAATAACTAATTGTGCGTATCAAGCTGCAGTCTTTCATAGATGGAGGGATGGAATTTCATATTAAGTGAAAGAGGCCAACTAGACCTTTGAGTTACATGCTAATAAATAACCCACTAGGCTAGACGGAAAGCTTCTGCGGGTTTGTACGCACCCTGCTCGCATAATTTATTTTTTCCCCTTCGGCAAAACCCGGTTCTGACACCCCCTTCTTGTTAGGTTTAAGAAATGCAGATTTTTTTTTTTTGAATTAGCAATGTGACTTTGTTAATTTAAGTAAGAAGCTGTCCTTTTCACACCGCTTTAAGGTTCAAATTGACTTAAACTTCAACTGTCCGTGTGTCTGTTGTGGGGAGGCGGCGCCTTTCATTTTTAACTGCATGTATACCAAAGTATCATTCTGTAGGACGAGTATTTCCTCCATATCTCCGCTTATTTCCATTGTTGAATCTCCCCATCCATTTGTTATCAACCACAAACGGCTGGAGAAGAAAATGCGATAATCGCACTTGAAGAAGAGGGAGCACTTTTCCTTCTAAACCGAGCCCTAGACTCGGCAAACTGAGCTGATAAAATTTATTAGGTATGATTTTCATTTCTTCATTTAAGTTCAAATAACGCCGTTACATCACTGCATATAATTTTACATTATTCATTATAAATGGCATGAAATAAAGCTTTTGATAAAAATCTCGAGAAATTAGTTGATGGAGAACTTTTTCTTAGAATGCTTAAGATTGAAATTTCCATTAATCCTTTCGGATTCGATTTTGTTTTTCAATTTTGAGGATATTACATTTACATTAACGTCATGTCATTCATAACATCATATTCATTTAAATTGTGTACATATTTTTTTAAAACACCCTGTATATATAAAAAATCTCCGTATGAATTAAAAGAGCACTTTTTTCTTCCTTTAACTCAGACCAAATTTACTGAGATCATTCGGTACATTTTTTTGTCTCTCTCTCTCTGTCCTCCTGTCTCTTTTTCGTGGAAAAACAAAGTAAACACCCCCAACTAACTCTTCAACAAATTATACTAAAAGAAATTTACAGGTAATAAACGATTGGAAATAAAGTCAACTTTTAAATGAAGTATGCAAAATTTGCTTAGAGGCCATCTACAAATCCAGGCCAAACTTTGTTTTTTTTTCAATAGCAATACCCAATTTTGACAGTATATTTTAAACCCCTGATTCAAACTATTCCTTAGAAACGTAATTTCAAATCATTTGGGTGATAAGTTTTTGAATTATTAACGTTCAAAATTTAGAGCTTCTAATGTTAAATTACATTTTCATATTTATATTAATATCTCCTGAAATTATAATCCTAATGTGATAATTTTTGTGTGGTTAATACTAAAAAAGTCCTTCCGGCCAGTGCCGGGAGGAAGAGGTAGCTTTCATATTCCTTATTTTAAAAAAGCCAACTTATATCATTCAAACACAAGAAGCTCAATTTAGTGGAAACCGAATATAGGAGATTCAATACTAATTTTTATCAATATAATGAATGAGAATTTCGTGAAATTAGTCAGCTTTATCCAAGCTGCTTTTCTTTAAAGTAACTTATATTTGGCTGCCAAATTTGGCGATTTCTTAAAGTGCCTGCCATTTTAAGACAACATGGTGGATGAGGCTAACCAGTGAACTTGGTCGAGACCTTAGTAATTGCTGTGCACATGCTCACTCACATCGGAATCGGTTGATATATACGAGTGCTGTCGCATGCAAAAAATCAGATTTTTCAAAATGTCACCCACAATAGAAATTGAAACTGCTATATCTGAGCCATTTTTTAAGGTAAAGACAAACAAAAAAGGCTCCTGAATCCTTATATCAAGGTCAAATACTTAAGAAAGAAACCTTTTTCAATTTCTAATTTTTTTGCACCTCACTTTAAATATATATATATATTTTTAATTTAATGGCCGCCATTTAGAAACAAGATGGCTGATGAATCTGGCCAGCGAACTTGGTCGAGGTATTGATGTATACTATCCACATGCCTTCTTACATCGAAATAGGCGAATACGTGTGTTATCGCGTGACAAATACAAGATCGTTTCAAAATGTTAGCCATGCTAGAACTTCAAAGTGCTATAATTCAACCATTTTTTAAGATATAAACAAAAGAACAAATTTTCAGAAACAAAAACTGCTCCGGAATCTTTGTATCAAGGCCAAACACATAAAAAAAATCTTTTTCATTTTCCAATTTTTTAATAACTCATTTTAAATTTTAAATTTAATATTTTTTAAAATGGCAACCCTTTTGAAACAAGATGGCGAATGAAGTTGGCCAACGAACTCGGTCGAGACATTGGTATGTACTATGTACAGACCAAGTTACATCCAAATCGGTTCATAAATACGTATGCTATCGCGTGACAAAAATCAGGTCGTTTTAAAATGTCAGCCACAATAGAAATTCAAAATGCTATTACTCAGCCATTTTTTAGATATAGACGAAATAAAAACTGTTCCGGAATCTTTGTATTAAGGCCAAACACATACGAAAAAAATCTTTTTCATTTTCTAATTTTTTGGTATCTCATTTTAATTTTTTTATTTTAAATTTTTTTTAAAATGGCCGCCATTTTGAAAGAAGATGGCGGATGAAGCTGGCCAACGAACTCGGTCGAGATATTTGTATGTACTATCTACACGCCAAGGTGCATCGAAATCGGTTCATAAATACGCCTGTTATTACGTGACAAAAATCAGGACGTTTCAAAATGTCAGCCACGCTAGAAATTCAAAATGCTATAACCCAGCCATTTTTTAAGATATAGACGAAACAAAAACTGCTCCGAAATCTTTGTATAAAGGTCAAATACATTAAAAAAAATACTTTTCCATTTTCAATTTTTTGGTACCACATTTCAAATTTTAAATTTTTTTTAAAATTTTAAATGGCCGCCATTTTCAAACAAAATGGCGGATGAAGCTGGCCAACGAACTCGGTCGAGACATTGGTATGTACTATGTACACACCGAAATACATCAAAATCGGTTCATAAATACGCCTTTTATAGCGTGACAAAATTCAGGACGTTTCAAAATGTCAGCCACGCTGGAAATTCAAACTGCTATAACTCAGCCATTTTTTAAGATATAGACAAAACAAAAACTGTTCCGGAATCTTTGTATAAAGGTCAAATACATAAGAAAAAATATTTTTCCATTTTTAATTTTTTGGTACCATATTTCAAATTTTAAATTTTTTTTAAAATTTTAAATGGCCGCCATTTTGAAACAAAACGGCGGATGAAGCTGGCCAACAAACTCGGTCGAGACATTGGTATGTACTATGTACACACCGAATTACATCGAAATCGGTTCATAATTACGAGAGTTACAGTGTGACATAGGTCAGATATATATATATATATATATATAGATATATATATATATATACAATCAATTTTGAACGGAGGGTGGTTTCGGGGTCTGGGGGTCATGATCGATGAAAATATACCAAAATGTTTTGAAATCGCTTTCCTCCGAACGGTTGCAATAGGTAGCTTTTTGTAATGAAAGCTACCTAAAACCCAAACATAAAAACATATAATTTGTAATTAAAAAATTTTTATAATATGAATTATGAATTACGAAATTAATATTAAAAAAAATGAATTGCAACTTAAAATTTTTTTTTGATAGATTTTATATTTATTATCTGCTTTCATGCGAATTCAAATTTTTCTTCCAAGTAGTTTCAAATTATGCTTAAAAAAGTCAAAATTATGGTTTAAGGGACCGCCTATGATGTGCAGAAAAGCATAATTTGAAAAAGTATATTTTACTCATTTTATTGAAACATTTGGGCTGGAAATAGTTGAAACATACTGAGTGTGTGAAATAGTCACATTGGGAAGAAATAATACATAAATAGAAGTGACATAGTCATTCTGTACCATTTCAACAATCGAGTACCAAACTTCAACGTGGATACAGCCCCTAAAATATGCTAATTTTAAAATAATTAATTTATTTGAAACTAATCGTACACATTTCATGAAAATTTGTATTTAGGCTATAATTGAAGGGTGTAGAATTTATTTATGGTGTCAAATTTGCGTATTGCTATTTAAAAAAATGTTTGGGTTTCTTTTGATATGCAGATGGCCTCCTAAGCAAATTTTACATACATCTTTTTTAAAAGTAGACATTATTTCCAATCGTTTGGTACCAGAAACTTTCTTCTACAATATTTTGTGGCAGAGTTAGCGGGGGGTGTTTACTTTTTTTCCACGACTATACTTGGTTGTTTTTGAAAAACTTTAATGCTTTAAGGAAGCAAGGGACCTTCTAAGTCAATGATTTTATTTTTTTTTTTAAAGTCACCTTAAATACTATTCAAGGGCATGAGAATTGTGGCATATATTTATCACACAAGAAATTAAAAAAAAATTGAGCAAATTAAGAAATTTTCCTGAATATTATAAGGGTGAATATCACGAAATGTGAGATTTTAAAAACTAAAATTTTGAAAATTTAAATAGTTTCAAAGCTCCTGATTCTTTTAAAAATGTTTTTTGAGCAGCTGAATAAAGGAATTTACACGTAAAATTGTTAAAGTTTGAAGATCTTAAGTTCATTTTTATGTAATTATATGTCATTTTCTTGGCATATGTGTGCCAGGATAATGACTGCCAGGACAATGACAATTTCATTCTGAAACATTTTTCACATTCTTGTTTTATTTTTTATTTTTAGATCTAACATTTTAATTTCTTTTAAAGGAACATGTTTCCTCTATAGTACCTCAAATTCAGTGTAATGTTCAGTTTTATTTGTAAATTATTGAAGCCAGGAAAATGATATAGTAAAAGTCTACTCAATTTTTACAAAGCCTTTAAACACATTATTTTCAAAGAAATATCTAAAAGATCTTGCTGGTAGAAATGATTTTACTACTTTTGACTTGAACTCTGTCAAGAATAAGAACAATTACTCTGCAGCCCCATCTTTATACCTCATAAAGAACTAAAATGAGCAGGCCAGGAAAATGACATTCATTTTCAGTGACAATCATATTTTAATAATGGAAAATTATTTGTAAAATACAGAACTTTTTACCTTCCACAAATATGTGTTATATAAAGTATAATTATTAATTAGAAATTAAAAAAAAAAATAGAAAAGATATTTGTACAGGATAGCAGAAAGCCTTTTACTTTGCACACATCACAGTGTGACACGCCAGGAAAATGACAATCTGAAATTTTGTCTTTTAATTGCTTTATTTTTGATTTATTACGAATATAATATTTGAAAATACTTCTAAGAATATTTTTATTAGAATGTGAAAAAGAAAATTGCAATATCTAACATTTAATAGACATTTTATTGTGCAGACTGCAATTTTCGTATTTTGTGATATTGTCCCTTAAGCGTTAAGAGCTTTCGAAATGTCCCAACCTCATTCGATCTCAATTAAAATCCCCAATATTGTTTATGCCAGTTTGGTTTATTTCCCAGTTTGGTTTTTGGTATTATTTGTATATGTAAACCAAACTGGCATAAAAAATATTGGGGATTTTAATTGATATGGAGTGAGGTTGTGGGCATTTTGAAAGTTTCTGATGACGCTTAAAATATGGAAGAAAATTCCTCATTTTTTCTCCAAAAATCATTTCGCGCCTCCCCGAAGACACTCTTTTTAGGTGCGTTCGTAATTATATAAATACGTAGCACCTATAGTCGTCGTTCAGTCCGTCTGTCTGTCCGTCCGTCTGTCCGTCCGTCTGTCTGTCCGTCCGTCCGCATATAATAGAGCAAAAACTACCCAACCGAATGGTCTGAAATTTTAAATGTATGATTGTTGTAAAATTTTGTCGAGCCATTTCAAATTTTATGAAAATCGGATGTATAGTTAAATTACAGGGACAGTCAAAAGTTTTTCTTTACATTACGGCCAATGGGAAAAATTATTGTACGTGCATTTTAATGATGTTAAAGCTTTCCGAATGGTCTCAAATTTTAAACATATAATTATTGCGACATTTTGTCGAACCATTTCAAATTTTATGAAAATCGGATGTATAGTTTAATTACAGGGACAGTCAAAAGTTTTTCTTTACATTAAAGCCAATGGGAAAAATTATTGCAAGTGCATTTTAATGATGTTACAGCTTTCCGAATGGGCTGAAATTTTAAATATATAATTGCTGCAAAATTTTGTCGAGCCATTTCAAATTTCATGAAAATCGGATGTATAGCTTAATTACAGGGACAGTCAAAAGTTTTCCGTTACATTAAGGGGAATGGGAAAAAATTATTGCAAGTGCATTTTAATGATGTTACAGACTATGCACTTATGAATTGCAAATAAATACACGTTCAGTACAATATGGGGTGCAAAAAATAATTATAAAACTAGTTATAGTACGAACGCACCTCATTTGCCACGTTTGACGAGCAATTTCCAACTTGTTTTCTACGCTAAAGTAACTAAATATCAGTATTTTAACAAAATCTTTTTACACGTTCTTTGTACACCTGATTTACATCCCGTATTAAAATTTCGAAACATTCGGATGATTAGAAGTATTAAAATAATAAATCGTCAAAATTTTCTCTCAAAAGTGAGTAGGCGGGTGGCTTTTGCTCATGTTTTTACAATTAATATCAATATTTTTGCACGAAACTTATACGCAGGGGCTGGCTTTCGAAACATTATAATTATAAATCATAAAAATCTCAAAGATTTCGAATGATCAGAAGTATTTTGTTTTAAATATTAAGCATCCCAACGCGGAAAAAAAGTGAGAAGAAAACACAGCTCTTTTACAACTAAATATCAGTATGTTTTCACGAATTTTTTTACAGGCTTTAAAACCATTATATTCATAACTGATAACTATTTCAAGGAGTTTGAACGATAAGAATTTTAATAAAAAGATAGTGACTCGATATGAAAAAAAAGTCTTCTTACAAGCACCTTTACCACTAAATATCAATATTTTTTCGCCAATTTTTTATACAGGATTCGAAACTATTATATTTATGACTCATAAAAAATGGTCAATAACAACTGCTTTTTTTTAAATATTGAAACGATACGATATGAACGAAAAATAATCCGTACACTTTAAAATTCTTAACCCGCTGTTCTTTGTTGAAATACGTAAAAGCATATAACACGCACTTAAAGAGCGTACATTTTACCTTAAAAAGATGCATTTGGTTTTTAAAATATAAATATTACGGGAGCCCCGATACGAGGTTCGTTTGGAAAGATGTTTTGTTTAAGAGCTTACACTAGTCACTCAAAGACATTCGAACGCTAATGTTAAACCTATCGGAGCTTTATTTTCAAGTTTTTCGCTTGCATTTTAATATTTTTATAGTATTTTTTTGCATAGGATGGCTGAGGTTCATCTTTAATTGGGATATTTTGTACTTTTCGATTTTGGTTGCATTTTTTTTAATATTATTATTTTTTCTTAATGAGGCTACTTTCACATTCGAAACCGGTTCCGAAAGTGAAAGTAGCTTTTAAAAAAATCTAACTTTCTAACTAAATATAATTAAAATCTAAATTAAAAAAATCATTTGAAAATATAAAAAGGCCAGCGAGAAATTTGAAAATAACGCTGCCATTGGGTTAACATTAGCTTGCGAATATTTTCACGTGACTAACAAAATCGTGTTAAAGTTGTAAAGTCATACAAATTTCAGATTTCTTTGAGGTTATAATCACGTGCTCTAGCAAAGGCGTGCGTATCAGCTATAGTATTTAATAAACTAACATGAATAATGAGATAGGCGTATATCCTTTCACATGAAGGAATATCTTGTATAACTTGAAACAAATATGCTTATACATTTATCGAATTACTTTTAAGGATAGTCAATTAATGACTTGAAAGATCTTTTTTCCTTGAGAATTTAATGGTCTGATATCAAATATAACCGATAATGAGCAGCGTATAAACTCATGTTAAAAACAACGTGATTTCGGAAAATAAACTTGACACTTTCTGGTGTGTGCTTTTAAAAGTTATCAGGATTCATACACAAACTAACGATTTTCATACAGTTTATTAGTATCATACAGTAACTTAGGGCGTTCTTCAGATAATTACACAAGGAACAAAAATCATGAGTCACCCATAGATTATGAAACACTTTCCAATACTTCGAGAATACTATAACGAAACCTCGCTATTTAATAAAGTAAAAGAAGATATCGAAATAAATGGATGATAAGATATTCGAATTCTTTTGAGTATAGCTCTGTATATGTCCTATACATTTGAATCCTATAGATTTGTCCTATAGTACACATTGCTAAAATTTAATTTAACTATAAAACGCATAACGCATTTGAAAATATTTATTTTCAGCAATTACTGCTAATCAAAGGTAACTTGAATTTTTTTTGAGCAGTTCTTCATATAATCTACTGATTTCGAAACACACCACAATAAGCTAAAATTGAATTCGATTATGAAACGTATAACACAACTAAAATAGCACTTACAACAATTACCGCCCATAGATGATAATATATTAAGTTTTTTGCGTAACCCTGTATATGAATTTATTTATATTTTAAAACATGTCTTAGTACACTAAATATAGTTAAGCTGGAAAATGCAAAACACTATTGAATAACAGATATCACAATTATAAACTTATCTTAGCAATAATTGTCCGTCGTATAAACGAATTCTTTGGTGTGTGTCCCTGTAAATGAACGATTAAAGCGATACACACCATAGTCTAACGAAAGAACGTTACCTCAGTTATAAATATAAATTTCATTATGTTTCAAGCAGTATAACATGATTGAAATACACCGCAAACATTTTTCGCTATATGGAATATGTTACCTCAGTTTATAAATATCAATTTCATTACGTTTCAAGTAGTAATGATTGAAATACTCCGCAAACATTTTTCGCTGTATGGAATGTTTTCTGCGTCCTGTAAATAAACTATACATGCTATGTACTTCATATTCTAAAGAGAACATCTTGTACATCATCTCAGTGACGCATATCAATTTCATTAGGTTATGTGTATCTTAACTTCGTTTAAATGCATCATAAACGCTTTTTCCCCTAGATCGTAATGTAACGGAGATCTTTTGTATGTCCTTTGTAAACGAACTAAGAGAACTACATGCTTTACCTCCAATAGGAAATATGCTATAATAAATGTTAATAGCATTTATCTATATTAGGGAAATCCAAGTACATTTATTAAGTATTCAAAAAACTCACTAAACACACGCGTAAACAAACTTCTATCTGTATTATTACTAGGAAATCGAACCCGAGCTTTCCGGGTTACAGAGTATAGATGAAAACCCCCTTTTTTAATTGAAAACTGTAAGAAATTTTTTACATGCAATATATTTTTCAGATTGCCAACTAACATCAAAAAAGCATTTTTATTTGAAAAATATCAATTATGCAATCAAATAAAATGTTGAAATTTATCAAAAGCGATATTTTCGTATTAGCCACATGCTAAGAGTTATTAGCCCAAGATTTTGCTACTTACGGCAGTTTTTTCTTTATTAATACATGGAAATTATTCCAGAGAGAAACATTCGCCTTGCATACAATATTTCAAATGAAAATCAAATTTCAAAGTAATTGCTTAAGAGGCGCAAAAGGCCAACATAGCGAAAAAGATTCCATGCCGGGACTCGAACCCGGGCCATCAGTATAACGCACTGACGTTCTACCGACTAAACCACATGGAACGATACTCAGCCTAGAAAAATTTCTCACTATTATATGTTGGCATGGCTACAAACGCAGCACAAGATGGAATATTTATCGTGATCCACCGGCCTGGGGCAAACACGAAACCTAATTAAATCCATCATCGATAGAAAATATATTAGCTTTTTCTATTCTGATCATTTCATGGCTTTAAGTGCGTAGTTCAATTAAATGTATGTTAAATTTGTGTTTTATTTATATTATTTTATTTATTAATGTATAGAGGAAGTTTTATTTATTTTTATGGAATATTAGCTGTAAGAAAATGCTGAACACTACATTATTTAAGGGCAAACGTATTAATCTTTCTTAATCCAGCTCCACGCGATAGAGATAAATTTGAAAATATTTCAAAATTACTTTTATGAAAATATTTGAAAATTACTTTTGAAACCACAGGCAAACAGTAAACTGAGATGCAGCTTGCAAACAAATTTCATTTGAAAGATTTTTTTTTCTATTTGGCCGTGTAAAAATTTAAATTGTTCGATTACATACATGTTAAATTTGTGGGGTTTTTTTAAATAGTATTCTTTTATTTATTTATAGAGGAAGTTTAAATTTCTTTATGGAAAATTAGTCAGAAATAAATGCTGAAAAATTTTGATTACTTTATGTGCAAAATGTTTATTATTATTATGTAATGGAGACGCTACGTGGTAAATTACAAAAATTCATCCTCGAAATTATTTTAAAAACATAATAAATCAGTCAACTAAGATATAGTTTTCAAACAAATTGCATTTGGAAGTAGATCTTTTTTTCTATACGGCGGTGTAAAAATTTAAAATGTACGATAGTTAGAAGATTAGAAAAAAATTGCAATAGCAAAAATTGCAAAACCGAAATTTGATCGTGAATTGTTGTCATTCGTAAAATGACGTCAGTGTTACGCACAGATGCGTTTGTCCTTTATAATACAGAATAGAGGATCCAACCCGGACCTGCCGTGTTATAGAATATAAAGGAAAATATTTTTTTATATTAATGTTTTTTATAGATTGTCCACTAACAACATCAAAAGTACTTTTATTTGAAAAGTATCAATTTTGCATTCAAATAAAGTTTTGAATATTAATGATGTGAATTATCACATTGCTACAAAGCGTAAACCAACTTAGTGAAAAACGTCCAAGCCGTTCGTTTCCCGGCTTGGACGTTTTTCACTAAGTTGGTTTACGCTTTGTAGCAATGTGATAATTCACATCATTAATATTCAATAATTTCAAGCGTAATTTCACTGCTGAAATGTAGTTGAAAAATTAATTAAAGTTTTGAAAATTATCAAAAGCGACATTTTCGTATTTGAGTTAATGTCCAAAGAAATCAACACGATTTCGTTGCTTGCAGCAGTCCTTTTTAATTCTGATCATCTCAGTAGTTTAAACGCGTAGTTCGATTGCAGGTCTGTTATTTTATTTATATGATGTTTTTAATTCGTTATGGAATATCAGCCAGAAACAAATGCTGAACTATTTATATTAACTTTAAGATCAAACGTATTTATTTCTGATAATCGCCTGCATCGATAGAAATAGACAAAAAAAATCATGCTTGAAAATTATTTTAAAAAACATAAAAAAAAACGAGTAAATTTCAATGTAGTTTTGAAACAAATTGCATTTGTAAGCACATTTTTTAAAAAAAAATCTAATCCACTATGTAAAAATTGAAAGTGTGCAATGTTTAGAAGTTTTAAAAATTGCAATAAAAGCGAAATTTAATCGCCTGCTGTTTCCAACATCATAATGTCGACAGTGGATGGACGGACACGTTTGTCCTTTTTAATATATATAGATATTTCATTTTTTCTTTTTCCGGATTATAGTATAATTTTGGCGAGTTTCATTGAAAATTTTTATTTATATAATGTATCTAAATTAATTTATTAAATGAGCTTAAGATTTCAGGCAATTCAAGGTGTACCATTCTATGTTCGTGATTATTCTTTGTCAATCAATACATAAAAAACTTTTCTGCTTTTCCAATATCCACTATTAAATTTTAAAATGTGAAAAAAAATTACATTGATGGAGGGGAGGAGGGGTAAATATTTTTTACTGTATACCAGATATTTTGAAATTTGTAGAGCCCTTCCCCTTAACACAATATTTACTAACTCCTCTTGGTGATCAGTGGACCGGTTTCCTCTGAGAGAATTCGAAACCGAAATTTGCCAATTCATTCATGCCTAGTTTGTAAAAGGCGGTAGAGTCCTACTTGCATTCTACTTTTCAAATAGGCATCCTAGAAGGCAGTACTCTTGTGACAGTATTATAAAAATCTTCCGTAGCGATATAATTACTTTGTGATTAACTCCACTTTATTCCCCGGGAAAAGAAAAGAACTGAAACATATGATGTATTTCAATCATTTTAATATTTTCTCATATCTTAACCACAGGTTGGTTCATAGAAAAGAACAATACTCTAGAAATGAGAAAATTGAACTAAAAAAGGTGTATGAGTACTCATGCATAACACGCATTCGCGCATAACACGCACTCGCGTATAATACGTACTCGCGTATAATGCGCACTCGCGGTTAATACACACACCTTTTTTGAATTTGAAAAAGAAAAGTACTATGACTCGTGGATAATGCGTAGCATGCGATTACAATGGGAAAGAGGATAAGTCACACCGCCGCTTAAAAACTGCAAATCTTACATTGTGCTAAAACAAATGACAAGTGACAACACAACAATGTAATAATGTTCTTACTTAGTGACTTACTTTCTTTACTTCTCTTTAACTTAGTAAAAGTATGTATTGTTTCATATAATTTTTAGAAATATCTTGTGTATAGTGCGAACCCCACTTTTTAGCCCTCAAATTTTCGAAAAAAATAATTGCGCACTATACACGGGTAAATACGGTAAATATAATATCCAAATAAATTCTTATGATAACTCAAAAGTATCAAGAAAATTTTATATTTTCGTTTTATTTGTTTATTTATTTAACTTTTGAAAAGTAACTCTAGTAACTTAACGTGCTTAGTGTATTAGCAATATACCAAGAGCTCTAAAAGAAAAAAAAAATAATTCAAAAATTATAAACAGTAGCACAATCAAGTCATCAGAGAAATGTATGTTTTTTTATAGTAATAAAAAAAATTGATTGCCAATATCGATATATTTACCATTGACAGTTATAGCTGTAGTGATCTCGGAGCTGCTGCATGTTGCTATTTATATTCTCATGTAGTAGGAATTGCAACATAACTCCTCTTAGATGCTGTGCTGAGTATCATGCCATGTCTGATGGCCATTCTTGGAAGACTTCAGATTAATCATTCATAATCCAAACTATAATGTGAAATGTGCTGCGACGTTGTACAAGTTATTGGCACAACTAAAGCACCAGTTGCTAGAAAATGTAAATTTTTGGCAATAAAACTTTTCTCGTTAAAAAGAAAAATTCTATACTTTTATGTGAATTTCTGCAAATGCATCGTCTTAATAGTCAATACTTTTCGAATTATTTAATTGTTAATTTTCTGTTACTTTTGTGTCATATGGTATATTATATGAATATGGGGCATAGTTATTCGAATATATTTATATTTTAGAGTAATTATGAAAATGAATGAAAATTTTCAAAAATGTTTGTGAACCTATCCAGCAAATGTAATTCTGTTAACTCTTTATAGTTATTTCGTATAATATTTTGCCACCCTATTAAGTTTCCCACTATTGCCCTCTAAAGGGTCAGCGAGTCTTGTTTGTTCTTTTGTCCACGTGTGTGTATCAAAGCATTCTACTCATATTTCCATTCCGCTGGGACCCGGTATAGTCTATTCTTTTTGCCTGCTGTTGGAGCATGAAGAACGTCATTTTTTTCTGTCTCTGGTTGGTTGTATTTATGTCGGCCAATTATCAGCACGTGGGATATAGGCCCTAAGGAGGGGAGTGCCTTCCGTGGAGGTCTTTCTAAGGGAACCTAACCGTATTAACGCTTGGAGAACCAAGGTTCGAAGAAAACCACGAAAACTCCGAACGTTTAGGCCGACGGGCGCGATTGGGATCGAACCCAGCACCTCCCGTCTACCAGCTTCGAGAGCAGAAGCTCTCGGCCACTGGTGGGGCTTCTGTCTCTGGAGTACATCGTTTACTTCCACCCACACAGTGCTACAATTTATGTGTACGTACTCTCTGTAGTACGTCCTATCTCTGCGAAAGCAAAAGGAAAATTTCTTTTTGCTCTTGTAATGGCAGGACGTCCTTTTGTGCTTAATTGCCGAAACGTCAGTGAAGGCTTACTGTGGAGACACGAAAAGTTTTGGTTTCTGTTAGTCTGTCTGTCTGTTAGTCTGTCTGTCTGTTCCGCGATAACTGCCGCAAAAAGCATCGGATCGGCTTGAAATTCCCTGGGCATATTGATGAGGTACCCGGACTTAGCTGTATAGTTTTTGGTTAAATTTGGTTCATTCGTTCGGGAAATATGGAACATTTTATTTTTCTCTATAATGCTTGTCTATGGCAAGTCAGACGATTTTCAGATTTTCATTTGTTGAAAGAAATGGCTCATATGAAAAATGGATTTAAATGGTAAATTTTTGATGCTGAAATTTTTAAATAAGATTATTAAATTATTCCAATTAGTTTGAAATTTTGTCAATATATTTGCGAGATTTTTTTAATTGGGTTTATAATATTGGGGGGAATTTTATGCATGTTTTCCAATAATATAAAGGATTTTGTTTTATCAATTTGACATAATGCATATTTCATTTTTTTCCTTTTCTTTCATCTGTTGCCTAGCAACATATTTGGTCCTAATAATATTAGTATAATTGCGTGTATAATGTTTGAGTAAAGCCAGCGTCAAAACGGATGAATTAATGCATTTGTATCTTTGCATATAGATGGATTTTAGCCCAGAAATAAGAATAGGTAATATTTCATTTATTTTATTCAAATATTTTGCTTAAAAATACAAAAGTTCATTATTTTCATAGAGAATAACGTAACATTTTTCCATAACATTTACAAATATTTCTTTAGTTGTTGCCAAGAAAATCAAAACCTGGAATAATATTTTCTTTTAAACAATTTTCAATTGAAATGTTTTGTCGTGAAACAGGAAAATGAAAAATAAAATTAAGAATAGAAAAATTAATATGGCGGCATATTGGAAATAAAAAGAAAACTCTCGAGTATTTCTTAATATAACAAGATGAAAAGTTTTGAGTAAGTACGCATAGCAGGTGAATTAGACGTCATTTATCGAAAAAAAAAGATGCTGGAATAAAAAGATCTTGGGTAAAATAAAATTAACTATTATTCACGGAGGAAAGAGATAGATGGAGATGCAGTATGCCGTAAAAGCAGTTTGCAATGTGATGTGCGTTTTCGCTCAGATTTAAATGCCCTCATTCGGCCCAAACAAAACAAGCACGTGGAACAGGGACCGAATTATTTGACTTCATCCGTGCATTTTTCCTGTAAAATGAAAATGACCTGCTTATATTTAAGCAATAAGCATTCTAAGGTAGCATTTCATTGTATTATGAATTAAAAACTGTATTACTAAAAATATTATTGTATTTTTAAGCACGTCGTTGTGTTGTTCCGAATGTAGCGGATTTTAGGGTTACATTTTTGGCGTCACTTCAAGATTTATTGTCTGTGTACGGTTAACATGAATATTTTATTTTAAATTTAAATTTTATTAATTTAAAAAAAAACTTATGTTTATCCTTATAAATCACAGCGTAAAAAAAATCTAAGATATACTATATCCATCCGCACAATCAATAAAAAATTACGAATGTAAATTTAAATAGACTACGGGGGGTTCAGGGGGGCAGAGCCCCCCTGAAGAAATGCAATTTTTGATTTAAAAAGTTACCAGAATAAGTAGCTCATCAGAATTTCAGAACATCAGTGTATAACCACTTGTTTAACACTTTTAATTTCTGAAACTTTACGAAGTATCTTGTATGCTTATAAATATTTATGTAATTTGAAAACTTTAAAAAGCGATTTGTAGGAAGTTGAATATTACGCAATGAGTGTTAAAAAACAATGACTTGCAAAGATGACGTTGAGGCTTCTGATCTGCAGATTTACTAGTTATATAAAGATTATTTCTTTCGAAATATGTTGCTTCAGATTCTTCTTTAGGATGTATTTAAGAAGCATTTTTCCTCGATATTAGGAGGCAAAATTTCATAAATTCTTGACGTTTTAAAGTAATTCTACATTTTAAAAAATATTTCTTAAATTTAAACTTTTAACCCTTTATCTACGGCATTATGATCTACTGCAATTTTTTTCATGTAATATTTTTTTTTCAGTTACTACAATGAAAATTAAAGGATAAATATAAAAAAAAGTACTCACCCGTGAGAAATTTAATTATTTAGAGGTAATTAATTAAAGTGGTACTTTAAAGTACCGTCAGTACACTATGAATAAAATATCATAACAGAAAACCCACAAGGTATTTCAACTGGCACCAGAAAGTAATTTCGATTTAACAAGTATATGAAATATAGGATTTTTCTTATTTACAAATAAATCGTTTGGCAAATTCCGGTGCCAATCATTTATTTCAACACTTTAGAATTGAAAATGTTTTTCTCCTGAAAGGGTTAAAAAAACTATTTTTCTTTAAGTTTCTATCTTGTTAGCAGTCCTTTAGTTATGCGACGTCTATATTCCAGGGACAACACGTTCTCTCGCATCTCCACATATGCAATATATGAATTTACATATGCCATTTCTAGCATAGCAAAAACGAACCGGTGCCACAACTTTTACGATTTCCTATAAAAAATAACAATGAAACAGAAAAGAAATACCAGGGAAATCATTACTACACTACATTTTAGTAATTACATTTTAAAGCAGATGAAAACGATGGATAACTACGCAGACGAAAAGTAAACAAGAAGTTTTTCTCCAACACGCAGTGTACTGACGGTACTTATAAGTACCACCGAGTAATTCAACTGTTAAATCAAATACATACACCGCTCATCTAAAATAGCTTATGAAATTGTATTCTAAGATCATAATGAACACATAAAAAAAATCCAACCCTTATCTTATATCTTTTACTGTGTTTTCAGCAATGAAAAGACGAGCGTGACAATCTGTACAAAAGTCGGCACAAAACACTTCGACTGATTAAATGATAGCCTCATTCCTCTCTAAAATAACAAACCTAGAACTACTGCTGCCATGTATTCGGATAAAGTGGAGTTAAAAGAGCGTTTTTCGCAAAGTACCATTAGAATATTAGTAATATTCACTATGGTATAAAAGTTTAAAGTGAGTGGTACTTGTAAGTACCGTCAGTAGATAAAGGGTTAAACAACGTGCGAGCATTAAACAGTTAAATCATTCTCATTATTTTCAAATACGCATAGTAATTAAAAATGATATTTAAAAAGAATCTGTTAAAAAATACTTCACAAATCATCAGGAACTTAAGAATGAGAGATAAATCACATACATGTTTAATACTAAGGAAAAATACTTCCTAAATACAATATAAAAATAATGCTTTCGCAACGCTTTTCGAAGGAAATAATCCTTCTTCCTTATACGCAAAAAAAAACGTTCTACCATAGTCATAAGAAAATTGGGAGAGGAGTACCGTAAATATGAAAACACAAAACAAAGGGTAAGCAACCAATCCGAAAAGAATACAGTAAAAAAGAGAGACATGTAACAGAAAGAAAGACACAAACTGTCCAAAACAACAACTACAAAAATAAATAAATAAATAAAACAAAAAGGAAATAAAGGAAAAAAGGGGAGGGGGGGGGGGCAGAAAGAACCAAAATTTGAAAAATGCTTAGGTGTTTTACTTGTTTTTCTTGTTTTGTAATTTTGTTTTACACTACTGTTTACAATTTTTTTTTTGTTATATATGTTTAATCATCAGTTTCACATTCAAATTATCGTTATCTTTTTCACCTAACTTAATATATGATTTAAAAAATATATATATTCGTCCCTTATTTTAAAAAATAAACTATCACAAAATTGCCAATTCAAAACTCTTCTAACTATTGTTAATAGAAGGACTAACTAGACATTGGCAATTTGAGGCGACGACAGTCTTCAAATAAGCGTCTCAAAGAGAAGCTTTAGAAATGAGGAAGTGAAATACTGATTTTGAACTGCTCAATTTACTTACTGCCAGCTATTATGTGGAACTGATTTTAGCATTTTATTAGTAGAAAAGGGTCTCTCACACACAGACATTATTTTTAATATTTCGTTAAAATATTAAATGCATTTTTTGTTACGAATACATTTCTTGAAATATGTTAAAATACCAATAATAGTAGTAATAATTCATATATATATATATATATATATATAAATTACGTGTATATTTGAATTTAAGTACCATTACAAAATATTTGAAGTAAATATTTCATTCATTTTCGAATGATTTTCGACTATTCAAAGTTTAACGTAATGCAAAAACTCCGGAGGTAAAAACAACTGTAAACAAGACTTTTTTTTAATTCAAGTAATGCTCTTTGTAAGATGTGACTAGTTTCGAAACAATATTTTATTCATCAGACAAAGCAAATACACTTATCGAAAACATAAGTTTAGAAAACATGCATGCATATAAAAAAAGAGAGAGAAAAAAAAGAAATTAAGACCTTATTTCAGTGTAATGAGGATTCAAAGTTGAACTACTGCAGTTGTAATACTTTTTATGAATTTTCGTTAGTAACATTCCATGGATAAATTTATTTAAACTTTAATTTTTTTTTTTAAATCTCTAAAGTTATATGATCAAAAGTAACTAATATGTAGTAACGTTTACCTTCCCGTGATCCACCTGAAGTCGCAATTAAAATTTTTTTAGATTATATTTGCTATATAAATACAGATAATCTTAAATTTGTTGTATAGGTTTGGCAGCATCTTGTAATCGTATAATTAAGGAATGTTTGTCTAGTTTCAAACACGCAGTTATGAATTATATTCTCAAATGTACTTATATATTGCTCATTTTGTATGTTTTACATTTTTTTTTTATGCACGCAGTAGTGGAAAAGATTCGCAGCCGTGGACCGATTGTCACCACTAAATTTTAATAGTATTCTTCGGCTTATTTTTTGACTGAATTTCTGATATTTAATAAGGATAAGAATAATATTAACCTTTAACTGATGTGACTAAAATTTGTCACACAACTGATGTGATCCGATCTCTCAGACCCCTCGAATAAAATGAATAAAAAAAATAACTCAAATGATTGAATTTACTTAAATTTTGTCCTAACAATATCGTTGTACTTCTCTTAGGAGCATGTGAATTAAATTGCATGAAAAAAGTATTTTATTCATATCATTTAACTTCAGTACAGAAAAGTAAAAAGCTGTAAAAGTGTTTACAGCTGGGAGTCGCGGGGTCTGTGAGACCGCGTGACATCAGTTAAAGGTTAATATTTATTAGTGACAATCGGCCCACTGCTGTGCATCTTTTCCACCACTGTGTACGATAATCCAAATCTTGCACATTTTTCGCTTATTATAGCTTCTGCAAGGATGCAATCGTACATGTTTTGTGAAATGTAATTTGAGCTTGATAATTCTACTATAGATTTCACAATTTCTTTTTTATATTTTCAATTTTAGATAATATATTATAACAGGTATGAGATTAAGCTTTCATTTTTTTCATTTGTGTGTAATAAATTGATGTGTTGAGAACCAAAGTGAATCAATCTCGCCAGCTGTGATTTCGAGAAAAATGCTTTTCAGCAAGCCTATGGTGATAAAGTTGACAGTGCCAAAGTGGACCAAGTCACTTGATCCACTCTTGCACTGACAGGGATGACCGCCCCGGGAACCCAGATTTCACTTTAGAGTATAAGGGCGATCCCGGGGGGGGGGGGGACTGAAATCCACTGCATGTAGTAAGATACATTAACAATGACTAGTCTTTACATTATTTTAAAACAATTAATAACATACAGAAAAATAAATTCAGTTTGCTGTTTTTGACTCTGAAACTCAGAAGAAGTGAATGGCATTTGACTTTGATTGGCAACTTTGACAGGAATTGTACTATGTTCTGTACATGCATAAACAATTACAAGACATATTTTTTGAATATTAGAGCCAGAAAACATTAAGTGAAATGCATATGCTGATAAATATAATGAAAGTACTAAATTACTAAATAAAACAAACCAAAGGAAATAAGACAAATATTTACATTATGTAAAAAACGGGGCTCCTGTCTGAAATGGGAGCTGAGAACATTGAGTTACTCTACTAGCTCAGAAAAGGAGGGGATTGGTAAATATAAATTCGTTCGCTTCTAAAAATTTCATACAATCAGCTATATAGTAGGAGAGCTGTTGAACATTTTTGAGTAGGTATTTGAGGCACCCTGAAAATTTGTGCAACACTTCTTTTGTAATGCCTGAATACAAAATCGAATGTCTGGCTGAAGGATCGTGGCCCAAAAACTGTGCCAGACAAAAAATGGCACTTGACACGTGTCTCGCACAGTTTTTGTGCTGTCTAAAGTGTCTGTCATTTTCAAAATATTTTTTTCTAAGCATAAATATTATTCTGTCTCAATCTCAGCGTGCCTCAAATACTTTTTTTGGGTAGTCAAAAAATGGCACTTGACACGTGTCTGGCACAGTTTTTGGGCCGACTAAAGTGTCTGTCGTTTTCAAAATATTTTTTTCTAAGTATAAATATTATTCTGTCTCAATCTCAGCGTGCCTCAAATACTTTTTTTGGGTAGTCAAAAAAAAAAAATGGCACTTGACACGTGTCTGGCACAGTTTTTGGGCCACGATCCTTCAACCAGACATTCAATTTTGTATTCAGCCATTACAAAAGAAGTGTTGTACAAATTTTCAGGGTGCCTCAAATACCTTCCCTAAAATGCTTAACAGCTCTTGGACTAATACGTTGCAGGAGAACTGTGCGGTCAAGCATGTAAGTTAGCCAGTCAGGCAGTGTCATCTGTTGTGGCTTTTTGAAGTAATAGTGGGACGTTACTGTGGAATGTAAAATATAGTGTAATGATGTTGATAAGGATCCACAGATGCAAAGAGGTGAGTCTAGTTTATTTATGGTATATAAGTGTTGTTGGAAGAGTCCAAGATTAGTGAGAAAGCGATACAGGTATCTGTTACTTATGAAAATGTTTTGTGAGACATCAGGTATGAAGTCACGCGTGTATTGACCCACCTGCACTGTGGACCAACGTTGTTACCAGCGGTGTAGCATTTATTTTTTGAGTCCTGATTTCAATGTTGATTGTGGGAATGAAAGAAATGTTAGTGGTAAAGTAAAATCATCGACTGCCAATCGGCCAGTTCGTTAACTTGATATGCAAGTTATGCTGGACCATCTGTGAAACAGGCTCTACCTCTTGAATAGTTTCGAAATTAGTAAAGTTCATTATACAGCCAATAGGTGCTAGACATACAATGCATACAATTCAAACTCATTTTTCATAAAAATGTGGGATAGTCCACCCTTGTTCTCAGCCCCTCAATTATAATGTTGCCTATATATATATATATATATATATATATTTGGTTATTATTGTTATATGAACTTGTCAGATAATTTTTGATTCAAACGCATTATATATCTGTATATGAGCATATAAAAATAAAAGAAATAACATGCAATCGTTTAAAACGTTTTGCTAGTTTGATGTTTATTCACATAAATCTCAAAAATGGTTAATTCTGTAGTAACAGAAGGGACACACGTATACCGCTAGAGAGGAAGAAATTCTTCTCCTTTTTATTGATTGCTTCTGGATTTGTGTCCAGAAGTTGACGTTATGAAAACTTTAAAAATATCTACTGCAATAATATTTTGTATATTTATTTATGAAATAACTAAGGAAGGCACAAGTAAAGGGCCTGCACAAAATTGACCTGAGCATGTTAAGCAAAAATGATCATTTTGGGAACCATGCCATGCATAAAAAAATCTATGCGTAAGTTTTGATATCTGGTATTTAGGGATGCCGCTGTGGAATCCATTGTGAATGGGGGGGGGGGATATTCACCGGGTCTGGGGCGACTATTTATATATTCTATTCGTACTATTTTTTCGAAAAAAAAATAATTTTTGATATAAATATTTATTAATATATGTGATCGCGATATGATAAAATAATCACTTCTACAGCAACTGCATGAGAAATCTACCACAATTAGAATACAAGATGATTCCTTAATTCATTTTTGCCTCAAATAATTTGTGGCTAATATTTTCGGCATTTTTAGATAAAAACGTTACATTTTTCCTGATTTTTTTATTCTATTCATATTTCGTTTTGAATTAAAGATAAACCTAGAAGTTATAAAAATATTTGCTAACAATTTTAACAAGAAAATTGTATGTATTTATATAATTAATAAGGCTAGCATTTTTATTTTTTTTTCGGGATTCTAATGATTCTTTGAATTCCAGAACATTTTCACCAATGCATCACGAAAAATGCATGAGGGACCTCTCGTTATGTTTCTTAAAATAATGTTAAAATGTATATTTAAAAGTTTTTGCGAGATTGAATCATGTAAAAAATCACCTAGAGGTTTATGCAGTTTAATAAATAAATACAGGGCTGCATCAGGCGACTATTTTTTAATTCTATCTCGCACCTTTTTTTTAAAACAAAAATTTTTCATTTGCGCTTTCACGATATCTGCCAGAAAAATATACTACAAAATTTCTTTTCTTAAAATAGTGGTGCGAATAGGATATAAAAATAGTCGCCTGTGGCAGCCTTGTAAATAGTAAACACTATCAGTTATTTAAATCTAAGTTTTAGAACATCTGAAATTATTTTATCCATAGATGAACTGTGGCTTAACGTAAACTCAAAAACTTTTTTGACATCAGAGTAGACATTTGAGGGATACATGTCTAGTCAGCAAAAATTTAATAATTAAAATTCTAGAACTGCAAATCTGAATCCTTCTACAAATGCAATCTCAATTCTCTCTTGCATTTGAGTTTTGTTCAAAATGCACCTCCTTATACGCCTTCAGACCATACGTCCAATTTACTTTCATTTGATTAATGCAGAAAAACATTAACTTCATGACGGATAGGCCAAAACTTTGATGATTTGTAAAAGAGTTTGGATATCCTTCCAAAGAAAGTTTTAAGTTAAGAGACAGTTCTGTAACTATAGTAGACGTCCTGGAGTCCACAAGTGGTCATTTGCCATTAAAGGCTTTTAAACATGCTTTAACAGCATGGAGTTTTACGATAATTAAGTTTCTGGAATACGATTATGAAATCTAAATAGCTCCATGAAAAGGGTTTTGAATTTAACAGCATGGTTCCACTCTACAATAATGAAGAAATTAAATAACTTTATTAGTCTAAAATATGTCTCCAATTCGAAAGTAAAGCATTATCTGTGAGATAATTATGAGTCACTTTCCAATTTTTTGAAAATATATATTTTGAAGTGTTTATACTTTACCATTTATATTACTAATATTATAAATTATGCTGTGTGTGAAACTTGTGTCAGCTTATAAAATTTCTTTCCTTTTTAGGGTTCCGTACTTAAAAAGTAAAAATAGAATCATTATCACATCACCCGTGTGTCTGTCTGAGCGTCTGTCACAGCCATTTTTCTCGAAAACTATGAACGTGGAAAGTTGAAACTTGGTAAAGTTATAAAGGCTATTGACCCACATATTCATAGATTATTAGCCGTTCATAAATATTTATTAATTTTTATAAAATTTAGGGGCTAATTAAGTTACTTGATTATATATATATATATACACATATATATATACACATATATATACAGGGTGATTCAGCTCGTCGGTGACAAACTTTAAGGATCGATAGAGCACACCTAGACGAACATTTTTGAATAGGGAATGTAGGGTCCCTGACGCGATGGTAAGGCGCTAGGCGCTTTCGAAAATTTGGGTGCCGAAATTCGAAACGTCATAAAAACTAGGGAAATGGTTAGATTTTCTTGCTTGTTGCGTCGAAATGATTCTGTTTGTTTAGACTTTCTTCAGTACCAATTTGATAAGCGTATCTCTTAAAACATGGATAGGGGGCGCTGCAGACTTTGGAGAGCTAGACAACAACTTTAAGCCCGTTATTTTGATAATTTAACACATGCTCGCCAAAGTTTATACTCTAACTTAAAGTTTGAACCCAAAAGTAGAGCCCTGCAAAAAGCGTAAGAGCCGGAATAAAATGTCAAAGTACAGGGTGGTCGAAACTCGAAGGCTCCTAAGAGATAAACAAACAGATTTCTTGACTTATGGCATGCATTTTCATGATTCTGTTTGCTGGGGCTCTCTGAAACTCAGTTGAATGGTACAAAAAGAAACATCGATAGGGGGCGCTTTGGGCAAAAAACATAATTCGTTGACATTTCGGACGCTAACTGGAAACGGGCCGCTACGATCAGTTAGTAATAATGAAAACACATTTTCTACCTCTGCTCAACACTTCTGAATAAATTTAGACCAAAAACATCAATGATACTGGAAATTTATTTACAAAAAATAACACTACAGAAGATGCTCGAAATTTCGACCTTGGGCCATGATGCAGGCTTCGCACCTCCGTCGCATTGAGGAGTGTGTGTTTCCAACAATGCCAGGAGTATCTCTGATCTGCCCTGCAGCTGCCACAATGCGCGCCACAAGTTCTTCAGCACTGCTGACAGGTGTATGGTATACCTCGGCCTTCAGGTAACCCCAAAGGAAGAAATCCAAGCAGGTGAGGTCTGGTGATCGGGTAGGCCAGTGAACTGGACCCCCACGCCCGATCCACCGCTGGCCATACCTTGCGTTTAGATGGAGACGCACGTCGTTCGTGTAATGGGCCGGAGCTCCATCGTGCTGGAACCACATCTGGCGACGCGAACCTTCGGGTACGTGCGCCTCATCCAGAAGCTGCGGCAGCACTTGATCCAGGAAAATCAGGTAATTTCCACCTGTCTTCCGTTCAGGTAACAAATAAGGGCCAATGAGGCAATCCCCCAGAATGCCGGCCCACACATTTACTGAGAAACGCTCCTGGGCTGCTCGGCTTCTGGTTTCATGTGGATTTTCATCACACCACACATGACTGTTGTGGGCGTTCCACATTCCCTCCCGGCTGAAGGTGGACTCGTCCGTAAACAAAATGCTGTTTACAAAACGGGGATCCCTGGATCTCATCGCCAAGTACCATCTTGAGAATTCCACTCGAGGTCCAAAATCCTGCTCTCTGAGCAACTGCACCCGCTGGATGTGGTAGGGGTGCAGATTCCGGGAACGTAAGATGCGCCACGCAGTTGCTTGCGAAATGCCAACATGTCTGGCGATATCTCTCGTGCTAAGACCTGGGTTGTCCTCAACCAGGTTAAGCGCAGCCTCTTCGTTGTCGGGGGTGCTCACTGATCGCTCCCGTTCAGGCCTGCCTCCGTCGAAAGATCCCGTTGTGGACAACCTCTGGTGTACTCGAGCGAAGAAGGCATGGCAGGGGATTTGCCTGTTGGGGTAACGCTCGGCGTACAACCGCTGAGCGGCTCGTCCATTACAACCAGCAGCGCCATACGCCAAATGCATGTCAGCCAATTCAGAGTTTGTGTACCGTTCCATCCTACTACCGATCTGCAGACAAGTAACCCGAAGCTTAAGTAGGTACCGCACGTTCAAAAGACGTGTCTGCGCATACAACTACGTCATCTCGCGTTGTCGTCTACGCATTACGTATCTTTTGCATATCGATATGGTACGATATCTTTTGCATAAATCAGCAAAAAGCACCTTATGTAAATTTTATTGCGCGCATTGTGCATGATTGAAACCAGCTATGTTTGTTAAAAAAAACAAACAAACTGCAGTTTTATTAGCTTCTTATGATAAGTAAATTACTCTCTTGTTTTGTTTCTAACTGATCGTAGCGCCCCGTTTCCAGTTAGCGTCCGAAATGTCAACGAATTATGTTTTTTGCCCAAAGCGCCCCCTATCGATGTTTCTTTTTGTACCGTTCAACTGAGTTTCAGAGAGCCCCAGCAAACAGAATCATGAAAATGCATGCCATAAGTCAAGAAATCTGTTTGTTTATCTCCTAGGAGCCTTCGAGTTTCGACCACCCTGTACTTTGACATTTTATTCCGGCTCTTACGCTTTTTGCAGGGCTCTACTTTTGGGTTCAAACTTTAAGTTAGAGTATAAACTTTGGCGAGCATGTGTTAAATTATCAAAATAACGGGCTTAAAGTTGTTGTCTAGCTCTCCAAAGTCTGCAGCGCCCCCTATCCATGTTTTAAGAGATACGCTTATCAAATTGGTACTGAAGAAAGTCTAAACAAACAGAATCATTTCGACGCAACAAGCAAGAAAATCTAACCATTTCCCTAGTTTTTATGACGTTTCGAATTTCGGCACCCAAATTTTCGAAAGCGCCTAGCGCCTTACCATCGCGTCAGGGACCCTACATTCCCTATTCAAAAATGTTCGTCTAGGTGTGCTCTATCGATCCTTAAAGTTTGTCACCGACGAGCTGAATCACCCTGTATATCTATACTAATAAAAGAACAAATCGCTCTGTCTGTCTGTCTGTGTGCGATGGCTAGCAAAATCTACTGCACGTACCAGGTTCAAATTTTTTTTGGAAAGAGTCCAAGGCCTCTTCTAATGCACCATATCCTCGGAATTTTAATATTCTAATTATTAGTTGAGCAATTAATTAATATTCGGACATCACTCTCATCAAAAGTACGCCTTTTCCCCCTCAGATTATTTTCGGTTGGCTGGTTCATAAAGCTTTCGCAGAAATAATTAAATAAACTGGGATACAATAAAATAAACCAATTTGAGGACTTAATGTTTTTAAGAGTGACTGTTTTTTCAACTAAACATTAAATTTTAGCATGGAGGTGAAACACGTTCTTTGAAAATATATTTAATAATAATGAGCTTTTAAGAGAATGAATTAGTTTCAAATGACGTCACAGCCTAGCAACCACCTTGACAACCTGGCAGGCTTTTTGTTTGCCGCACTGTTTTCTATTTTTTCTCTACTTTGATTGGTTGACCGATAATATCTGCTAAAAAATCGGCGATTTTGGTTGGTTTACGGAAAATTGGAGGTGCCTGTTTGATGCTGATCTATTTAGATAGCAAGAAATGTATTTTTTAAACGTTAAATAAAAGATTAGAATACTCCTTACTGGCTCTTTTACCACTAGAAATTAGAAATTGGCAACAATAAGTCCTTGCATTCTAATGCTTTCTACTGCTGTAGCGAGTAGCAATAGTTTTAATAGAATTTAAATTCTCATTTTTTATACTGATAAGGATTTTTTTTTTCAGAAGTGTTTTTTTAAAGACATTTTTTAATTGCTCTTTTTTATGTTTTAAATACAGGAAAATGTTCCGAATTTATCGCCCGCCATCGCTATACAGTACCGCAGGCAGTGGGAACCCATGTCGGATGTTCGTACAGAACTTTTTGCACCTTAATTTATGAATAGTGGTTATTTCCGAATAGTAATTTTCCGCAAATTTCTTAAATTTTTAGATCATTCCCCTACCCCTTCGACTAATATATCTACAAATGGAGTTAATAACGGAGTTTCGTTCGGATGTAGGTTTGTTGAGAACAGAGTGCGCCTCTTGGGGACGGAAAGTGGAATTAACATATTTTACGGAACATGTACAGAACGCCTGCTATAACGGTGATGCAAAGCAAATAGCAAATATTTTAAATTCTTGGTTAAGACCCCCCCCCCCCCCATCCATGTATCTACTTCTACAGGTAGGTTGCGTGAAGAGGTTTCGTTCATATACGCTTTTGCTAAGAATAGAGTGCGCTCCCTGGTGGTGGAATCGGAATGTAGAACTAACAGACCGCGATTTCATTTAAAGTAGGGAATCTAACAAGGCGATCTGTTTGAAACTTCAAGATAGTTTATAACACATTAGAAAAAGTTTATATAGGAATGGAGCGTGAAATTTTGAGCAGGTGGGGAGAGGAGGAGGGGCGATAGATTTCTTTTTTTAAACTTTGCATTTCTTACCGTTTCCTGTGCAGTTTTTTGACGGAGTCCTGAGAAAAATGTGTCTTATTAAATATAAAAATATCAAAAGTTTGTTACCACTATTTCCGAATAGTAATTTCAAAAATATCTTAATTTATTGCTTAAGACCGCCACCCCCTCGAGTAACATATCTACTGATAAGTTGTTTAACGGAGTTACGTTCAGATACAGTGTTGTTAAAAATACAGTGTGCTCCCTGGTGGTGGAAAGTGGAACTAAGAGACCGCGATTTCATTTAAAGTAGGAAATCGGACAAAACAATCTGCTTGAAACTTTAAGATATTTTATAACACATAAGAAAAAGTTTATAAAAAATGGCGCGCGAAATTTCGGGCAGGTGGAGGGGTGGGAGGGGAGGGGCGAAATATTTCTTTTTTTTTACCTTTGCGTTTCATATTGTTTCAGGTGCGGTTTTTCGACGGAGTCCTGAGAAAAATGTGTCTTATTAAATATAAATGTATCAAAAGTTTGTTACCACTATTTCCGAATAGTAATTTCAAAAATATCTTAATTTATTGCTTAAGACCGCCACCCCCTCGAGTAACATATCTACTGATAAGTTGTTTAACGGAGTTACGTTCAGATACAGTGTTGTTAAAAATACAGTGCGCTCCCTGGTGGTGGAAAGTGGAACTAAGAGACCGCGATTTCATTTAAAGTAGGAAATCGGACAAAACAATCTGCTTGAAACTTTAAGATATTTTATAACACATAAGAAAAAGTTTATAAAAAATGGCGCGTGAAATTTCGGGCAGGTGGAGGGGGGGAGGGGAGGGGCGAAATATTTCTTTTTTTTTACCTTTGCGTTTCATACTGTTTCAGGTGCGGTTTTTTGACGGAGTCCTCAGATACATGCTACTTAGTACATATAAATGTGACAAATGTTAAGTTACACTATTTCAGAATAGTAATTTCAACAAATATCTTAAATTCTTGCTGAAGACCGCCACCTCCTCGAGTAACATATCTACTGATAGGTTGTGTAACATATCTACTGATAGGTTGTGTAAAGGAGCTTTTGTTAAGAACAGACTGCGCTCCCTCGTGGTGGAATGTGGAACTAACATAACGCGATTTTGTTAAAATTAGGAAATCTAGCAAGGTGATCTGTTTGGAACCTTAAGAACGTTTATAACACAAAAGATAAAGTGTAAAAAAGAATGGTGCGTGAAATTCTGGGGAGGGGCTCTAGATTGCGTTTTAAAAAATTAGCGTTTCTGACTTTTTATGTGCCGTTGTTTGAGGGAGTCGTGTGATATATGCTACTTATTAAAAGTTGCAGACATTATGTTTGCTTTGAAAAACACCTACTTTTATTTTGGAGAGTAGATAAAAACAATAAAGTAAAATTTTAATAGGACTTCACATTTAAATCAAAATTTTAAAAATGCAGCATTTACAGATTTTAAACTTTAGCATCTCGGCCTATATTAGTACACTAATTAAGAGTATGTAAATTAAAAAAAATTGATTCAGAACTTTTTGTTGGGAATTGAAAAAAATCGACTTAAAAAAAAAAAAAAGATACGCTTTTTTTAATAGAGAATGAACGCGAATTTGTTAAAATTTGGAAAACGAACTAAATGATTGACTTGAAATTTTCACGTAAGTTATAACAGCCCTTTGACCTCTGTTTCGTAGAGTAATATTTGTATAGAACATATTGCACTCCCTGTCGGTGGAAGGTTGAACTACCCACTATTTTCGAATAGGAATTTAAGCAAATTTCTTAATTTCTTATTTTAGTCAACGTCCTTATTTTAACACAATGTTTATGGAAGCATCTTTATAGACCAGATTTACATCTCCTATAAAAATTTTGAAACGTTCGGACGAGTAAAAATATTTTTTACAAAATAAAATGTCTGAAAATGTGCACGAAATCAGTAAAAACGTGAGTGTTTTGTCGCAGTTCCGCTCGCTTTCGGTACGCATAGACTCAAAAAATCAACTTACGCAAAATAGCACGTATCTTCAATTTAATATTTTTCTTGCGATTTTTTATATTTAAAAATATAAATTCAGACAAAAGGAATTAAAGGTACAAAATCATAGAAATTTGAGGTTCATTCATCAAGGGCCCGGGCAACGCCGGGTGGGTCTGCTAGTATATATATATATATATATATATATAACCATTAAATAAACATTACCGACCGCCAAAAAAAACTGTGAAATTATGAGTAAATTACATTAATAAATTGACAAAAATACAGTTCCCCCCAACACACATAACATAGATTCCAAAAACATAGTAAAAAACAGCAGAAATTGATTAACAGAAATGTAATAATGGAAATTTGTAGAACCACACGTTTTATTTGTGGAATTTTAGGCATTTGGGACCCGAGAATTCTGTCTAAACAGAATCGTACAGAATCGTCGTGTCCCAAATGCCTAAAGTTCCACAAATAAAACGTGTGGTTTCATTTTCATAATAGCCATAAATTAGCTAAAGAATATGTATTTGGAACAACCACACACATAAAACAGAGAAATAAACCATTGAACACATTAAGTTCAAAATAAAACAAGATTAAAAAGGATAGAGGAAAAATAAAAAACAAATCACTAAATTAAAATCCATACTGTCTTAGCATTAGGCATAACAAATACAATCATTGGAGATCACCAGCACATGTTGCCAAATTTTTTTTTATATGGTGGTAGACCAAGGAAAACAATATACATCATAGCCAAGCACACTCCCATTATATATAACCAGGACCCTCTATAGATACTTTAGAATTGAGAATGAACTGCTGCATGTATTCAAATAAATCAGTTTGGTGCTGCCATCTATTGACTATTAACATAAAAGCTATTATATAATAAAAACTATTTATAACTGTTAATGGATTAAGTTTTAAAGCAAATAATGTTTAGAGATAGATATATGATAATTAAATAATAATTAAAAACATGTTAATAAATGTATACAATTGTATTAGAATAAATTAGTAATTTATATATTAAATCAAAATGATATGTAAAATGGTGAAATTGATGATTATTAATGTTTCACATAACTATTTGTACCTGGCTATATCATATAACAATTTAAATTCCTGTGACAGCATTCCATCATCACTTAAATTAATTTATAATTAAAAAAATTAAAATTAAGATGCTAAGGAATTAATATTAACAATAATTTAATTGAAAGCAATTAGTTACATTTAATGTGTCTACAAACTTTCTTAAAGATTAAATACACATAATTTAAGGGGAGAGGGAAGAACAAATAATAAAATTATTAAAACATGCATTTTATTCTCATTTAAGATAGTATAGATTGTATTACAAATTAATATGATATTGTCCTGAGTAGACTAAAATTTAAATACAAGTCAATCGTTAACATTATTAAATATTAATGAATATGAATAAATTTAATATGAATTGATAAATATAAAAATATAACTACCTAATTATACATATAAAAGTATCGAATCAACATCCATTATAAAAAGTGTATTAGCAACGTAATTATAAATCAAATGCCCAATTTTTTAAAAATAAATTAACCATTGCGTATTATCCAGACAACTCCACCCTCCTCCGTAATCTAACATGTACCTACCCATCCGTCATATAATAATTTTTTCTTATTATTTTACATTTTAAATTTTTTATAATTATTTTCTTATTTTATATATTTTTTTGTAATTTTTTTTACACATGTGTTAGTTTGGGTTTTAGATCATATGTACTAATGATATATTAAAGAATATATGAATTTTTTTTGGAAAATCATGATTTAATGCATCATAAATTAGTTTTTTAATATTGTTGTTAATTAGATGAGAAGAACATAAACACTTTATTCTATATAAATGATTAAGGATTATATTACGATATACAGAATTATGAAGATATATATAGCGTAGGGTATCGTTAGGAAGATCTCGTAACACCAGCTCAAAAAATATTGGTTTTAATTTTATGTATTAAATTTCCCGATATATCGTCGAACATGTACTGCAAAAACATGTTCCAACCTCCTTCTATTTGCGAATCTTCTGAAATTAAAATTATGAAAAAATTAGGGGTAGTAGGACTTTATTTAAACCTTGCAGGAAAACTATACCGATTATCCTGGGTCGCATAGTTTTAAAGAAAATCGCATTTTTCTGTTACACACAAACTTTATTTTGCGGGCGCTCAGCAAGAGAGTTGAGGATTGCTCGAGGTACGTGTCGACGCGGAATCATCCAAGGATTATTGATAATGATTTTCGAAAAAAATGTTTGTAACCAACATATAAATTAAAAACTTATCTAAAAAAACGCATCACGGACCAATTGCGACCTTTTTTCGTAGCGCGTTTGTCACAATAACAAATTTAAACTTTCTACAAGGTCTTTGTTTGACGTACTTCGAATCATAGTGATAAATAATCAACATTTTTCTTTCCAATTGAATTCAATTATTAAAAAATAATTCATAGAATTATTCCAGGACCATTACATAGTTTTGAGACAAAAGTTGCTTACAACTCATTTTGTAATCCATTTATAGTAAAAATTTTCGATTACAAATCACTTCAATTTTGTAATATTGAAGTTAATAATTAATAAATTTATTATACGGAAGCCTTTCTGCCCGAGTAAAGCTCCCATTTGTCCAATTATTTTATTTAGTGAAATTCTCTTAACGCAGACGATACTCACACAAAGAAAATTAAATAGTTTTAAAAGTAATTGTTTACAGAGAGAGAGAGACATATATGGGGTATTCTCACAATCTTTTGACTTTCATGTCCCTGAATAATAATTTTTATATCTAATACAGTTTTTTGTGTTTTTTTTTTATTTCATATACTGGGAAACATGCCACTGCATGACTGCATAACAATATTAACGATATAAATAAGTTTTGGACGATGTAGGAGATTCAAATAGCAGGAAAATTCCTATACCGTCCGGTGTCCCTGATGCTGATTTTTAAGTTTGGAGCTGTTTGTATCAAATTGTTTCAATAAAAGTCATTTGATGTAATTTTTTTCCGAAACTGGGACCATTGTTTTATAAAAATATGTAGCAAAAAATTAACCTGCACACATTTTTACGTTGATATTATTTTTTGGACTCTGTCCCTGGGTTTTTCATCCTTACCGTCCCTCTTGCTAAACTTATACAGAAAATTACTTCAGATGCAGCCACAGAATTTTTTTCAAGTTTTAGGTAGCTTTCATTACAAAAAGCTACCTATTGCAGCCGTTCGGAGGAAAACGATTCCGAAAAATTTTGGTGTATTTTCACCGATCATGACCACTAGACCCCGAAACTACCCTCCGTTCAAAATTGATATATATATATATATATATATATTTATATATATCCATATATATATATATATATATCTGATCTTTGTCATACTGTAACTCTCGTATTTATAAACCGAATAATGAATAAACTTTCGTGTGTACATAGTACATACCAATGTCTCGACCGAGTTCGTTGGCCAGCTTCATCCGCCATCTTGTTTCAAAATGGCGGCCATTTAAAATTTTTTTAAAAATTTAAAAATTTAAAATGAGGCACAAAAAAATTAGACATTGAAAAAGATTTTTCACTTATGTGTTTGGGCTTGATACAAAGATTCTGGAGCATTTTTTGTTTCGTCTATATCTTAAAAAATGGCTGAGTTATAGCACTTTGAATTTCTAGCATGGCTGACATTTTGAAACGATCTGATTTTTGTCACGCGATAATACACGTATTTATGAACCGATTTGGATGTGACAACGAATGTGAATAGTACATAGCAATGTCTCGACCTAGTTCGTTGGCCAGCCTCATCCGCCATCTTGTTTCAAAATGGCGGCCATTTAAAAAATTTAAAAAAAAAATTAAATTTAAAACGAGGCACAAAGAATTAGACATTGAAAAAGATTTTTTTCTTATGTGTTTGGGCTTGATACAAAGATTCTGGAGTATTTTTAGTTTCGTCTATATCTTAAAAAATGGCTGAGTTATAGCACTTTGAATTTCTAGCATGGACATTTTGAAACGATCTGATTTTTGTCACGCGATAATACACGTATTTATGAACCGATTTGGATGTGACAAAGAATGTGCATAGTACATAGCAATGTCTCGACCGAGTTCGTTGGCCAGCCTCATCCGCCATCTTGTTTCAAAATGGCGGCCATTTAAAAATTAAAAAAATATATAATTTAAAAGTGAGGTACAAAATAATTATAAATTGAAAAAGATTTTTTCCTTATGTGTTTCAGTTTGATACAAAGATTCCGGAGCATTTTTTGTTTCGTCCATGTGTTAAAAATGGCCGAGTTATAGCACTTTGAATTTCTAGCATGGCTGACATTTTGAAATGATCTGATTTTTGTCACGCGATAATATGCGTTTTTATGATTTAAATGAGTTATTATGATGTATTTAAAATTAAAAAAAATTAAAATTTAAAATAAAGTACATAAAAATTATAAATCGAAAAAGATTTTTTTCTTATGTGTTTGAGATTGATACGAAGATTCCGGAGCATTTTTTGTTTCGTCTATATCTTAAAAAACAGTTGAGTTATAGCACTTTGAAATTCTAGTGTGGCTGACATTTTGGAACGATGTGATATTTGTCACGCGATAACACGCGTATTTATGAACGGATTTGGATATAACTTGGTGTGTACATAGTACATACCAATGTCTCGACCAAGTACGTTGGCCAACATCATCCGCCATCTTGTTTCAAAATGGCGGCCATTAATTTTTTTTCTATTTTAATTTAAAATGAGGTACAAAAAAATTAGAAATTGAAAAAGATTTTTTTCTTATGTATTTGACCTTGATACAAAGATTCTGGAGCATTTTTCGTTTCGTCTATATCTTGAAAAATGGCTGAGTTATAGCATTTTGAATTTCTAGCATGGCTGACATTTTGAAACGATCTGATTTTTATCACGCGATAAGACGCGTATTTATGAACCGATTAGGATGTGACAAGGCATGTGCATAGTACATAGCAATCTCCCGGCCAAATTCGTTTGCTAACTTCATCCGCCATCTTGTTTCAAAATGGCGGCCATTTAAAAATTAAAAAAAAATTAATTTAAAATGAGGTACAAAAAAATTAGAAATTGAAAAAGATTTTTTCTTATGTGTTTAAGCTTGTTACAAAGATTCCGGATCATTTTTTGTTTCGCCTTTATCTAAAAAATAGGCCGAGATATAGCAGTTTGAATTTCGAATGTGTGTGACATTTTGAAAGATCTGATTTTTTGCCTGCAACAGCACTCGTATATTTCAGCCGATTTAGATATGAGTAAGCATGTGCACAGGAATTACTAAGGTCTCGACCAAGTTCATTGTTGAGTTTTGTTGCACCCATTATGTTGTTTTAAAATGGCGAGCTATCGCCGATAATTCGGGTTAATATAATTATTAATATAATTCGGGATATCACCGAATTTGGCGACAAAATATAAATCACTTTAATAAAACCAGCTTTGATAACGCTGACTAATTTGGCGAAATTCTCATTCAATATTGAAAAAAATTAGTATTTAATCTTCTATAATCGGGTTCCACTAATTTGAGCTCCGTGTGTTTGAATAATATAAGCTGGCTTTTAAAAAATAAGGAATATGGAAGCTACCTCTTCCTCCCGGCACTGGCCGGAAGGACATTTTTCTCGTGCAGAAGTACGCTAGAAAAAGAATGTCTAAAATTCTTTGACAGGAAATTTACTGCAGAATTTAAATCAGCATTTAAATATCAATTTCAAGATCGTGGCTTTATTGGTAGTCTTACCGTCCCCAAGGTTTATTCCTGCACTTTTCGAGGTAAATTAAATTTTCTTTAAAAAATTTAATCCAATGTTAACAACTGTTTCTAAAAATCAATGAACATTGTGGCTATCACTTAGTCTTAACATGATTTGCCTAAAATATATGGTAATTTCCCTTACCGTTCCATCCTTACCGTCCTTTTTTTTTTTACCTTATACCGTCCCTTCTTTAATACCCCTTTAAGACAATGTTATACCAAAATTTTGTACTAAAAATACTATATTGTTATTATTTCTTATTTGAATGTCCTGTGGGTACTATGCAAATTCATTATAAGTAAAAATTTCGAAGAAAATAAAAAGTTTTAGTGGTAAAATGATAAGGAAAATTAAAATCGCAAAGTTGAATTTTCCATAACATAAGTTTAACATAAACTTCAGTTAAATAAAAAATTTTCGCTGCTGACCATTTTTTCTTTATTTTGAATCATTAAGACATTCGTCTATCAGATTAAAATGCTATTTTAGCAAGTTTAATTTCGCCAGACTTTTTTTTCTCAAAAGTCAAAAGATTGTGAGAATGCCCCATATATATATTATATAATAATATAACTTTCAAGCAATATTAAAAACAAAATATATTTAAAAATTCCATAAGTTATTTTTATAAAAGATTCTACAGAGGAAAGGCGAGCAAGATGACGAACTTCTTTTTTTCCCCTCTCGTCCAGTAATACGTGTAGCAGTCCCCGGCGTGGTACATCAGACAGTACTAGGTGTTGCCCTTACCGGAGGTTCATGTAACTCAGTATCAATCATGGAACTATTAATAAAGATGAACTGACATATCCTGAAAATAGTGAAGCTTCAACTGTAACCGCTATCGCAGGGGTTGTTTACCGCTGGTGGAAACTTTCCGCCAGTAAATTTATATAGATATTTTTGTTTATTTAAACGCCTTGTTATTGCAAAATTTCAGTCATAAATAATGGTAGAAACAGATGTTCATTTTTACTGGTAGAAGTTTACTTTCGCGGTAGTCACGTCCTGCGCTTCCGCCACATTGTGACAACCAGGGAAACAAACTGATAGTTTTACAAAGCAAACTGACAGTTTTAAAAAGCAAACTAACACCAGTAAGAACAAATAGAAAATTTGGCCACATTTGTGAGGAAAAAAAAATTCTCTGAATAAGACGCTTAAATAAGACGAAATTTTCTGCTCAATTTTACTGGTGGGATTTTTGCCCCGGCCGGAATCAGAAACTGAAGATACGATTTAAAAATAGCAGCCGCCATATTGTGACAACCTCCTCAGTTACTTCACTCGCAACTGGTAGACAGTACGCTATATGTCTTCTCCTCTTTATTCATAACTCCATTGTATCAATAATGTACTTTATATCAACCTGTTAATAGTTGTTAGAAGAGATTCGATTTTCTCATGTGTGCTTATACTTTTTGGACCTCGCAGTGTAGCGCATTAGTCATTTGTGATAAGTTATTTCAACCACTCATTAAAGTATTCTCAAAATACAACTCAAAACAGAAGAATTTATAAGAAATATGGCTTGTTTACAATGAGAGATATACCAATAACTTATCTCAAACAAATATTGCGGTGATGGGTAAAGATGAGCAGAATGACAGTGATATGGAATATTATGACAGTAAAGACGACATTATCTGTGGGAAACATAACAAGGATGCCCTCTTAGTCCAATAGCCGACAGCACAAAAACCTATGTTATCAAGCACAAGAAAAAAAACCTTTATTTTATGGAAGAGTAGAAGTAGGGGGAATCTAATGATCCATGTCTGCTGGCAGTGAAGTGGTGCATAAGCCAAAAATTAATACCACCAGTGGTTCACTCGTAGGTTTATCATTGTGTTTGTCCTAAAAACAAAGGTATGAAAACAGGGAGGATTGGGAGCAGGAAAACACGATGATAAACCTACGAGTCAACCACTGGTGGTGTTAATTTTTAGCTTATGCGCCGCTTCACTGCCGGTAGACATGGATCATTAGATTCCCCTACTCTCCCATAAAATAAAGGTTTTATTCTTGTGCTTGATAACAGGTTTTTGTGCTGTCGGCTCTTGGACTATTTGGTTTTTAATGCTTCATTGCAAATCTTGAGCTCATGCTGATTGTTCTAGTTGGGATGTAGATCAAGTCAGGTATACAGACTCCAGCGATTTGAATTTTGCTTTTGAATTTTCAGTTTAGAACCTGTTTTGAATAAATTATGAGTACGTGTTGGATATTGTAAAATGTGTTGGATAAAGTTGTATAATAATTTTGATAAATATTATTATTTATTTGCCATCTCACCCCTTAAGTGGGGCAAGATGACGAATATGATTTTAATTTGGAAATGTTATTTTTAAATTTAATTTTTTATAATTATTTTTTTTTCTATTGGAGAGAAGGGTTGTGAGGGGTATCTCAATTACAGCTTTTTAATCTACTTACTAAGTTCCGGAAAAATCTTGGAAGCTTAAGAGGCTACTTAAGTCAAGCGAAAAGACTCGTTCTTTAATGCTAATCCAATGGAAGAAATTTATAAAGATATCTCAGTTATATTTTAATATTTTTAAATGATTTTTTTTTCTTTTTTGGATTGATAGCTGAGATCGATCCGTACAAAGGCCGTTTTATTATTTTTTCGGTTTTGATTGCAGATTTTTTTAAGAGGATGTTTTCATTTTCGCAACCGGTTCTGAAAATGAAAGTGTCCTCATTAAAAATATCTAGAAACAAAATCGAAAAGTAAAAAACGGCCTTTGTACAGATCGATCTCAGCTATCCAATGCAAAAAAAAAAAAAAAAAAAAAAAAAAATAAATAAATAAATAAATAAATAAATATATTGAAATGCAACCGAAATACCTTTATAAATTTCTTCCATAGGATTACCCTTAGCGAATGGGTCTTTTCGCTTGACTGAAGTAGCTTCTTAAACTAGTCATCTTACTCCCCTCTCTCTTACACACAAAAAAGGAATAAATATCCGTTTTGTTTGTATTTAAAAGGGATAAATATTAAAACTATTTCAAATGCAAACGATAACAATACTCAATATACACAAAACAACAAACTTTTCATTTCCAACTGCAAAATATAAAAAAATATAAGAATGTTGTTAAAATAGCACATAAGAACAGCTAGAAAATCTATATTTCTTAGAAATTTCAGAAAATTTGACCGAGGGATATTTCAGGGAAAATAAAACAAAAGTCATTGTGTTTCATTAATCTGAACAAGCAAAATAGTCCAATTTTTTTTTTTACTTTCCGAACACAATAATGTAAGTAAAATATTGCAAATATGATTTGTCTATGTATGGATACTGGTCTGTCAGACAGACAGACAAACATAAATAATGACTTTACTTCTACCTTATCTAAAAAAAAAAAAAATCTCCGAGAAAGTACAAGTTTTCATTTTTGGGTAGATTAAAAAAATAAGTAAGTAGTATGTATACTTTTTAATTTGAAGACAAAATACTCGGAGCTATTATAAAACAAGCTAATATCCAATAAAAGTGTGTTAAAAAAAATTCATTACATTTTTTATTTATATTTTATTATATTTCATTCAATGTTTGATTTTTTTTTTCTTTTTTTATCAACCTCGCTTTCGCTGTAGTGTCTTTTACTCGGGACGTGGCTGGGGACCTATGAACCTTGCTTCGCAAAAGAGTCGGAATAAGTGGAAGAATAAAGGGCTGCGGACGAAGAGGGGCCACTCGCCGCGGCACTTAGACTAATAATAAGCTAGAAGCAGCAGGAGTCGTTCGGTAGCTTCATCGCCCCGAACCCTCCCTTCCCGCTTTTCGGTGTCTTTAATTTGTGCAATTTGCCTTTTAAATTTGTCCGGTTTCAATTTTTGAATTTTTTTCAAACCTGTCTTTCGCTAGAGTGTCTTTTACTCGGGACGTGGGCTGGGGGGGACCTACGAACCTTGCTTCCGCAAAAGAGTCGGAATAAGTAGAAGAATAAAGGGCTGCGGACGAAAAGGGGTCGCTCGCCGCGGCGGTTGACCCACTTAGCTTATTATTAGACGAAAAGAGACTAATAATAAGCTAGAAGCAGCAGGAGTCGTTCGGTAGCTTCATAGCCCCGAACCCTCCCTTCCCGTTTTTCGGTGTCTTTAATTTGTGCAATTTGCCTTTTAAATTTGTCCGGTTTCAATTTTTGATTTTTTTTTTTTTCATTCTGGCTTCCGCTAGAATGTCTTATACTCGGGACGTGGCTGAGGATCTACGAACCTAGCTTCCGCAAAAGAGTCGGAATAAGTGGAAGAATAAAGGGCTGCGGACGAAGAGAGGCCGCTCGCCGCGACGGTTAGTTAGCCTGATGTCCTCATCATAGAGAAACAGCCATTGCAGAATCTGAACATCAAAAAACTGCAGTCATCGTTGGAGATAATAATAAGCTAGAAGCAGCAGGAGTCGTTCGGTGGCTTCATCGCCCCGAGCCCTCCCTTCCCGTTTTTTGGTGTCTTTAATTTGTGCAATTTGCCTTTTAAATTTGTCCGGTTTCAATTTTTGATTTTTTTTTCATTCTGGCTTCCGCTAGAATGTCCTATACTCGGGACGTGGCTGAGGACCTACGAACCTAGCTTCCGCAAAAGAGTCGGAATAAGTGGAAGAATAAAGGGCTGCGGACGAAGAGAGGCCGCTCGCCGCGACGGTTAGTTAGCTTGATGTCCTCATCATAGAGAAACAGCCATTGCAGAATCTGAACATCAAAAGACTGCAGTCATCGTTGGAGATAATAATAAGCTAGAAGCAGCAGGAGTCGTTCGGTGGCTTCATCGCCCCGAGTCCTCCCGTCCCGATTTTCGGTGTCTTTAATTTGTGCAATTCCCCTTTTAAATTTGTCCGGTTTCAATTTTTGATTTTTTTTTCAACCTGGCTTTCGCTAGAGTGTCTTTTACTCGGGACGTGGCCGGGGACCTACGAACCTTGCTTCCGCAAAAGAGTCGGGGTAGAGTGGAAGAATAAAAGGCTGCGGACGAAGAGTTGTTGGACGATTGTTAATGCTTAAAATATTTCATTGTTGCAATTTCACAGCCCTCTGGCATATTTTAGCCAGCGTGGTTTGGCGCATAATTAACTCCATTGCTGGTGTAACTCGTAACACCAGCAATGGAGTAACCATAAAGAATATTTGGAAATTGGTCATCAGCGATAAGGGAAAATGCCTTAAAATTAATTTATTAATTTATAATTAAGTTCTTAAAATAATAAAATATTTTGTAATTTAAAACATACCTGTGTACATATATATTTATATATATATTTTTATAATACTAACACATCGAAATAAACAAAGTTAAGTTAAATAAAAGAGTGCAGAAATGAGTAGGGGAGAGTAGGGTGGAATGGGACAGTAAGAGGAATGGGACACTAGGATTCTCTCTTTATGTATCATTATAAACAATTCATCAATCACACACTAGATGAGGCAATCGTAGCCCAATATTCAGTTGAAAAAAGTTTTTGATCTGCATAAGCTTACAATTGTATAAGGTAAAAGATTATTTCAAGAATCAAAAGTAAATTTCTTTCATATACTTTTTATGCTTTCTGTATACTAATGACTTGTTTATGCATAGATGTAATAGTTTCCCTATTTATGGAACATTATACTGTATATTATCCATAATTTAAAATGCCTTCAAGCAATATTTTTGTTTATACAGGATGTTTAACATAAAAGAAGATAGTGGGAGGAATGGTACATGCCAGTAAAAGGAGGAATGGGACAAGTCTAATTCCTTCATTTTAATAAGATAAATGTAAATTGCTATTATGGAAATATTTTTAGAGGGTAATATATGAATTATAACATTGATAATATATTCATTTACTTCACAATGTAAATAAATTGAACTGATGATTTTTTTAATGTCATCTGTGACTGACAAGCCTGAATTTTCCTTCCAGTGATGAAGATACTGGAATTTTATACTGTGGCATAAACATTATCAACCTAAAAGCTTCGTTAGTTGTATACCTAGCCTACACCAGACTATTTGTGCCTTTTAGATTTCTTTTATAGCTGTCCCATACCTCCCTGTTCGTGGGGAGGTTTGGGACACATTTTTAAAATTACAATTTCTTTAATTATAAAATTGTTTCTGCAAATTATGTTTCAGTATTGTTCAAGAACATTAGAAAGTTTTCATTTTGTATTCTATAAATTAAAATTTTTGTTTTTGTGTCAAACAAAGTTGATTTCCTTAGTTTTGTAAAAAATGTCCCATTCCTCCCCACTCTCCCCTATATTTTTCTTATTTGTATAAAAAATATTTGTATAAAAAATATTTGTAAGAAAAACGTCATAGATGAACCAAGTTAAGTTAAATAAAAGAAGCGTAAAAATGAGTATATTTTTCTTATTTGTTAGAAAAAACATTTTCTCAAAAGACTGAAAGATGAGCCTGAATTTTCTCGGAGAAATTTTTTTAAACAGTGAAATTATGATGAAATGTTTTAAAAAGAATATTTTTGTGATATGGCTCTATATTTGGTCCGTAATGGGTCTTGAAAGAAAATCGCTGATTCTATTTTAATAGTTTTCCTTAGTTTGCTAAAACAGACTCCAAAATTTTCGTGGAATGAGTCTGCATGTTCTTGGAAACAATCTCTCATCCCTTTTTCAATAGTTTTCCGTAGTTCACTAATATAAACTCCAAAGCGGTAATTTATGTAAGTTTTCTTTTTCAAAAATCTGTTTATTCGCCTTTCTGCTTTGAAAGATATGATTTAAAACTTCCTGCTCTGTTTTCTCTGATTGATATTTTTCAGTTTACTATTCATTTGTTTCTGCACATCATGTCAACACTTTCCACCCGTTTAGCTATTTGCCCTTTTACAAGTTTTTTGTGTGTTAGCGCGCAAAATTTATTTTGAGATCATTATACATATTTTTTCATCAGATTTTCTTGCGAGGTAAAATATACTAATAACTCTTTTATTCTTCTATGTTGGATTATTCTAGCCTGTTTAGCGAGTCGCCCCCCCCCCCCTCCACCTCCCTCCCGGAGTTCTTTTAGCATTCATATTTATTTTTCAGTGAAATAGTGAATATATGCTTTGAACTGGTTTTTGTCTCCCTTAGAAATAGAAAATGGGGGGTATATGTAAATCATGTCGCAACTTTCCATGAATTTAGCCTTTTGGCATTTTACAGGTTTTCGTCTTTCAGCGCTGAAGTTTTCTTTAGAATTCAATACTTATTTTGAACCCATTACAAATATTTTTGCAGCTGCTTGTCTTGGGTAACTGAAATATACAGATATCTATTTACTTCTTCTATGTTCTGCTATTCTGCCTTTTTCGGCTACATGACTTTATTTCCTCTTGAACTTTTTTGGCAGTCGTATTGGTTTTCAGTAAAATGGTGAATATTTATTTCGAAGTCGTTTGTGTTATTTCAGTTATTAAAGAAATAAAACTATATGTATGAATATTTGAAAAAAAAAAAAGAAATTTAATATGATTACTTTTTAAAAAAGAAAATTCACGTGTGTAGCACAGATTATGCAACACTTTCCAATACATTCGGAATTCTGTAATAAAACTTCTCTGCTTAAAAGGTGAAAGACGATATCTAAATAAACAGTTTGCAAAATGCATAACACATTTGAAAACCCAATTTCAGCAATTACCATCTATAGTCTGAAAAATATGTTTTTTGTGCAGCTCTGTATGTAAACGACAGATACCGCAATATAAAAAAGCACTTCCATCATTTGTCTCTCATAGACAGTAGAGGTGAAGGTGTAAAAACGGGCACAGGTGTAAATATGGGCACTCGCACTCCTTTTGAAGTGACCATATGAGAGGTGCTGAAGACTGGTAGCCATGATTGTACATGATGCCTCTTGTTGATATAAGATAACAGAGAGCAGTTGGAACCATTCTTTAAAGTAGTGTGAATGCAGCGTGGGTTATTGTGCGAGTTGGTGTTTGTTCTGGACTGCATACTTTTCACAGGTATCTGAAATCGTTTTCTTTTCATGGCCTTATAGTTAGTTAAAAATAATTTGAGAGTGATATCCGGAAAGCGAAGATCCTAAGCTACCTTTAGAAGCACGCCTTTAGCCATGCACGTCTTTAAATTACATGAAAGCGGTCATCTTTCTTAGTTGGGATTGGTGTAAATATGGGCACCCTTTCTTGGTGTAAATATGGGCACCCTTTCTTGGTGTAAATATGGGCTCCCTCTTTTTCGAATTAGCTTGATATAGAATCACATCAAACTCTAGCTAAGCTAATTGATGAGGCTGCTGAAACACCGCAATGTTCCCCAGGAACTTAAAATGTAGTTTCTTCGGTCGACATATCTGTGTCCCCAACATGAAGAAGAGAATCACTACTCGCGGACCCAAAGGTTCATCGTCATCACGGGATCACCATGCAACGATCAGTTGACCAAATGGCTTGACAAAAGTGTTTTTAAGAAGACGTCCTTGAGTTTTCCCGGAGTAAGAGACCGGCCAGGAGGCATGGTTAGGAAGACCAAATGCCTTAAAAAAATCGACCTACGAAACTATACGATTTATCCTCGGACTTAAGGCTACTAGATATATGTATTTAGAAGCTCTACTCGGACTCATCATTGGCCCTCCCCTTGTGGACAGAGAAGAAATATCAACTTGGATATCAACGTTGGAAATAAACCAGTCTCGAGCGATGCAACTTGCATCTTTTGTGATGGAAAGTTCTGTGAAGACACTCGCAGAGAAGTGTGGGTTAAATATGTTATGTGCCAAATGTAGGCAAACTTAGATTGTACTGGGCTGAAAGAGCTAGTTATGTTTTCGATTTCTGTAAATAATTTTTTTTCTGTAATAAATAAATTCTTTACCCTTTTGTATTGTTTTATCCTGTTTTAAAACATTTTAAACTAGTTTTTGTGACCTTTTTATAAGAGGATCCATATTTGCACCTCATTTTTTTTCTACTGTTTTCAAAGCTTTTTGTAAATCTTCGTTTTTGAATTGAAATAATTGATAATAATCATTGTACCGCATCCTCTCATTTAGTAAATTTGTTATAATTATTAATGAAGGTCAAAAATCTATTTTTTTTATATTTTAAATGAAAGTCATTTTAAGTGAAAAGCAAAAGAGAGTGTCCATATTTACACCTTTTCCTCTACTACTGTAACCGATCTTTTTTTTTCTGTGTGTGTCCTTAAAAGCGAATGATAAATGCTATGCATCCGATATTCTGTAGCATCTTGTAGTTCACATGAGTTCACTTGTAGTTCATCAATATATTTGAAATTTATGTAACGTCATTAAAATACATTGCAAACGATTTTCTCACATAGACCACAATGTAGCGTTCGAACCCAATCATCTATGATTATATCGCTCACCCGCAAGAAAAGTGACACATCTCGACAAAAGTAAATTTAACAGGAGAGGCAAATGAAATTTCGCATTTTTTTATGTAACAAAGAATGATAGCACCTAACTCTGCATGCAGCTTTAAAAGTGTACAAAAAACGCATAAATCTTTGAGAATCAAGACATGAAAGAAATAGGGTGGATTAAATAAATTTATACCCCCACCCTAATAAATGTAACCCCTTGTTGAGTTGTGACACTGTTCTTGTTGCACAATTTGTCAAATTCTAGTCGCCTTTCAAAATAATCCATGCAAAAATGTGGATTTTTAACACTTTTCAACAAAGTTGAAAAGTATTTATGAATTCGGTTTGTATGTCTGTCTGTCTATCTGTCCGTCTGTTTGTTTGTCTGTCTGTCCGTCCGTCCGTCCTCTAACTCGCGTAAATACAGTTCGATGTTCATGAAATTCTTAGATGTTATTGTGTATTCCTATGGCATGTTTGATAATGTAAATGAAGTCAATAGCATTTACGGTTTGTTTACAGAGTCACTCAAAATAATTTCGTTACATTGCGGTCTATGGGGAAAAATCGTTTGCGGTGTATTTTAATGATATCACACTATCCCATTTTCGATAACTGTCAATGCCAAAATGCAATTTGCAATAGCGGTGTTCTTTCGATGTCTAGTACCACAAAGCCTTTTTAAAGGCTAAACGGTTTGTGCGAAAGCCGAGAGACCCGCGACCTGTAATGCGCACTAGGCTTGGCATCTAAATTAGTGAGCTATGTGGCCACCTTTGTTTTTATAAGGCTTAGAGTTAGATAGGCTTGGCTACCTTATGCTATAGCTTTCCTGTGCTCGTTGGTACCCTACTGCCTTTACATTCTCCGTTTTTGCCTACGCCAGTCGGTGAAATGACATCGAAGTATAGGGCAACCAAAAAAATTCTTGGATGCCTTATGCGCCCCTTTTCTGGAGGTTATATTTAACCTCGTGCTTCAAACTCTGGAATGGCCCTCGGGACTCCACCAGAGCTTCCAAATTATACTTTTAGGCCGTGCATTGTTTCGAAATTCATATTTAGTTCGAGGTTACGCGCGGCGGCGTTGCACGCCGCGTTGGCACTCCTTAAGCACCGCGATGTCATGTCATATCACACTATTATAAACATACTGAAATTTATAAATATCACTGAGGTGTACTACGGCATTTACTGTAGAATATGGTGTGTATAGAGTACATTGTTCATTTACAGGGGCACACAAAAAAATTTGGCTGAAAATGTTTAACTATTGATGTCTATGAACAATAATTGCTAGAAGAGCTTTTCCAGTTGTGATACGCGTTTTTAAATTGAATTATTTTTTTAAATACTTCAAAATACTTCGTGTGGATAAATTCTGTAGTTCAGATACAGGGCTGTACAAAAGTTTTTCACGGAAATGACTGAATTGAAATTTTCAACTGTGCTATGCGTTTCTCTGAACTAACTTTTAGCATACTATGTAGTATAGATACAAATCCATAGATCATATACAGAGCTGTACAAAATACTGATATTTTTCCGACTTGATTGTAATAGCAGAAATTATATTTTCAAATGCGGTATGAGTTTTTCAAATTGTTTATTTAGACATGATATTTCACCTTAATAAACTGCGAAGTTTTGTTACAGTATACGGAATGTGTTGGAAAGTGTTTACATAATCTATGCTGGACGCATGATTTTTTGTTCTTGTTTTAAATCACAATGTTTTAACTTTAATATACACTCATTGCCATAAAAATTTGCGCACCAAGAAAAAGACATCCAAATGAAACGAAATTTTACACGCGTAAGTACTACTGTGATATAAGTAAGTGAGTAGAAAACCAAAGAAAAAGGATGCTTTATTGCAGAAAAAAGTACAAATGAACGGAAATTTTAGTGCTCTGTTGGACCCCCTCTAGCGCGAATGCACGATGCGATACGAGCGGGCATAGAGGCATACAAGTTCCGTATGATGTCCTGAGACATATCGTTCAATAGTTGCTGTAAACGCGCCTCGAATCAACCAAACTCGTAGGGTGTCCAACTTGCCATCCCAAATGATCCCAGATATGCTCGATTGGTGACAAATCTGGCGATCGAGCAGGCCAGGGAAGGGTGGTAATATGGCGAAGTAAGGCTTGTGACATCCTTTCTGTGTGTGGCCGAGCATTGTCTTGCTGAAAAATGGCTCCTGGGAGCCCTGCCACGAGTGGCAACACATGTGGCTGAAGGATGTTCTGGACGTACCGCTGCGCTGTCATTGTGCCACGGATCAATATGAGGGGTGACTGTGTATCGTAAGGAATGACACCCCATATCATCACACCAGCTGTGGGGGCGGTGTGTCGCTGTAAAGCGAATGCAGGATTGAGGCGTTCACCACGGGGCCTCCACACACGAACACAATTGTCATCGCTGCTCAAATTAAATCTAGATTCGTCGCTGAAGAGGACCTGGTTCTATTCCGTTGCAGTCCAATCCCGTCGTGCGCGACACCACTCCAAACGGAGGCGTCGGTGGGTGGGTGTCATTGGCAGCACACGTAATGGGCGTCACGATACCAGATGCCCTTAAGCCAGGCGCCTTGCGATGGTTCGGGAATACACAGGGGTCCGTAGTAAAGGTGTTGCCTGTGTCTGGATAGCGGCCAATGAGGCAGTTGGCTCTACGCGTGCGTTTCGTATGATGTGACGGTCTTCTCGACGACTGGTCTGTCGAGGGCGTCCCGAGCCTGGTCGCCGTGTAAATGACGTCTCCTCAGCCTACTGGTCCTATCACCTCCTCACAGTAAAATCAGAACGGCCTACTTGACAAGATACTCGCCGAGCTGACCAACCAGCTTCCATCATCCCGATGATTCTTCCCCTCTCGAACGCTGACAGCTGCTCATATTGTCTTCGATGGCTGCGTAATGGCATGTCTACCTCAGCGTTTCCTTTGCAAAAGAAATGGTACACTCAAACAAGTTCTACTTACCAGTTTTATACTCCAAGGAGGACGAAGTTCAACGCCCTCTAGTGGCTTTACGAAATGTGCAATCACGTTGCATTTCTAATCATTTGCATATCTGCCTGATATGTACCTTCAGGCCAAGTTTCATTATGATCCCACAATTATTTCTTGGTGCGCAAATTTTTATGGCAATGAGTGTATTATCATTCATTATCAAAAATATTAGTTTGCATCAATATAAGAATCAACCGCAGATTCATAAGAAGGTTTCTAGGAAATTAAAAGAAAAAGCATATGTCAAAACTGTTTTATAATTATTATACAACTATAATCTTACAATTGCATTTCAGCGAAACAGAATTATAGTTACTACAAAATTAATATACAAAATAAGCGTAAAAGAACTGATTATTAAATTAATAAATCAGATAGACGTAATTCCATCCTCACAATATTTTTTATAACAATTGAAAAGTAAAAGAAGTAGGTAAGTTATTTTAATATGACGATTTGTTAGTTCAAAACATTTTTATATATTTATAAACTACGTTATTATAAAAAGAAACTTTACTTAGGAAAACCAAAACTACAATAATTATTGGTTGTTTAGTAATAATTCAAAAACAAATAAGTTTTTTCAGTTTTCAGAGTTATTTTCTCCGAAAGCATGAACAGATTACTACGTTTGTCTTGTAGTTTCTTCAAACTTTTGAAAAAGAAAAATAGTTATTAAAATAAAAAAATATATAATACGTAATTATTACGGATTTCTTTAAAATACACTGCTCAAAAAAATTAGGGGAGCAAGCAAAAATGTGAAGAGAACAGTGTAAGACAGCCATGTATGGGCATAAAATGGATAGTACATGTGTATCACTGCGCAATACAGAAAAAAAGACTCAAAAAAATTTGTAAGGGAGCTTTTATTCTTTGAAAAGATGGAAAGTACATGGAAAGATGGTTTAAGGCAACAATTTGGTTTCATGTAAATGATAAAAAAAAAAGAATTGTTTAGAAATGATGCAAGATTTTTAATATGGCGTGTGGTCTCCTCTAACAGCTAGGACTGCTGCACACCTGTTTTCCATGGATGTGATGAGGTTATCGATAAGACTTTGGGGAATACTGTTCCAATGCTCAAGAATTGCAATCTCGAAGTCCCGGACAGTGAAAGGAGGCCTTGGTCTCACAGCAATGCGTCGATTGAGTATGTCTCAAACATGCTCGATAGGATTTAGGTCAGGAGTGCATGCTGACCATTCCATACGCTATATTGTTTTAGCTTCCACAAGACGAACTGTATGAGGTCTGGCATTATCATGCATGGAAAAAAGAAATCACTAATTGCTGCAATATAAAATACGACATGAGGTCTTAGTATCTTGTCTGTATAACTTTGGACCGTTAAAGTGCCATTCCGAATGATATTCAGGCCCGTACGTCCACCTTTGCTGATTCCAGCCAATAGCATCTACCTACCTCCTCTGTAATGTGATGATTCACGAACGAATGTGGGATTATTCTGAGTGCCCTTTTCTCTCCATGCTAAAACACAGACGGGACTCGTCTGTAGACAGAATGACTCCATCAACGTTGCCTCCAAACTCGATGTTCAGTTGCCCACCTTCTTTGGGCCGCACAGTTGCTTGAGGTCAACGGAATACAGAGCATTGGCTTACGTGCATAGAGACCAGCCTGGTGAAACCTATTCTGGACCGTTTGGCTGGACATCCTACGCCCTGTGGCCAAGAACAACTGCGTTTACAGCTGAGTAGCATTCCCCATTCCGTCTCAACGAGCTGTTAACAGGATATATCGGTCGTCAATTACTGTGGTAGCACATGGCTGACCTTGCCCTTGTCGATTTATGCCATTCCATATGTCTTGGAATCGATTACACAACCTTACATTGACACTTCTTGCGACTCCAACAGCGCTTGCTACACTTCGTTGTGTTTCCCCAGATTCAACTGTTCTGGTAATAAGCCAAGCCATGGATTCTGGTAAATCACATTATTGTGACATTTGCAAGTCACCCTTTCACAAAACACAAGCTGGACAATTGAATTTTACAACTGAGACAGTGACACAGACGTTTCTGCAAAATCCCGATTGCTGCACGTATCTCCTTTTTCTATTTTTTGACGTGATAAACTTTGATTTGCATGTGAAGTTTTCATCATCTGTTTTCTACTACGCTTTAAATTATGGATGTTTTATTTTACGTTACTTATCGGTGTAAATATTTGCGTAATTTTGTTAAAACCATGTGCTTCCCTAATTGTTTTGAGCAGTGTACTTAATTTATAAAGAAAAACTAGATAAGTGGTTTTATCTTTTTCTTTTTTTTTAATTCATATATAAAAAATAAATATTGCAGCATTTTATAGGACTTTCTGAAACTGGAACTTTATTTTAAAAAGTTCAGTATGGATTCTACACAGTTCTTTATCTTCATTGTGAATGTTATAATGCAGACAAAAAATGGGTCATAACTTTGAGGAATATGCTTGGAAGCAATTAAAAACAAGCAATCTTGGTTTTTTCCCGTTTTCTCAAAGGAAAGGATTTCGAATACGCTTTATGTAAAGGTAAAAGCGTACTTTCCGGATTCGCCGAATCCTCGTCGATCAAATGCTCAATCAAGTACTTCCGTTTAGAAAAGCCCGAATATCATTAAGACAGGGCAATGTAAGGGATCATAGTAAAAGCTCTCTTTTACCTCTAGCTTGAATTTCAAACGTAGAAAAAAATTGCCTTGGTCATAAGAATATTTTACATTGAATGAAAAGGTATTGATTTATCAAATCTTAAACTTTTGATTCTGGAAAACCGAAGAACGTTACCTTCATTATCTTTCAAATAATTTCTAAGTACACACCATTTCGCCCCTCAATCGTTTTAAACCTAAAAAATCAGAATGGACTAACTCATTCACTGAAAAATGACGGCCCGTCTTTTTGGTTTTCTAATCAATGTTATGTACTGTTAGGGATGTAAATCTGGCCGTATTTTTTAATTTGTTTATTACTGAATGGACAACATCGCTTTCATTTACGTGTGTCTATAGATCAAGAATTTATTGTTATTTTATAGGATTTTTGGATCTTAATAGTATGCATGAAAAACAAAATAATATATATATATATATATATATATATATATATATATTGTTCGTCGCAGTTATCACATAAAAATTTGATTCCAAATTTTCACCGTCAACACGTGAAGCAACGTTGCGTAAATACGTCCACGAACAAGTACCTATTTTATTTGCTCCGAATTGACCCTCATAATCATTCCAAAAATGACATTTGACAACATCACTACCTACCGGACAAATTTTAAAGTTGTAAAACGGCGTGTGTGTCAACCATTAATCTGTGGCCAAACTGTTAATCAATTAACAATATACACTATATGGCCAAAGGTGACCGGTCACTTGCGATTTTAGATCTTTTCTTAAATATCTAGAAAAATACATGAGGCATTATCTTGAGTTTCCAGGTCTGAAAACAGAATAGTACAGGTCATATATTTCCGTGAAGATTTTTTCCCGAAACTCCATAAGGGACCGACAACAAATTGAAAAATAACGAATAGCTTTTGGATAACCCTGTAAAAACTAACGTAGCAAAAGCGTTCAATACAGTAGATTATGATTAAGTGTCTTATTGCAATAAACTGTGTTCATTTTTATGAGAATAGCACGTATATTCGTAGAGAAATTAAAGTTTTTTTAAAAATAGTCCCAAATTTTGCCACGTTTTTTGCAATTAATTTGCAGCGTTCTTAATATAAAAAAAAGTTATTTTCAGAAAATATGACAAACAACGTTGTACACAGTACCCTGTAATCAAAATTAAAAAAACATTAAAAATTGGATGAAAAATGAGCAGGTTTACTAAAAAATGTTTCACTGCGCATGCGCGAATGAAATAAAAATATAATGTGCATAATGTATTAGCTAAGTGTATAGAGCAACTTTTGTGAAAGCCTCAAAAACATAGCTTGAAAATTCTGAAAGTATTCGGTGATAGAATAAGCTCGAAATCCGTTATAATATAATATAAAGTTTGTTTTTTAAGGAATTTAATATCCGTTTTAAAAATATAGTAATGCTTATATTTTTTTAACGACATGAAGGCCATCTTTAAAAAATTATTTATTTATTTTTTATACATATATTTGTATACATAACAGAAAATATGAAGTTCGTTTTTTTTTTAGGTTTTGAGGAATTTAATATCTATGTAATTTAAAAAACGTAGTAAAGCTTAGTTTTTTTTTTTTTTTTTTTTTTTTTTAACGACATGAAGGCGATATTTAATAAATTATTTATTTATTTATTTATTGCTGACTTTGCCCAAATGACACCTGAGAATTCATTAAAAGAGTAAGGGTATTTGTTTCAGAAAAATTCTTTTCGGGAATTTAAATGCAAATGCAAAATTTACTGTTACCTTTATTTAATTAAAAAAAAAAATCTATAGCTTACTTAAAAATATAATTGAATAAAAATAAAATATTTTAAACTAAATAAATATGGCTATTAAGAAAAAAATGTACTCAAATTTTGAACTTGAACGAAAAATCATGCTTTCAATCCATGGAACTCCTCAGGTTAAATCCTTAATCCTTCAACAAAGAGAGTAGTTCCTCTTATTACCGACTAACAATCATTCAAAATATTTTGCTTTCTATTTGATTGTAACAGGCGTTTTGAAGATTGTAGTTTTAAAAGAATGATAGACAGGTATTATGTTGGCGAAGAGTACATTGGAATTTTGCAACTCACTTCAATATATGAAATATATCACTTCAATGAAATTTGAAAGTAATAGAAGACCATAGTTTTGGAGATGTTTTTTGATGAATGATATAATCTGACAAACGAATAATATATAATAAAAGGGTTGTTTCTTCTGTGAAATTTGTACGTGCCACCCATCGTGTTTTATGAGATATTTTCATGTAAATTAGGGGAAATGGTGTTGATTTTAGATATTTCACACAATTTGAGATAGCGTATAATGAATAACTTTGAACCGGATTATTGGAACAAATACTCAGCTGTATTTATCCTTTTTAAATATTCCCTGAAGTGTCATATGCTACATTTCCAGAGACCTCACAAGTTTAAAGACTGGATTATTTTTTGTTTAACTATTGCAGATTGCTGTGTAATAATTTAAGAGGTTGGTTGTGTTTATGACGGCCAGTTATCAACACGGGGGATATGGGTCCAAAAGTTGGGATGTGCCCTCCGTGGGGGACTTTCTAATGGAACCTAACCTGTATTTACGCATGAAAATCCATGGTTCGAAGAAAACCACGAAAACTCCGAGCGATTAGGCCAACGGGCGCGATTGGGTTCGAACCCAGCACCTCCCGTCTACCAGTTTCGAGAGCAGAACCTCTCGGCCACTGGTGGGGCAATAATTTAAGAACTCACATTGTTTTAACCTTGTTGTTGATTTAGAAAATGTACAAATGTCATGTTCTTACAATAGAACCCCCCCCCCCCCCCACCTTCCCAAAATCTTTCAACGTCAAGAAAGCTGAAAAGATGCAAAGGCAAAATAAATCATCATTTTAAAAATACTTTTGTTTTGTGCAACCAATAATGCTTTCGGAACATGATAGTGTAAAGAATCTGTAACTCATTCTAAACTGTATTACTACTAATCGATGTATTAAATGAATTTTACAAACAGTTATTTTAATGGTATTTTGAAGAACTGTCGTTACATAAAGGGTTAATGTATTATTTAATTTCTAAGTTTCATGTTTTCCATTTCCACGTTCGCTAATGCGATTACGAAATATTTTTTACTATTACTGGAAATATTTTATGTATGAACATTTCCAGAACTTTTTCTCGATCAGTTTCCAAAGAATTGATCAGAAATATAAATCTTAATTTTCCCATGCGTTTTTTTTTTCCGCCTACCAAATTAAGTTTAGGTACGTAAAGATAAGTGAATATTAGAATAGATGATGAAAGCATTAAAGTGGACATTTATTTTGCAATAAAAAGAAAAAAAAAGCGTTCTTACAACTATAATTTTGCGTGGTTTCGGAGTACAGTTTAAAAGCGGAAATCTATAAGTCAATGGTATAAAAAAAAATTTCAAATTTTTTTATTTTTGCAGCTGAAGATAATTTCCAAACTACTCTTTATAACACATAAAGATATTTTTCTCAATTATTTGTACCTCAATTGATTTTGAGAATTGATACTTTTAATGTATAAAAAATAAAAGTAAAAAATATCGGTAATATTTTGTAAAAAAAAAAAAAAAAAAAAAAAAAAAAAAAAAAAAAAAAAATTGCTTTATTCGCCTTTTTTCCATGCCCTTTAAAATCTCTGTATGTATTTTTTTTAGCCACCGATATGCTATTTCTTTCGGGCAGCAATTATACTGTCGTCTCTAAAAAATAATGTTCCGTTATATAAGCCAGCCGTAGAACAAAACAGATGTATCGAATTTCTAAGCATCCCACATTTTTTTTTATTTTTATACCTTCGTATAGGGGAAAAAGTACTTTTAAATGCAATTTATTTAAAAACTGCATCTCAATTCATTTTTGAGATATTATTATTATTATTTTGTAGTTTTTAACTTCATTCCTTTAACGTTGGCAACAGAAGTACTCCATTTCTGTAGAAAGTAAAGGAAAAATAGTTGGAAAATAGTAGATTAATATATTTTTGTTGCCATTTTCCCATAACAACTGAAAAAAAATTACAATTGAAATGTGTTATTTTGAAAAAATATAAATAAATGATTTCTGATAAAACATGGAGCTATTACAAACTATATTCGATTTTAAGTATCTATATTAATGTTGCAAACAAATGAAGGCATATGAATCATCAGAAAGCTGATTTTTTTTGTCAAGTTTCTTGAATGACGAAATTACTTTTTGTTGGATTTGTGTGTTATTCTGTGATAGTGACGCCATATGCATACTTTTCTGTAGATGTTGTTTAAGACTGGATGATAAACGTGGAATTCTTAAGCGGATGCGAGTGACGTTATTTTATATAAAATAAAAGGGTGTGTTTTAAGTCTTGAAACTGAAATGTGTTTTGTACTATCTATATTTGTATACATAATTTTTTTAATCGGTGGCGACACTAAATTCTAAACTAGTATGTTGTGGCCATCGCAAAACTTTCTTCTATATAAATCACGTCATTTAAATGAATTACAAGAAATTACACCAATTTATATCAAAGTATATCTTAATTTGAAGTTTGATGAAAATTCGTGCATTAGTTCTTGAGATAGAGCTATTGCGGAAATTGTAAAAAAATGCAGGATAGCAGCGCCACCTGTTGAGCGATTTACGCCAAATGTATAAAACTTCAATTCATGTAAAGATCTAACTGAAACTGAAGTTTGATGAAAATCCGTGCATTAGTTCTGTAGATTGAGCTATTGCGGAAAACGTGAAAAATACTACATAGCAGCGCCACCTGTTGAGCGGTTTACACCAAATACTAATAAGCACCAATTTATAACAGGGACTAACTGAATATAAATTTTTATTAAATTCCGTGCATTAGTTCTTGAGATAGACCGCCCACAAAATTTGTGTCGCATACAGGTAGACAGACAGACAGACATTTTGTAAAAACATGTTTTTCGGAATATCTGGCCCCTAAAACATGTAAATCCGTCGAAAACCGAAAGTCGAAAATTTTCCCGAATCCAGTACTTTCTTCTTGTAATGATAGAAGAAAGTAAAAATCAGAATTCCTGTTTTCTAGTTTTTGACCCCCCCCCCCCCCTCCCCTCCGCGCAACGCCATTCTTGTTCAAAGTTCCAAAAAAATATAGAAGCAGATATATTTCTACATTCTCCCTAACAGTGGTCACCTCTCTATCCGATTCTTTTCCAATCTACAACATTTCTACAAATATTGCCTAAATCGAAACCTTCCATATTATAGTAAATCATATCAAAATTACAAAATTTTAGCAACATCAAGAAATACTTGATCACATGGTCAAACAATACTTGTAATAAATAACGGGTAAGGAAGAAATTTATTTCAAGAGTTTCATGTTTCTCTACATTTTGCTTTAAAAATTTAAATCTTATAGTATCTATGATATTACAATCAAAAATTTATTGTAGATTTATTTAACTTTGATCTGGAAACGTGATTTATTCCAGACGACAGCATATCACTTAGAAAAAAGAAAAAAAAAAAAAAACATCATTAAAAAAAAAAATCATTGCTTTAATATAATCGTAGATTTTCTATCATTAAAAGAGGTGAATATTACTTTTTGTAAATAACCGTTTGATAGCATTTCTCGTAAAAAGTGTTTCCAGTTAAGGATTTATTTATTTATTTTTTTTTTTTTTCAGTTACAAGGCCACCGATCAGATAGAAAAATTAAAATGTAGTCTAATTTATGTTTCGTGTATGTCCAACGAATGAATTGCTTTCCAGTTTTATGCACTAAGTATGCGTACACTGCCAAAAATTTCTCCTTGCCGTTGTTAGAAATAATTATTTTTATATCAAATTAATATAAAAATTCAAAAGCTAAGACTATTTCTTAAAAATCAATACTATTAAGAAATTATATAGAGATTACTATTTTGTGAAACAATGTGATAGAAAAGAAGAATATTACAAAGACTAAAAGCGAAGGACTAGAAGTAGAAAATCAAACATTATAAAGTCCTTTAAAAAATACAAAAGAAAAATTGTTTAACTGAACCTTTTGTGACAAATCAGGAGGTTTTCAGGGTATTTCAACATTTATTGCATTCCACAGGTGCAATAAGTTTCGTTGAAACACATTCATGGATTTTGATATAGTTTACAAACCATTTTTCTCTCTTTAAATACAAAGGGATAGGAGTCTTTCTATTTATTTCACATTGCTTGTCAAAATTACAAGTTTACATTTTTGTTACTCAAACCTGAGTCCTTTTGTCACTCAAACCTAAGGGATTCTAGTTTACCCCTGTTGTCCATACCAGCAGAGTTTCGCAATATTTTTGCGACCAATAGACAAAATATGTTATTTTTTCCATCAATTGTCGAAATTCGTGAATTTTTTTAACGCAGCAGTGACAAGATTTGCGATTTTTTCTCGCGATAAATTGACGAAAGTCATGATATTTTCTGGCGCTAAACTGACGAAACTCGCGATTTTCCCCACAGCCGACAAATGAAATTTGAGATTTTTCCGTACATGATCGACAAAATTCGCCTCTCTTCCGAACCTGATCAACGATTTTTAACTGACTGACGAAATTTGTAATTTTATTCACTAGGAAAATTAATGAAATTCGCGATTTTTTCGCACGATAAACTGACGAAACTCGAGATTTTTCCGCAGTTTTTCAACAAAATTTGCAATTTTTCAGCATCTCATCGACAAAATTTGCGGTTTTTCTTTTCCCTATTAACGAAATTTGAGATTTTTCTACCCCGAATCAACAAAATTTGCGATTCTTCGACGTCCTATTAACGAAATTCCCGAATTTTAACTGACTCTGACGAAATTTGTAATTTTTCCCGCGGCAAATTATCAAAATTCGCGATTTTTTTCTGACGCTAAACTGACGAAACTCTCGATTTTCCCGCAGCCTATCAATGAAATTTGGAATTATTTAGCACCTTATCGACAAAATTCGCGATTTTTCCACACCCATGTTTAACGAAAAAAAAAGGTTTTTCCGCGTTCGATCAACGAAATTCACGATTTTTAACTGACTCTGACGAAATTTGTTATTTTTCCCGCGGCAAATTGATGAAATTCGCGATTTTTTCACGCGATTTTTCCGCAGCCGATCAACGAAATTTGAGATTTTCCGCACATAATCGACAAAATTCGCGACTTTTCCGAACTCGGTCAAGGAAATTTGTAATTTTTTCCAGCGGCAAATTAACGAAATTCGCGATTTTTTCCAGTGACATATGGTAAAAAATTACGATTTTTCACAGTTAAAAACTGAAGAAATTCACGGGCCATAAGTTAACCCATCGCGGGCCACAGGTTGTGCATCCCTACTTTACAAGCTCTGTACGTAATTGTTTCCCTCCTCCTCCACTGCATCCAAAAGCCATTATTGATTAAAGTTTTATAAATATATGAAATATCTTTGCTTATGTATAAACTATCAACGTAGCGAGTTGAAAGAATCTATAAATTGTACTTCCTTAATACTCCCCCCCCCCCCCCTCCACCGTAGAAAACACTAGCTTATCCCTTGTAGCAGTCATGTTAAACTTCTCTTAATGTAATGTTCAAAATTTGTTTTCTTGAACCAAATCTTAGACTTGTCTAACCCACCCATTAACTCTGTAACCCCCCCCCACCCCCTTTACGCTGTAAAAAACTGACAGTGGAAAAACTGCACTTTAGTTGTTAGCATTTATTTATAGACAAGTTCAATATTTAACAATTCCTTGTCACGTTTTTTCCGGCCCCTTTTTTCCTTGTCACGTTTTTTCCGGTCACGTTTTTTCCTTGTCACGTTTTTTCCGCTCTCCTTTTTTCTGTCACGTTTTTCCGGTCACGTTTTTTCCTGTCACTTTTTTTCCTAGATTCATGTCCATTAATTAGTGCCAATAAAGCATACACAATATTGCACACTACTGCATTTGGATACAATCCCTCATATTTTTGCTTCATTTTGGGAACAACGGATTTCGAGCTTATTCTATCAACGAATATTTTCAGAATTTACAAGCTATGTTTTTGAGGCTTTCACAAAAGTTACTCTATACAGTTAGCTAATACATTATGCACATTATATTTTGATTGCATTCGCGCATGCGCAGTGAAACATTTTTTAGTAAACCTGCTCATTTTTCATCCAATTTTTAATATTTTTTAATTCTGATTGCAGGGTGTTATGTACAATGTTGTTTGTAATATTTTCTGAAAAGAACTTTTTTTATATTAAGAACTCTACAAAGTATAAGCAAAAAACCTGGCAAAATTTGGGACTTTTCATAAAAACTTTACTTTCTCTACGAATATACATGCTATTCTCATAAAAATGAATACAGTTTATTGCAATAAGACACTTAATCATAATCTACTGTGTTGAACGCTTTTGCTACGTTAGTTTTTACAGCGTTATCCAAAATATATCCGTTCTTCTTAAATTTGTTGACGGTCCCCTATGGGGTTTCGGGAAAAACTCTTCACGGAAATATATGACCTGTACAGTTTTGTTTACACACCTGGAGTTTCAAGATAATTTCTCATGTATTTTTCTATATATTTAAGAAAACGTCTAAAATCGCAAGTGACCGGTCACCTTTGGCCATATAGTGTATTAATCACCAACAGAGCGATATGTCGTAAAATAAAGAAATTTTTAATATTTTTATTATTTAAGGCAATAAAGAGTTTTATAAACTGCTCGAGTATGAGCTTATGGAAAACTTTTGTCGAGATGTGTCATTTTTCTTGTTTCATCACTGCGCTATATCCTATAATGGAAAAGTGACATATAGCGTAATATAGAAGTTTTCCGTATAACGACACGAATAATAATTTGCCTGTAGCAAGACGAACCTATAGCACACCCATTTATGGAATAAAACGCAAAATGAATTTTTGCGTGATGTGTCAATTTTCTTGCGGGTGAGCGATATGTTTTTTTTTCTTTGTATTCTAAAAAAAAAAAAAAAAAAAAAAAAAAAAAAATTACACCAGTTTTCCACATTTGAGACTTAAATATTCGGAGCCGAGTCAAAAATGAGTACATTTTACTTATTTTTAAGTTTTCATCTTTAACAGTAAAAAGGATCTCAAACCATATATCCAAAACCGTCCGTGTCTTTAAAGGTTAATATCTCGGCTAATTAAACGACATTTTTTTTCGAAAGTCATTATCAACGATCCTTTTATACTCCCGCGACAGTAGGTACCTTGAGCGTCCCTCAACTTCCTTGCTGAGCGCCCACAAAATGAAATTTGTGTGTAACGGGAAAATGCGATTTTCTCAAAAACTATGTGACCTAAGGTAATCGCTATAGTTTTCCTTCAAGGATTAAATAAACTCCTTTTACCTCTAATTTTTTCATAATTTTAGTTTAATACAGGGTGGCGAGTGGTCAGGGAAAATCACAGTAAAAAGAGTTGTTAAATACCAGTATTTTGTTTAAGAGAAATTCTCCTTCTTTAATCCCTTTATGTTACTCGAAGTATTTTCTATAAGAAAATACTGGTAGTTTCCTCTTTTTTTAACTGTGTTTTTCCCTGTCCACTCGCCATCCTGTAATTAGATTTGGAAATAGAGTGGGGGGGGGGGGGGACTTATTTTTTAATCACATTTTCGAAGATATCTCTAAAAATATAATACCTCAAATTAAAACAAATGTATTTTTGAATTCGACGTTACAAGAGCTTTTACACGATACCCCACACACAATATATATATATTTATATATATATATATAAAGATTCTTATTTCCAAGTAACTTAATTAGCGCCCCTACATTTGTCCTAAATATATTTGTGAATGGTTAATAATCTATAAATATGTGAGTCAATAGCCTTTATTACTTCTAACCAAATTTGAACTTTCTACTTTCCATTGTTTACGAAAAAACGGGTGTGACAGACGGACAGACAGACACACGAGTAATCTTATAATGGCTCCATTTTTACTTTTTTAGGGGACGCTGCACTGAAACTCCCCAATCGCGAAATTCCATGTTAACCCATGGAAAAATTTTGAAGCGAGATTACTCATTACCTAATATAATTATTAAAATACCGTTTTCTCCAACAGAAAGTAGACGTCAGATGCCGATGATATGCGTTTTTAAAAATTGTCTATGTAAATTTTAAGTATTTTTAAGAAGATGATAAAATTTAATCAAATGGAAATTTCAAAATTTATAGGGATTTTTTATGTACTTAAAATTTACGGAGATAATTTTTAAAAACGCACATCATCGGCATCTGACGTCTACTTTCTGATGGTGAAAACGGTATTTTAATAATTATATTGCGTGTATATGAGTAATCGCGCTTCAAAGTTTTCCCATAGGCTAATGTGGATTTTGCGATCGGGGAGTTTAAGTGCAGCGGAGCCTGAAGTACGGAACCCTAAAAACAGAAAGAGAAACAAAACTTCCACTCTACTAATGGTTGTACTTGCTTTAGTCTGAAGAATGATTCTCTTTTTCGAAACATGTGCTTTTTCTGTCTTTATGATCTATTTAATAAGTTTGTACTTATAAATAAAATGTAAATGTCTTTACATTTGTAATAAAATGTAAAAATGAATTGAAATAAAGTGTAAATGTCTTACAATGTACTTATAAATAAAATGTCTCCTAAAATTGAAACTGATATCAGCCTTTACATAAGAATGACATCTGTTTATGAATTTTTCTAAATATTCTTACTTATATAATTATTTTGTCCCATTTTGGTGGCGCCAACAGTATGTAATCTTCCTCTTGCATTTCTCGAAATAAATCTTTTGAATCCTTCTTTGTTTAACAAAGACGGCTGTTAAGCTGCACACTTTATGATATTTTTATAAATAATATTTAATAAGATTCTGGGAAATAAATAAGCTACTTCCAAATCCATTAACTAGACATAAAATATATTTTTCTTTCCCATCTACATCCCACACATCGAATGAAGAAATCACAGAAATCTTCTATCCCTTCCAAGATCCCTCCACGGGTTCAAGCCTGTTTTTTTTATTTTACCAACTATTATAAGTGCATTTAATCCTTTATTCTAAGGAAAATGCAGATTTTATTATTTCTATGGACTTTAGTGAGATTTAGGACAAGTATTAAGACAGTCGCTAAGAACTTTTTAATGTGACACGCGCACAGATCACAAAAATAAAAATTAAGACGACCCGACTTGTAAAAATAAAGTCTAAAAAAATGTAAGTCTCCAGAAATCTGTTTTAGAAATAGCGTTAGGCGCGTGGAGAGAGAGATTGATTTCATTATAATAGGATGAAAGTTTATATACAGGGTGATTCGCTATCCAGTGTACAAACCTCGAAAGGTGGTACAGCTCACTAAAACAAACATCTTTACTTTCTTCTATCTTTACGAAAGTACTGGATTTCGACTTCCGGTTTTCGGTGGATTCATACGTTTTAGAAGGTCCTGAACATGATTTGACTGTTTTTAGAAAAGGTCTGTCTGTGGGTCTGTCTGTCAATCTGTCTGTCTGTATGTGACATAAATTTTGTAGGCGCTCTATCTCAAGAACTAATGCACGTAATTTAATAAAACCTTAGATTCAGTTAGTCCCTGATATAAACTGGTACTGACTACTTTTTAGTGCAAATCGTCCAACAGATGGCGCTGCTGTGCTGCATTATTCATGATTTCCGCGATAGCTATATCCCATGAACTAATACAGAGATTTTCATCAAACGTTAGTTTCAGTTATACCTTGATATAAATTAGTGCTGATTCGATTTTGGTGTAAATCCCCTAATAGGTGGCGCTGCTATGCAGAAATTTTCACGATTTCCTCAATAGTCTATCTCAAAAACTAATGCACGGATTTTCATCAAACTTTAGGTTCAGTTAGACCTTGGCATAAGTTGTTGCTGATTAGGTTTTAGTGTAAATCACTCAACAGGTGACGTTTCCATGCTGCATTTTTCAGGATTTACACGATTTTAGCGATAGTCATATCTCGGGAACGATTGCACGGAATTTCATATAATTAGAATCGTCATGATTGGCATAGATATGGTCATTTAACTTTGGCATTGTGATAGCGTATTTTGAAGCATTAACATGTGTGAGATAGAAGAAAGTTTTGGGATTGACACACCCGACTAGTCTATATAGGAAAGCTCGATCGCAATATACTTATTAAGTCATGAGTACAAGTTGTCTCACTGCAAATCGAATCGGATTTTTCGTTCACAACTTTACCGTTAATGAAGATAATTTACCGATATAGTCAACTGACTTACTTTACTTTCAGTGAAATGTGATAGATATCACGAGATGTTCACTCTCATTATGTCAGTGATCCATATGTACCGTGGTCTCCATTCTGAATTATGACATGCCTACGTCAGAATTATTTGGACGCAACTCATAGCCATTTCCAGAAATTAATATGACATTACAGCATTTCATAGAAAGCAAACTATGTCTATTGAAAATATTATTAAAATATTTATATTAACGTTAAAAATTTGAACGAAAACGCGGATTCGAATTGTAGTGACACAACCTGTATTTATGACTGCAGTCGTGTATTGCGACACAGCTTTCCTAAACAAACAAACAAAAAAAATTGTTTTACTGAGTAGTACTACCCCTCATAGTTTGTACACGTGGTAGCGAATTACCTTGTATATAGGGAAGGTGTGTGGATTTTCTGTAGTCTGTGCAAAAAACTATACGGCGCTTTTTAGAGAAAAAGGATAAGTTTGGAATTATTTGCATGAATTATAGAGTAATTTTAAAAGTTATGTGTGTCTATTACTTATGGACGGAGGGGAGGCGACAAAAAGGACTGCGTCATCGAGTTACGACATTAAACATGATGTAGGACAAAAAGGAATAACTGGTCTGCCTCGGCATTTCTTGGCACGATATACGCAGCAGCAGGCGCCAACTCCTCATTTTGACGTCACTATCACGGCATCTAGTTACGAGATTAAATTGGTGGCAAATTAAATATTGAATATCGCGTTAGGCCCTGAAATTTTTACACATTAAAAATACCGATTAGTACAATACAAGTATTTCAGTCTGCCTCGTGATATCTTGGTGCGATATAAGCAAAGCAGGTCGCCAATTCTTAATTTTAGCGCTACCATGACGTCATCGAATTAGGGTCTGAAAATTTAACACGTTAAAGATACAGACTAGCACAATACAAATATTTCAATCTACCTCGTGATATCTTTGTATGAGATGAGAAGAGCGAGCCGACCAACCTTAATTTTGGCGGTACTATTACGTCATTAAGTTACAGTCTGGAAATTTGTGTACCTTATTACACATTAAAGATATCTAATTGTACAATACAAATATTTCATTCTGTTTCGTGATATTTTGGTACAACATGAGTAGAGCATGGCTCCAATTCCCCGTTTTAATGGTACTATCACGTTATATAACTACAGCCTTAAGTTTTAACATATAAGATACTAAATGGTACAATACACATATTTCAGTCTGCCTTGTTATATCTTAGTCGTGACATCAGCAGAGACGGGCGCCAATACCCCGTTTTGACAGTACTATAACGTTCAAAATGAAAAATTGAAGCCCCGCTCTCATATCGTGAAAAGATATCCTGAAACAGACTAAAATATTTCTATTGTACAAATCGGTATCTTTAATATGCTAAATTTTCAGGTCGCAAATCGATAACGTGTTAGTATCACAATGAAGATTTGGCGCCTGGCTCTGCTCATATCGTACCATGATATCACGAGACAGACTTAAACATTGAATTGTACTACTTTGTATCTTTAATTTGTTAAAATCTCACGCCGTAAATGAATGTCGTGATAATACCGTCAAAATGAGTATTTGCGTCTCGCTCTGCGCATATCGTTCCAAGAAATCGCGAGGCACAGTGAAATATTTGCATTGCACTATTTGGTATCTTGAATGTGTTAAATGTTCTGGCCGTAAGTCAATGACGTGATAGTAACAGTCAAAACGGGAAATCGGTGCCCCGCTCTGCTGATGTTGTACCAAGATTCCACGAGGCAGACCGAAATATTTATGTTGTATTATTTGTATCTTTAACGTATTAAATTTTCAGGTCGTAACTCGATAACGTGGTAGTACCTCCAAAATGAAGATTTGGCGCCCCGCTTTGCTCATATCGTACCAAGATATCATGATGGCAGACTGGAATATTTGTCTTGTACTAATCAGTATCTTTATTGTGCTAAAATTTAAGGCCATAACTGGATGACGTGATAGTATAGCTAAAATGAAGAATTTTCGCATGGCTCTGCTCATTATCGTACCAAGGTATCATGGGGCAGACTGAAATATTTGTATTGTAATAATCTGCATATTTAATGTTCTGAAATTTGAGGCTGTAACTCGATGACGTAATAGTGCCGTCAAAACGAGGAATGGGTGCCCCGTCCTTCTCACATTGTCCCAAGATATGCTGAATCAGTCATTCTTTCATGTATTATTAATAAGCATTTTCTAAATCATTCATTCATCTTAAAAATCGATGGAGAAGTAAGGTTAATTGGGGGTAACTGGACCCACGAGGTAACTGGGCCATAGGCTATTTTATAAAAATCTGTTGATGTTTTTTTAAGTTTTAGCTTTTGCGAACAATGCCCCTTAATCTCTACTTCCCAAAACAACGCGTGTCAACTCAATCATAGCATTCACTTTACTGTGATAGGTTGTCAAAAATTTATGTTTATTGTTTTAAAAACAACGTCAATATGGTTGAACTTAATCGGCTTTTTATTAAAATACTGTAAGTACTTTTATTAAACAATCTTTTTTTTTTAAGATTAGGCATATAACAACATTATTATTATTAGGTATCTATGCATATTTACTTCATGTTTCAAATGTAAGCCCGGTGTCCCAGTTACCCCATAAATGTTTCAAGAATGGGGTAACAGGGACATGTATACGGGGTAACTGGGCCATTCTGGATCCAGTTACCCCAATAGTCATAAATAATTTTTTTGACTACAAGAAATAAATTTCTCCATTTTTTTTTTCTTTTGGTCACAATAAAGAAAATTATAGAATACCTTATTAAAATTACGTAATAAAATTTTAAAAAGCATATTGGGTGGTATCAAACCAAATTGCTTGACCCCTTGAGAGACGGTTATGTCGTTATGGCATCACATAATTTTAAACCCTAATTGCCACATTGGCACCGGAATTTTATAATGAAAATTTTACCTTTCTTAAGGCAAAAATATACTTTTATTTGTTTACAAATAATATTCTTGTAAATACTGGTGTCATTAAATTGTTTCAACATTTTAAGAATGCGAATACCTTGCCCCTGAAAGCGAGATAGCCAAACCTTGAAATTGTACGATACACAGGGGTCGCATTCTATAGGGAAACTTTTATTGTTCCTACCACTATTTTGAAAATAATATCATCAAAGAACCTTTCTTTAGAATATGTTAAATAAAATGATCATGAAGGTAATTCATGAAGGGTTGTGGTAGGAACAATAAAATTTTCTCTATATAATGCGACCCCTGGATACAGATAAAGTATTAAGTACTTACGTAGCCGTTTGTTCATAGATTTACCTTACTAATTTTTCCTTAAAATACCTATGTGGCTTTTATACTTATTACCTATACTAAAGTACATAAGCACTTACTTAATTTTTATGTTTTTGGTATAAATAAATCTAATATTTTCACTTTTAGTGCTTTTTTTAGACACATTGACAGCAAAGTTTTCCGTTACAACACTCTTTAGTTGGTATATAATTTACATGATCCGCCTGGTTTAAATTGTTTTAAGTTGTTTACACTTTTTCAAACAGGACCTGATATCCCATATGAAAAAAAAAAAAAAATAAACGCGTGTGGAACATAGACATTCCTGGTCCACTTACCCCATTTTTATGGGGCAACTAGACCCATGAGGAAAGAAAGATGAAATATGCCTATTTTTATATTTTTAAATATTAAAGTGTAATTTTGAGCATTTCTGTTTGATAGAGGGAACCTAACTGATTACATTTGCAGAAGTTCAGACTTTAATTTAAATGAACATTAGCTTTTTGAAACTGAATTGCCAGAAGCTCCAGAGTCTCATTGTAAAATCGTGGCCCAGTTGCCCCAACTAACCTTAATATATAGAACAATGTAATGTAAAATATTATGTTTATTGGGTTTTACGATATATTTTTCTGTTATAAGTTTTTGTCTATCGGGTGCTTTTTTCCGGATATGCTCAGGCAGACCAGCATATTTAAAAAAATACTATATCTAACCCTTAATTTGCCCCCCAATTTCCTCTCGTAAATCGATGACATGATAGTTACGCCAATTTGATGAGTTGGCGGCCGCTGTTGCTCATAGCTTACCAAGAAATGCCAGGCAGAAACCCATAGCGTTCAAAGGAACCCATCTATACTAATAAAATAGAAGATTGCTCTGTGTGTCTGCCTATTTGTCGGTTGGCGATGACTATAGCGAAATCTACTGAGCGCTGGCGTCTGAAATTTTGTATGAGGATAGCCCAAAGCAGGTCCTGATGCGCCTGAGGCTCAGATTTGTAAATTTTTGATAATTAGCCAAGATATTATTTAAAAACTCATAAAAAAGCAATTTCTTTTCACAAAAGGACAAGGGCGCGTGCACATCAGGACCTGTTTTCACAGCAGAAATGAAAGAAATCAGGAAATCTCACGAAAGATTAATTAATTGGCAAAAATAAAGAAAACTAATCAAGATATCGACATGAAAATTTCAGAGTACACGTAGAAAGACATTTTACATCTGCGTATAATATTTTGTGAAAATCTGTCGGTAATATTTTCATTATTATCGTTAGAGAAGTGATATTAATTGAAAAGTGATCCGTTACGGCCGACCCATTCATTGTTGATTCATTGATTAACGGAGAAAATCATTACACAAAATATTCAAGATTTTTTTGTAAATCTTGAAAATATCATTTATTGGGAAACTTGAATTAGTGCATTTGGTGTACTGAATTTGAAATTAATAGAAAAAAAAATAATAATAACCGTTGGTAAATGGTGATTTACTGTAAATATTTCAATGAAAGATTGTATATGGGTGTTACGGGTAAAATACAGTTTGTCGATATTTATTCACATTTAGATTTATCATTATTATTTATAAAAAATACTTTTTTGTGTGTCAAAAAAAGTGATATTTTATAAATATCTCTTTCTAAATATCATTAAAATGTGAATGATTAGAATTGTTGACATAAAGTATAGTAATTTAAAGGAAAAGAGTAAAAGACGTAAGTTATTCAAATTTTCGGTTATTTTTTTCTATAAATGATTTTTGTCTGAAATTCTAGTTGTTTTTGGAACAATACCAGGGAGCTGTTAAGCTGACGAATCACGAAAAATTAATTTATTTAGGTGAAAGAAATGACATGTTAAAATGTTTATAATTTAATAACTTTAAAAGCTGAGATTTTATATTCATTATTCATATTTTATACATTGCTTAAGGTGTTAGTCTGATAACAAAAAGAAAAAAAAAAAAAAAGCCTCCTAAAGAATACCAGATATTTTCAACGTATTTTCGCCTGTCATTTACGATCCTCATTTCAGTTTTCTTTTATTACCCTGGGATTTGTTTTTCAATGTAATCTTAACTGCCCTTATGAAAAATTTCAATTAGAAAATTCTCAAAAATTCGTCTACTTTTAACTTTATAGATTATTTTATTTATGCTTTTAGTTTGCTACAAAATGATAGTATTTATCTTAAGGGTACTCTTCACTCACTTGAAAACACATGCTCAGAAATGTTAACCCTTTAGTGCGCAGCTTTGCATATATGCAAACAACACTGTTTTGAATTTAATAGATTTTTTTTATATCAGTATTTGCTTTAATTAAAAAACAGATATTCCGTATTTAAATAAATCGAAATTAACCATTGAAACTTTCTGTCGTAAAGTCAGATTCTCTGAACTACGTAATTTCTAGAACTTATTCTATTATAGGAATTAAAGGATTAAAGGTTAAGTTTTATAAAATAAATAATTATGTAAAATAAGGTATTTAAAGGCATACTTATTAAAGTATTTACTAATTTGCATTATTTTAGCGTAAAACAGCCACACGACAGTAGTTTTTACTTATATTGCAGATGTGCAACAGAAGTAAAGATTGACGTATTATATGGAAAGTATATATCTGATTTTTTTTTTTCATTATTTTTCCTGTGTTATAAACCTTTCAGAGTATCGTATATATTTTTTTCGAAACAAAATAAAAAATCGCGCATTTAAGGGTTAAACCTATGGGCGGGTTGTTTTCGAATTTTTCATTCAAATTTGAATATTTTAAAACGATTTTTTTGTTATCACAGGATAGCTGAGGTCGATCTCTAATAAGGCTATTTTTAATTTTTTTTCATTTTGATGTCAGATTTTTTTTAATAAAGGTACTTTCACATTCAGAACCGATTTCGAAAGTGAAAGTACCCTTATTAAAAAAAAATTGCAACCAAAATCGAAAAAGGTAAAAAATGGCCATATTAGAGATCGACTTCAGCTATCCTACGCAAAAAAAAAATCGTTTAAAAATAGTCAAATTTAAACGAGAAATTCGAAAACAACCTGCCCATAGGCTTAACATTACGGAGCGTATTTTCTTCAAAAAAGTGAACAGTCCCCTTAACAGTATCTTGAAAATAACCATTATTCATTGCTGCCAAATTTTACTTTTTTTCCCCCACCACTATTTTTTAACAGAAAATTTTGTCACATTAAACCTTAAAATTTCGTTGATTAATAAAGATAAAATTTTCTGTGTAAAAATAGTGGTAGGAAAAAAGTTTAAAAGTTGGCAGCTATGATTATTACAATGCCATCAGTAAAAAATCACAGAAAGATGATATGCAAAAATAATCGCATATGATGAACTAAAATTGGATATACTCTATCAACAGCAAACATATGAAAAAAAAAAAAAAAACTATATCATAACAAGTTTTAAGGCGCTACTTCACTCGCACGAAAACATCCGCTCGCTAATGTTAATCCTATGGGAGAATATTTTTTTCAATATCTCGTTGGCATTTTCATATTTTTAATTTTTTTTGCGTTGAATAGTTGAGGCCGATCTCTACAACACTTTTTAACTTTTTAGATTTTGTTTGCAATTGTTTTTTTATGGGGATGCTTTCACTTTCGGAACCGATTCCAAAAGTGACAGCATCCTAAAAAAAAATCGAAAAATTAAAAAAAAACTTTGTAGAGATCGACCCCATCCATCCAGTTAAAAAGTGATGTAAAAATATTGAGATTCAAACGAGATATTTAAAAAAAAATCTCCCATAAAATTAACAATAGCGAAGGATGTTTTCGTGTGATTGATGTAGCTTCTTAAGCTATTTTGATAGTAAATAAAGCATCTTTAATACGTATCTGTACTACATGTCGATTTTTTTTGTCTCAAAGTATTCCTGTATACAACAATGTTAAAACGATTATCTATTACACAGGTTTTTGAATAATCTTTCTTTTAATACGTCGCTGTAAAGATTCTTCATGAGTATCATATAAATTATTCATCGTTTAGCGACAAAAATTGGCATATTTTGTTTCTAAAAATCATTTTGTTTTGTTCTAACTTCAGTAAAAACAATACAATTTTATATTTTGAAGGTAGAAAATCTAACTTCAGATGCCTGGACCAAATATTTGAATTCTAAACCTTTCCCTCATTAATTCCAAACTTTTTCGCTGATCAAGAAGATTTGAAATGAGGAAAATACTATATGGCGCATTGTAATATCCCTTTCATGTTATATATTCTTTTTGGTGCGTATTTAACTATTCTAAAAGTGTTTTCTCTGTATAAATTAATAGTGTCTATAAAAAGTTAGTAATGAAAGATGCAACTAAGAAAATATTCAAGAATTTGTCTCACTTGCAAATTTTAACGAAGCTTATTAAATGTCCGGATACTCTACTAATATGGAAATTTCGTAAAAATTTGAATTTTCAGACTTTTCTCTTATCATATATCATATACCGGGTGTTTCAAAAGTTCGGTGCTAAAGTAAAACGCGATAAAAAAAGATTTGTGGGTCAGAGAAACATGCTGTTTACAGATAAATATTCAGTATGTTACGGAATTTTGTATGACACCAACAAAAAAATTAGTTCAGAATCTTGGCAATAGAGGGCGCTACTGTGGCTAATTCCATGGAATAACTCATAGCTGCCAACATCTTACGTTTTATTTTGTACCGCAAAAAATTTTATAGTAAATTTTACCATTTTAAATCGCCGTAATGTGCCGATTAAATAAGGCAAAATTTTCTGTTAAATTTTTGTGGTAAAAAAAAGCGGAAGAGTTGACATCTATGAACAATTCCATTTTGCTCGCATAACGCAAGATCGGGATACAAAAAGTGTACATGCAATATTCTCTGATGTTTTTTAATCCAAATCTTGCATTACATGAGCAATATGGAATCATTCCATGGAATTATCTGTAATAGTGCTCTCTATTGCCGAGATTTTGAATTAATTTTTTGTTGGTGTCATACAAAATCCCGTACCACGCTGAATATTTATCTGAAAACGGCATGTCTCTCCGACCCATAGATCTTTTTTTTTTATCGCGTTTTACTTTCGTTCCGAACTTTTGAAACACCCGGTACTTTCGACTACATGCTAAAAAAAAAATTCCGACTGTGACTGCATATTGAACCACATTTACGGCTGATTTAACAAAAATCTAATATCTTCATAGACCGGGAGGCCAGGGTTGAAACTAGTCTTTTTTGCACCCGGGGCAAACATGGATTTTGGCGCCCCCTTCCCCTCCCTCTTCCGCAATCTATATTTACAAAAAGAATTTTACTAATTTTCTAATAGCCGACTTATTTTTAAATTTAAAATATGTAATACTGGGCTACGTAATCTACAATGACGGATCCAAGGGGGGGGTCACGGGGTCATGACCCCCTTCTGAGCACCAACAAAAACAGTCTAAAGATCATTTTTAAAATGAAATACACAGTAGAGTCCCGATTATCCGAGTCCCGCTTAACCGAGTTTCCGCTTTAACCGAGTTATTTTCTTCTGATGAACTGTTAGAAAAGTTAGAACTCTGATTCTCTGATCAGAATGGGAAAAAAATGGCCATAATTTTTTTCTAACGTTTTACGGCTGCTCTTTCATCTTCACCTATCACTTCATTTATAATGGCTTTTTCATAATGATGGAAGCCATCAGTCCATCAGAAGAAAATGATCCATTGCAACGGTATAATCCTTCATTTGGTGTCCCTTCTTTCTGGCGCCCGGGGCACATGCCCCCTCTGCCCTCCCTTCGTTTCGGCCCTACGGGAGGTGGCTGCGACCATCACCTCATCGAGTTGGCGACTGAAATTCCAGGATTAGACAGAGCTAGATCAGCATATTAAAATGCAACTGGTCTGCCAAGTCGTATCTTTATGGAAAGCACCGGCAGACCCGATTTTAGTGGCTAATCGATAGGTTTATCATTGTGTGTTCCTGCACCCAAAGATATGAAAACATGGAGGACTTTGAGAAGGAAAGCACAATGGTAAACCTACCAGTCAACCAATAAAATCGGGTTTGCAGGTATTTTCCACCAAGATGTGACTTGGCAGACCAGTTGAATATTAATATGCGAATTCAATTTTAACTAAACCTGGAATTTCAGCCGTAACTCAATGAGGCGATGGTTTGCGCAGCCGGTCTCCCAGTCTATCACCCTTTAACCGATTAACGGTCACATTAAATTACGGTTTAAAAATTCAAATTGCTTCTTACCACCACTTTTTTGAAAAAGAAATATTCACCTTATTTAATGACAGGTAAAGTGATACCATAATAAAGCCAATTACACTATTTTATAAAACTGGTGGAAATCAAACAATCTGAATAAAAGACTTATCTCGTGAATATCACAGGAGCGAGAATAAAGGGGGTTAAAAGAAGTTTTTAAACTCATTTATTTCAGTTTCTGTTTTCTCAGATTTTCCATATCTTCAAAATGCTAAGGTTTTTCTAGATAGGGATGAAAAGGTTTGAACTTTTTTATAGTTTAACATCATACCATATATAACAGATTTAAGAACTGTATTTATAATACTAGATTAATTTTAACACAATTATTCTAATTGGTAAATAAATCATGATGATTTGATATGTGATTTATTTACCAATTAGAATAATTGTGTTAAAATTAATTTAGTGTAATTACGTATCTGGCGATTTCTGAAATTCCCTTACCTGCGATTTATTCTGTTGAGCTGAACCAGATTTCTATATATCAATAAGGTTAGCCGTCTGAAAAAATTCCACCAGATTCGTCCGGGATAGCTCAGATGGTAGAGCATTGGCGGCTGCAGCCAAGAGATCCCTGGTCCGAATCCTGTTCCGGACATTTTTTTTCGCCCAGTTGGAAATTTACATCTATATCTTTGTATTTTTAATACTTTGATAATTTTGAAGGAATCTCAGGACTATTAAAATTAAACAGAATGACCATTTTCAACATTTAATATCTTAAAATTTATATGATTTTAAAATACAATTTTTATTGGGATTAAAGATATAAGTATGGTCTTTCATTTCGCATATTAAAAAGTTGCAAGATGCAGAATTAAAATTTATAGGGGCTTCAAAATTTCAAACATTTCTCGAGCAGAAAACTGGCATGACAGCTTACGTGCAGAATTACAAGATAAATTTTACATCTATGATAAAAAGTTTGGTGCGCAATTATACTTCAGATTATAATAATTACCCTAAACCTAAAGAAATTTGTATTTAGATAATTTTTAAATTTTAATACAAAGTTGTATTTAGTTAATACAAAATTTTGAAATTTTCAACAGTATAACCACATAAAAAATATTTTTTGAACAATAAAAAGAAAATTTTAGGTTCAGTTTATGCAGACTAACATAAAACATATCTTTTGAAAATTTTATGAAAAAAATATTGAGAAGTTTTTGAGATATTCTGCGCGTTTTGCCCAAAAACACCATTTTGAGAAAGATGACTTCAAAGATTCGGAAACGCCGTTATAGCTCTGAGTGGGCATAATTCTAAAATCCATAACTTCTTTTCTAATGGGAATTTCAAAGAAACAGTTATATCAAAATATTCAGAAAAAATAGGGGTTTAACATATCAAAAAATTAAAATTTTGAAGATGTCTCTTAAAAATTCTCCTAAAAATTCATATCTACAAAATCTAGTCATTTTCTCTACTTTTTCCGGTTATATTTAGTTATAATTTTTTCTCTCTAAGAATATAGCTGTGAAAAAAAAAATGCTATCATTAAAACTGTTTAAAATACCACTACTGACCTGGAATTAAAAAATCAGGTGAAAAAAATAAAAATAAAATACTAGTAGGGTTTTTAGGGTGTTTTTGAAGTGAACTTTTTTTTTAATTTTGTGTAAAAATAATTTTAATTTAAAAAAAATTTTGATTAAATTATTTGTAATTAACATTTATATAATAGTATTAATTTTTTTTTACAGTGAATAATATAGATATTGTTTTTCTTTGGGTGCCGAGTCCCCTTAAAAAACCAAGTAGAAACATTTCAACATTCAGTAGGATCGGAGAAAATGCATTGCCAACTGTCACTATTCAATTTATTTTTCTTTTAATATTATTTCTTTCGTACGTCTTTACGGCTCTATTTTCTGAAAAAAAAATTATATGTTCGTTGTTGAATCATGCAGTATTATTTGAAATTGTAGTATATAATTTTGTATAAGCTATTTGTGACAGAAAAAAAAATCTGATTGCATATTTTGATTCAAACCATCCCGATTACTTAAAAGTACATAGATTTATTTGAAGAACATTTTTTTTTTAGATTTTTTGTGCTGCGTACGCAGGGCATCTGTTTTTTAACCAATATTTTTTAAAGAAAGATATTCGTGGTAGGTTTTCTCAACAATTGCAAGAAAAACGCTTTTTCCCGTAAGTTTCTACGAAATTTATAAAGAAGATTTTTCTTAGAATAAAAAGTGATGAACAAAAAATGGACCGAGTGGGAGCCCTGCGCAGATAAAGAAAATTGTGAACCATCATACTAACCAGTCACTCCCTGTTAGTTTAAAACTAGGTCAAAAAAGAATTTTCTTTGGTGCTAGACCAATGTGTACTCGAGCAATATTTGCCATGCGCGAAATCTGAATTTAATGAGGTAACTCAGCCACTCAGAGTTCTCTTTTCGCCAAAGAAAAGAATTTGGCGTCAACGCCTTAAGAGCCTTCTTATTTGCAACTCCTCCGCATCTCATCTATAAAACTGCATCTCCCTCACACAAGTGATCAGTCAGCTGTTCGAAGAAGCGGCAGTTTAAAACGAAGATGTTTGGTCTTCGGAATATGAAGATCTTTCTCATCCTGGTCATTTTGATATTTCATGTTGTAATGTCAGGAACCGATTCCGATGGGAGAGGAACGGAAGATGGAAGTGACATCAAATACGTAGTAAAAAGAACTTATCCATTCAATGTGAAAGATTTTCCGATGTCGCAAAAAAGACTCAATCCATTGACAGCGGGACATGATGTTAAAAAAGACATTCATCGGAATCTTCAACGCCGACATGATGAACATTTGAACGACGATCCGATGTCAGCCGAAGCGGACATGAAAACTAAAAGCGATGACCATAAAAAGTTGACAGAGATGGGACATGTTCAGAAAAAGGACACTGACCCAGATCTTGAACACGATGAGTATGCGAACGACAATCAGATGGGACAACCGGGAGAAACATCAGACTATGACTACGAAAACAATGACGGAGGTAAATGATTTACTTTAACCATTCCTATTAATTTTATTAAGTTTGCAGTATTTACTCATTAATATTTTTCCTTTTCTTTAACTCTGAAATAGATATCGGAGAAATAAGAATTATCCGTACCAATTTCGCTCGAGTAAATATTTCCAATATATATATTTATATATATTTCATAAAAGGTTGTTATAGCAATGAACCAGCAGCTGGGGGGTTTTAGAATAAGTAATAGCACAATTTTTTTTTCTGTAGTTGGGTTACATACTTATGTAATTTTTGTTCTTAAGTATGTTTCATATTTCTTGAATTTGAGAGAGTTTTCTCAGAAATAAGAAATAACAGTGTAAATTTTAAGGGAGATAATAAAGAGTTGTTGTATTATAACAGTTTAAATAAGCAGTCGTTTTAATATATTATCAAAAGTTCTGAGGTCCGTCACAAATTCAATTCTATTATTGAATCCGATTCTGAAGATCTATTCAATCCTTTGAACATGTTTTAATGTCATTCATCGTTTAAAGGAGTCCGGGACACATTAAATATATATATATATATTTACTGAGTTAGAATTTTGAAATTTTTTGAAATGGTTAACCATATAATTTGTAAACAAAATCATATCACAAAACTTCAGAAAAGTTTTTTTTTTAATTTTAAATTAATTTTTTTTAAAGTGGGGTAATTTTGAATCGTTATAACTCGAAATATTATTTGTCAGATTTCAAAGCTTTTTCATTTAATTAAACAGAAATATATCAGTTTTAATTTTGACTTAATTTTTTTTTAATATTAATTTAAAAATAAATTAAAAATGTTTAAAGTAAAAAAAAAAAAAAAAAAAAAAAAAAAAAAAAAAAAAAAATTGTTGTACTTATTTTTAAAAAATCACATTCTCAAAAATAAATATTTTTTTCAAATTTACTGAATAAAAATTAAAGTAAAATAATTGAAAAAGACATGTTCCACGTTTGAACTATTTATCTTTAACGGTTCTTGACTTATAACAATTTAAATATGTGAAATTGTGACAAAACCCTTCACGCAGAAAAACGCATTTTCGCAAAAAGTAATTTCGATGACAACCATTGCTTCAAAGCTATATTTTGAAATAATAATAATAATAATAATAATAATAATAATAATAATAATATCTCCTGTTCTAATTAAGATAGAAACGTCATCTGTCATTTTAAGCGGGGGAAAAAAGCAGAGACTGTTTTAATGCAATAAAATGTTTTTCGGAAATTTGGCGGTTTTTGTGTTCCAGACCCCTTAAAGTAGTTTAAACGGTACTGTTAAGAGAACTGAAAATATGATTTCAGTCTGTCTTCTTTTAATTTGTGACATAGCTATAAATAATTACAGGAACTAATGCAATTTTCTTTTCGTTCTTGTTGCCATTTTAAAGAGACATTTTATTTTATGATTTTTTTTCTTTTTACTGGCTGTGCTTTGAAAATTTAGGCACGGTGAAATGTGACGGTAAAGTACTGTGAAGTCATATGCTAAAAAAAAGAGGAAAAATAAAGGAAAAATAAAAAAGTAAAAATTTATTCTTATATACTTGCATGTCATTACCTTATTAGGAGTATATGCTATTTATCTGAAAATTGTTTAGTTTGTAATAATTTTATTACCTCCCTTATGCGTATTACTAAGACTTTTTAAAATTAATAATTATAAAAAGTTTCTGAAAGTAACACATTCGCTTTTTTCCTCCATGCTTTTTAATAATTGTTTTTTGTAATCGGGTAGTTTTTCGAAAATTTAAGTGTGGTAAATGGTGACGGCAGAGTATTATTAAGCTATATATCAAAAGAAATGTTCCTATTTACATGTATCTTATTGAGTTACATTATATTTGAGTTATATACTCATGTAATTTTTGCTCGCTTGTACATTTCATGTTCTTTTGTTTTAATCTTATTATTTTACTAAGTGTATGCCGACATTTTATTAGTCAAAATGTATGGGACTCTGGCCCCTGTTTTTAGGATGATTTACGGTAGCTTTACGGTGCACTTGACGTTCAGTACTTGTTCCCGTACTGGTCTATTTAGTCATTGCCTGCTAAAAATGTACACTGCCTTATAAAGCTTGTAGTAAACTGTTATCACTATCTTTTATGTGTAAAAAAGAATTTAACCTATTATTCTAAGATATGATTTTCCATATTTCGAAACTAATTGCCAACATTCGTCGATTTTATAATATAAGCAATGATTCTACGAACATTTATATAAAGTTAACTCTATAAACTTCCTCTAGTAAAATTAAAATATTACAATTAATCAGACAAACATGTTAAAATTACATAAATATACAATTAACAATGGAAACGTTTCGGGCTAAGTTTTAGCCCCTCATCAGTACAATAACATACAGTTGACCACATAACTACATATCATGTTTACAGTCAATAATTAACGACAGTTATTGACCGTAAACATGATATGTAATTGTATGGTCAACTGTACGTTATTGCACTGACGAGGGGCTAAAACTTAGACCAAAGCGTTTGGATTTTTAATAGTATATTTGTGTAATTTTGATTTGTTTGTCTGATTAATTGTAATATTTTAATTTTAATTTTTATATATATCAGACGTTAAAAAATATTTAGTTATTCCTCTAGTAATGTTGACACATGATGTAACAAATAAAGTCATTATAAAACTTCTCTACTTTTGTAGAGAATCTCGAAAACACCTATTTTTTTCTTTTTCTATTATTAATTTTAATTGGGTATGGCATTTCATGTACTAAATTAGAATTGTTCAGAAAAAAAAAGATGCTTAGATATAGTATATATTGATATAGATTTTCATATAATATATGAAAATCTCGATTTATTGAAAATGTTTCAATGAAATATTCTAAAAATATATGTGTGCTTCGAATAACATACAATCTGTCGATATTAAGATGATTTATAATTTATTGTTATTAGTTATAAAAAAAAATTCTGAAAACAGTGGTCTTTTATAAATATCTTTCCTTTTAAAATCTCATTAAAATAATAATGATTATGATTGTTGACACTAAATAAAGTATCTGGAAGAAATTGTCGTAAATTACCCAAATTTTTGGTTATATTTTCACGAAATTAATTTAGTCTGAGTTTTTATTTGATTTTTAAAATAATAGAGGTTTATTAAACTACTGCAACATGAAAAATTAAATTATTTAGTCAAGAGAAATTAAATAGTGATTTAATACAATTTGTATCTATATTATAAAGGACAAATGTGTCCATGTGTAACGTTGACGTCATTTTGATGGTGGCAACAGCAATCTATTAAATTTAACTTTTACTGCAATTTTTGTAAGCTTCTAAATATTGCACATTTTCAATTTTTACACCATCGAATTGGGTAAAAAATGTACTTTCAAATGCAATTTACTTGAAAATTGTATCGCAATTTCTTTGAAAACTCTATCACAATTTACTAAATTTTTATTGTTTTTAAAATAATTTTCATGCATGATTTTTTAAAACTATCGCGTGCAGGCGATTAGAAAAAATAAATCCGTTTGCATTTCAATTATTATAAATAGCTAAGCATTTGTTTCAAGCTGATATTCCTTAACGAAATTAAAATAATCATCAAATGGTAAATAAAACAGTAAAATATAAATAAAACACAAATTTAAGACACGTAATTTTTTTTAAATGAATAGAATCAAAAAGGTTGATTGTAAATAGGGATCTTTGGCAATTTCTTCGCCTATAAACTCCTGGTGCGAGGCCAATATGAAAGTATCGCTTTTAATAAATTTTAAAACTTTATTTGAATGCATTATTGCTGTTTTTCATATAAATATGATTTTTGGAATTGTTAGTGGGCAATCTAAAAAATATTAAATGCAAAAAATATGTTTGAGTTATGAATTTAAATAAAAAAACGGTTTTCTCCTATATTCCGTAAACCGGAAAGTCCAGTTTCTCCTCTTGTTTTAATAATTTTGAAATGTGTCAGTTTCATCATCAGTTTGCTTTATTTTCGGTTTTCCATTACCACATATGAGTGTAGTAACTTGAGTTATTAAAAACAATATTTTAAAATTTAGTTTCGATTAAATTCTATTTTGATGGACAACTATTAAACAATAAGACATGAAATCTGGTATAAATTATTTTTTTAAGCACAATCTAGAATAGCATTTTAATTATACCAATTTAAAGAATAGTTGAAAAAAAAATTTCGTAAGCAAGAAGGTTAATTTAACATTCAATCAAACTAGAATTTTTATTTACGTCAGACCAATGTGTTCTAGAACAATATTTATCATTTGCAAAATCTCCTATTAATGAAATAACTTAACCACTCAGAGATCTTTTCATTTCGCCAAAGGAGGAATTTGGCGCCAACGTCTTGCGAACATTCTCATTTGAAACTTCTCAGCATCTGATTCATATAATTGTCTCTCCGGCACATTAATGTTTTAAAAAGCGGCAATTTGAAACGGGGAAGTTAGGCAGTGAGAAAAGGGAAGTTCTTCTCATCCAGATAATTTTGTCATTCTATAATGTGCTGTATTGAATTCGGACATTTTTCTCCGAAGGGGATTTCTTAAGCTCCGAGGGAATTTACCGAATTCCAGGGGGGAGTTTATATTTCTTGTCCATTTAAAAGTCTTAAAACTGATTTTTTATTTTTTTATTTTTTGGGGGAGAGGGGGGGGGGGGTGATGCCCTGAGAGAATATTCTCCCACGCTCAGTGTTAAATTTAAAAAAAATTCGCCGGGAGGAAGTTTATTACAGCTACTGAGGGTGGAGGGGGAGTTTCTTCTCGTCCAGATAATTTTGTTATTCTATAATGTACAGTAATAAATTCGGACGTTTTTCTCCGAAAGGGATTTTTTAAACTCCGAGGGAGTTTACCGCGTTCCAGGGGGGGGGGGGGGGGGAGTTTATATTTCTTGTCCATTAAAAAACTTAAAACTATTTTTTAGGGGGAGGGGAGATTTGGTTGCCCTGAGGGAATATCCTCCCACGCTCACTGTTGAATTAAAAAAATTTCTCCGGGAGGGAAGTGGGAATTTTACTACAGCTCCAGGAGAGGGGGGGGGGGTTGCAGTATGAAGTTCCTGGGATAACATATAACATGTATTTGAACATTTAGACTATTGGGCAATTCCATCGTAACTCACGTAATATTTGATCATCGAATTTTGTTTTCAAAACCATGTAGAAAATTTACTAAGAATGCTAGAACAAATTTTTACAATTTAAAATATTTCTTACTAAGGACTTAATACCCAAATACCTTCAGATTATTTCAATCTCTCTTTTAGTCCCCAAAATTGCATTTCAAAATTCTGTAACTGACGTAACATAAAATATACAAGCATTTTTTCTGCCTTCATTGAAGTGTAAAAATTATCAAAACTATCCCGTTAAAACATTAAGTAATGCCAAATTATAACAGTAACTTGTTTAATTAATTTCTGAATAATAAAAGATAAAAAAATGGCATTTACACGTGTAACAGACGTAACTTTTATTGTGTAACTGACGTAATATTATGACTTTACAAAGACAATAGTGGTACTTAACTTAGTTTGTGAACAATAATTTAGAATGCCTTTTTATTAGGATTTTATTATAGAACATAAAAATATCAAGCTTTCCAATCATACCCTTAAATTAAACATATTATAAATTTTATCCCCCCCCCCCCCCCACCAAAAAAAAAGAGAAATTTCTGTGGAATTGCCCTATTACCAAACTGACTTCAACACAAATTGACAAAAAGTAGAGAAAAATGAGTAAATACTGTATTCTTATATTGTTTGTAGCTATATATTGTTCTTTTAAGTAATTTAGTGAGTTCAAATGGCTGTAAAACTTTGAAAGTGTTAAATAAAATGTTACTTTTGACATTTTTAAATATCAAAATATTTATATTTAAAATGTTATTAATTATTATTATTTTAGTACAGTTTATTTTTTTTTGCCGATAAAAAATAAAATGGGGGAGTATCTGAGGGAATATCCTCCCATGCTCAGTGTTGAATTAAAAAAAAGAATTTTCCGGGAGGGAAGTGAGAATTTTACTACAGCTCCTGGGGGGGAGGGGTGTACAATATGATGTTCCTGGGATAGAACATTTATTTGAACATTTAGACTATCAGGGGCTCTGCATATATAACGTTATCACTTTAGAGGGATTGGGGATGAGTCTGGTGCTTGATATCGTAAGATATCTCTAGGGGGAGGGATTTTTGCTTTTGATAGCGTTATCATTTTAATCCAACCAAAATTTTCTTTTTTTGAGTAACTTTTTCTTTGCATACAAATACTCTGTTACCTTTCATTTATTATTATTTTTATATGTTTTTATGAAAATACAAAGCTATTATCAAAGCCATTAAATGTTTATAAAACCATTTCATTTCAAAATTTGGAATACCCGAACGTTTGACATTCCTGTTTTTCTGCCATATGCTGTAATTTATAGTAATTCTGCGCCATATGGTTGTAGTTTAAGTATTTTTAGAGAAAAACAAATTAAACTAAACAAAATCTTAAACGTATAATTGTTAACTATACTGTTATTGATGACATATAAAAATTTTCAGAGAAAAAAGAGGCAAATAAATGTTTTCAGCATAAATTTGTCCTTAAAAAAAAAAAAAAAAAATTAATAAAAACGCAACTCTTTTGCGTTAAATTAATTATTCTTTAGTATACTTTTAATAAAAGGGAAAAATAATTAAAAAATCATGAAAAATTGAGGTACTGAACCTAAAATAATAACATTAGTCAGAATATGCAAGCTCACATTCGCATTTTAGGCAAATATATTTCATTATATTTTTCGATATTATTGCCATCATGTTCTTGATATTCGTTATAATTCTAGTATAAAGACTTAATTTTACATAAAAACATAAAGAACAAATTAGTTTAAGTGAAATTTTACTGTAAATTCTGTGACATATACTAATTTAATACTACTTAAATGTCGAATAATAATTTAAGTTTCAAAAGGAAAATATATTTTAATTTGATTTGTTAAGTTTCGGCGACTTTCAAGTTTTTTTTTTTTCTAAAAATCTTTACAACATAATTATTAAAATTTTTTTCATTCCTATTGTGATCACTGTATAGATGGTATCACAATATGTAAGATCACATTAGAACTATAATTATAATCACAAGCATGTTTCATTAAGGGGGTCCGTGGGTCAAGATTTAATTTTATTTATTTATAGGCATATTCTAATGATTCCCCCCCCCCCCCTTAATCTTCCATAAAGATTACTTTACAGATAAAAAAAAATTTTTGAAATTTTATTTAAAATAAATTAAAAAGTAAAAATTTTAAAGTTATTTAATTTTTTATATAACTCGTGAACTACTCGCCCGATTTGTTTACTTTTTTCCCTATTGTGTGCAGATAAAGTTTCTTGTTATTTTGTTTTCAGGATTTATTAAAAAAATTACTTACAAAATTTATAATAAATTTAAAAGTTTAAAAAAAGAGGATTTTTGAGAGCGATTTTTTCTTTGAAGATCATATTTAAAAAATTTTCACATGAAATTAAAATTCCCGAAGACAATTTATTAAAAACATAACATAAAAACACTGTACAAAATATAATGCATATATATTTCAAGAAAGTTTAGATATATGCTTTTAAGCGTGACAAATTACGACAAAATTCATTCCGAGATTAATGGACTTAAAGTTTCAGTTACTGGCAGGGCTGTTCGTACAACACACACACACACACACACAAAAAAAAAAATAATAATAATAATAATAAAAAATACCTGCTTATGTAATCATTGTGGAAATACTCGATTTGCTTTATTTAATTTATTTAACTTTGTGGTATTTTATTAGCAAGGAAAAAAAAAATTATTTTTTGATAATTTTGACTCCCAGTCCCCTTAAACAAAATCTTAAACGTAAAATTGTTAACTATATTGTTATTGATGACATATAAAAAATTGAAAGAGGGAAAAAGAGAGGAAAGATGAAAGGAATTTTTAGCATAAATTTGTCCTTTTAAATAAATAAAAAATAAAATAAACTCAACTCTTTTACATTAAATTAATTATTTTTAGTACATATTTAATATAACAAAAAAAAAAAATAAAAAAAATGATCATGAAAAATTGAGGTACTGAACCTAAAATAATCACATTAACCACATCATGCAAGATCACATTAGCATTTTAGGCGAATATATTTCATTATACTTTTCGATATTATTGTTATCATATTTATTGATATTCCTTATAATTATGGTATACAGGCTTAATTTTATATAAAAACATAAAGAATAAATTATGTTTGTCTAAGTTAAATTTTACTGGGCATTCTGTGACACATACAAATTTAATGCTACGTAAATTTTAAATAATAATTTATCTTTCAACACTAAAACATATTTTAATTTGATTTATTAAGTTTCAGCGACTTTCAAAGGTTTTTCTTTTTTCTTTTTTTCTTTTTTTTTTACAACTTAATTATTAGAATTTTTTCCATTTCTAATGTGATGGTTACAGTATAAATAGTATCACAATATGCAAGATGACATTAGAATTTCATACAAGCATATTTCATTAAGGGGATCCTGGGGTCAAAATTTTATTTTCTTTATTTATAGGCATATTTTAATGATTTGTTTTCCTGCAACGTATTTTTACATAAAGATTACTTTTCAGATAAAAAAATTTTGAAAACTTTGAAATTTTATTTAAAAAAATTGAAAATTAAAAAAATTAAAGTTATTTAATTTATGATATAATTCATGAACCACTTTCTCGATTCTATTATTTTTTTCACTATTGTGTGCATAAAAGATTTTTTGTTATTTTGTCTTCAGGATTTATAAAAAATACTTACAAAATTTATAAGTTTAAAAGTAAAAAAAAAAAAAAAAGATGATTTTTGAGAGCGTTTTTTTTCTTTGAAGGTCATATTTAAAAAAATTTCACATGAAATTAAAAATCCTGAACACAATTTATTAAAAAACATAAGATAAAAACTCTGTACAATATTTAATACATATATATTACTAGAAACTTTAGATATATCCTTTTAAAAATGACAAATTATGACAAAATCCATTCTAAGATAAATGGACTTTTTTCAGTTACGGGCAGGTAAGAACTGTTAGTACAACACAATTTTTTTTATATCTGCGGATGTAATCATTGTAGAAATACGTGGTTCGGGGGGGGTGGGGGGGGAGGGCTGCGCATAGATAACGTTATCAACTTTTGGTAATTTTCAACCCCCTCCCCCCTTTCTATATCATGCGTTATCATCCCTCGAACTCCCCCCCCCCCCCACCCTCCTACTCCTGTCTAATGATATCGTTATCAATGTTTAAAAATAATTTTGCTTTTTGCAATTTTTTTCTTTTGTCTACAGTCATATACAGATATAGTTATACAATTTCTATTCGCATACTTTATTGATTCAAATGAGAAGAAGTCAATAAAATATCACTATTATATACGAAATATCTTTATACCAAATAACACTTTAACGAAACGTTTGCTATTTAAAATTATTAAAACTTTTTGTTACAAAATGCATTCAAATGCACTTGCTCCACACGTGAGGAGGGGTGCAAGCAGAACTTATCAACAAAACAAGTACAGTGAAACCTCCCTGTGAGACCACCTCCATTAAGCGACCACCTCCCTGAACGACCATTTTTCCATGGAACGAAATTTATTCCCATAGGCTCAATACTAATTTTACCTCCATTCACAGACCATCCCAGTTGAACTCCCTCCATGAGCGACCAATTTCTTTGAAGAAAATTAAACAAATTCCGTTTTTTCCTGGTCGCTTGAAGAAGGTTTTATTAGAAAAATAATTCCGGAGAGCGAATTATTCGTCAAACCTACTTTATTCCGGCAACTTTTAAACGTTTAAACCACTTTGTGCCTTTTTAGGCAATGGATTTAACTCTACTCTGATGACAAATTAAGAATAACGGTCAATAAATACGCCTCTGCCTTATTCTGTCAGGAAACTCTAAAAAAAAAAAATAGGTAAATTAATAAAATCGTCATTATTTGTTCCCGTCAAAAAAAAAAAAAAAAAAAAAAAAAAAAAAAATGCATTCATTTATTGAACTTCGAAAGGACTTGTAAGTAAAAGTTATAAAAGATAAAACCGTAAAATCAAAACAAACGTCAATGTATATATTTTTTAAACTCTATAATAATTAATTTATGTTTTTAACTTTTGTTTTGATACTTAAATTTTCATATTTTTTCCTAAGGTGAAAAATAAATTTTAGTAAAATTAATTGTTACCTTATTTCAACAATTAAAATCTAGATTTAAACATGACCTCCATTAAGAGACCACCTCTCGGAGCGACCGATTTTTATTGGAACGGAACGTGGTTGCTTTAGGGAGGTTTTACTGTAAATAATATTCTTTCTCTTTTCTTTACTAATAAACACAACAAGTATCATTTCAAACGTACTTCATATCTGGTTTCTCGAACAGCGGATTATTATATGCATACACATATAACAGAAGAATAGGAATGCCAAATGTTGGGTATTCCATATTTTGGAATTAAATAATTTTACAATCATTTAATTATTTTAATAACTGTGAAATTTTAAAAAATAGATAACAGACTAAAAAAGATAATGGACTACTCTGATGTAAAAAAACAAGTTACAAATAAAAAGAGAAAATTTTGGTTGGATCAAAAATGATATCAAAAGACAACCCCCCCCCCGTTCCCCTACAGATATCCCGTGCCAGACCCCCCCCCCCCCCTCTCTCCTAAAGTGATAACGTTATATATGCAAAGCCCCTTGCTTTATTTAATTTATTTAAATTTGTAGTATTTTATTAGCAAGGAAAAAAAAAATATTTTTAAAGAATTTGAACCCCGGACCCCCTTAAGTTTCTTTCATAACAATATATATATTTATTTATGTATAGAATAACGTAGATTTTACCTGACGTATAAAAATAATATTGCAATGAATTTTATATTAACAAGCTATTAATTATGAAAAATGTATAGAGATTTCAGGTTAAAGATTTTAGAAAGTAGGTTTTAAGGTTGGTGTTCCGAAAAATATTATTATAAAGTATTGTCTTTAAAAATAAAAATCTTTCAAAGTTTGACAGTCCATTTGATGTGGAAATGGGACTTTTGAAGTCAGGGTAGAGTCTTTCTTTGAAAAATTACAATTTAAAAAATGTTCACGCATCTCTTACCTATGCTTTTTCTGTTTTGAAGGGGTATGATTTATATATTACATATTTTACAGTTCACTTTTAACACTTTCCAACATAGTTGAAAACTGTTTAGAAATTTGGTTTGTCTGGCCGTCTATCTGTCTGTGCTCTAACTCGTGCAAATATACTCGAATTGCCATGTAATTAGATATGTTTTTGATGGCATTTTAGGTATTGAAAATGAAATGTGTAACCTGTATAGTTTGTTTACAGGGACACTCAAAACAATTCCATTACATTATGGTCTATGAGGAAAAAATAGAATTAAATTATCATTATTTATCATTATCATAATTTATCATTAAATTCGCGTTTGCAGCGAAATTTAATGATGTTACACTATTTCAAAAATATTTAGATTGCTATAGACCACTGAGGTGCACAGCAGGATGCTTACTATAGTATATGGGGTACATAGCATTTGTCGTTCATTTACAGGGACACACGCAAAACATTTCGGTTACAGTACTGTCTAGGAACAATAATTGCTCTGAAAATGAGCTTTCAATTCTGGTATACGTTTTTAAATCTAACTAAATTTGCATATTACTTAGTGCATATAAATTCTATAAATCATAGACGGTTCTGCACAAAAATATTCGAGTACATTTCCACATATTGGTTGAAATTGCTGAAGGGGAATTTTCAACTACGTTATACGTTTCCTAAACTGAACTAAATTTTTGCATACTATGTAGTATATATACAAATCTATAGGTCATATACAGGGCTGCACAAAATAAATTGAATATTTTTTCCTCCTATAGCTGGTAATTATTGAAATTGGCTTTTCAATTGTGTTATGCGTTATCAAATTATTTACCGAGGCATCATTTTTCAATCTTATTAAACAGTGAAGTTTTGTTACAGTATTCTGAATATGTTGGAAAGTGTTTCATGATATATGCTAGACGCATTATTTGTCTTTGTTGTTTAGATTAGAGTTCGGAATGGTTTTAAACTATTGCTTTTAAAAAATGGTACTCTTTCAAAATTTTACAATCATATCCTATATATATATATTTTAATATAAGGCGTTTCAGTAGATCATGCTTCCTTCTAGCTGCTTTTAGAAAATTATGATTTAAAAAATCGTCGATTTTTTTTTTGTTTACATTTATGATTGTTTTGAACGGATATAATGTTGAATGTTAATTAATAAATTAAATACAACCTACTGATAATTGTTACTTAAACTACTTATAAAAACTTATGTCTCCGAATTATAATGTTCAGGTAGGAGATTTTCTTATTAATACTTGTAAAATCCAGAATTGAGAAAAATATCTGTTATCGTTTTTTTTTTTTTTTTCTGTCCTTTCTCTCACTCTTCTGTAATATTTGAATTTTCTGCCGTAAATGCATACGCAAAAGTTATTTCTCTTTTAATCTAAATAAGTTATATAAAGCGTTGGTAGGCGATCGTATTCTCGAAATTTATTTAACATAAATATAAAGTTTGCATCTAAAATTATGCCATTCATGTTGTAACTTTTCCTTTCGGAGAAATTTTTTTCTCTCTAGAGATACATGGCTGAAACTAGGATTTTTTACACCCGGGGCTAGCATGAATTTTGCCCCCCCCCCCACCCGTCCTTTTTTGTTCAAAATAAATTTTTAATGGGGAGTTTTAGATTTTTCTTTTTAGCACTTTCCAACATAGTTGAAAAGTGTTTATGACTTCGGTTTGTCTGTCCGTCTGGCTGTCTGTCCGTATGGCCGTCTGTCCACGCTCTAACTCCCGTAATTATACTCGGATTTTCATGAAATTGATAAAGGTTATTTAGGGTCACCCAAGCATGTTTGGTATTGTATATGAAGTATGTAGAATTAATAGTTCAATTACAGGGGCACTCAAAAGTATTCCATTACATTATGGTATATGGGGAAAAATAGTTTGCACAGTATTTTAATTAATGACATTACGCGATTTAAAATGCATTGAAACTGATATAAATCACTGAATTTCACTACGATCACGTTAGAACAGGGGATTCATAGCATTTTTTTATTCATTTACAGGGACACACAAAAGAAATCGGTTAGAGTACAGTACTGTCTTTGAGAAATAATTGCTGAAGTGTAGGGTTTAAAATTCGGTATGCGCTTTTCAATTTATTTAATTTTTTGCATCTTAGTCTTTATATATAAATTGTATACCTCAAATACAAGGCTGCACAAAAGTATTCACGTACCGCCCTCCTTTTTAGAGAAAAATGCTGAAGGTAAATTTTCAACTGAAGTACATGTATCTCTTAAGTGAACTAAATTTTGGCAAGCATGTAGTTAACAGATTCAGATCTATATATCATATACAGGGCTGCTGAAAAAATTTGGATACTTTTCAAATTGTGGACGGGAACCGCTGAAATTGGGTTTTGAAATGTGTTATGCGTTTCCATAGGGTTGAATTAGACGTAATATTTTAATTTTTTAAAAGGTGCGGTTTTGTTACAGTATTCTGGATGTATTGGAAAGTGTTTTATAATCTATGCGCGACGCATGATTTTTTCTTTCTTATTTTTATTTTAAAAGGAAACAACTGTTAGAATTTATATTAATCTTAAAATTTTTATAATTGTGATTAAGAAAAAATTCTATTAAACCTTGATTAGCTGTGGATTAAACAGAGGTTAGATGGGACAAATAAAAATTAATAGTATGTCGATTGAGTAACATATGTGAGTTACATAATGGGTCTTGGAGAATACTTATAGTACTAAAGTTATCGCTATTGTTTTGTTACTATATCAAGAAAAATGAAAATATCCTTTATGAGATTTCCATTTTAGATAGTATTAATATTTTGAATGTTATATAAAATCTTTGATCTATTTTTCGATTCATTTAAAATAAAAATTAATTTGTTTTCATGACTGAAAAACTCTTTCACCTATTCTGAAAAAGTTCATTCTTTGAATCGCGTAACTGCGGGAAAAGATCCGCGTGATTAAATTTTCCCTTGTAGATTGCAAAGTATTTATCAGTCCACGAACACCCCCCCCCCCTACATCAATAGAGCTAAAATTGCCATTGCTTAAAACCAGAACATCGTCTTCCTACAGTAGATTCTACCAGTTCTCTATATTACCATTCTGAATTCCATAATTGAAATTTTAGTAGATAAACATTCAAAAAAGTAATTGGAAATTTATAGCAAATTCTGTCCCAAATGACCTTAGAAAAATTCGTTTTAGACAGGTTTCTCTTTAAACAGGGTGCAAAAGCTATTGTATTCTTTTCTCAGAACCATAAAAGATTTTACGTTTAAGGCAGGATTCTGTTATATGCATCAGGATCAGTTTTGAAATATTTTATTGCTTATGCAAATAAACTGTGGCAGTCTTACGCTTTAGTCATCTGCCTAAGAAGAAATTTTATTTAATAAAATTTTACAAGCTCAATGATATATTCAAGTTTCAGATGAAGGAAGTCATCTAAATCCGATATTATAGAAGTTACAGCAATACAAATAGTTAAGTACAAAAACTTTATTATTTTATCGGGAGGTATGTTCTACAGAAGAATTTCAACTAGATTACATCTTAAAATAAATATTGATCAAGTTACCATGAGACATTGAGCTCTTCAATGTTCTTATACACAAGCTTTTATTAATCACGAGTCTAAAGTATACGAACATAAAATTTACATTAGTTTAGGCAAATTTGATTATTTCTTGCGTCGTGAAGAATTGTTATGTGACATAAAAAGTAGTATTAGTAGATATCATAATTTTATTTCTAATATTTATTGACCAGGATAATGCTTTGAATGTGATGTAAGATATTTAGATACTATAATTTTTTGCATTTTTTTTTTTAATTTGACAATTTTCTTGGCTTTTAAAATCCGCACATTTTACACGGCACTTGGAAACTTTATTTGTTTTTTTTTTAAATTCTCCAGATATTACAATCTTTTGCATTTATCTCGAATTTAGCAATCAGTTTAGCTTTCAGAATCATCGCATTTTAAACACCAGTTTCAAACTTTATTTATATTTCAAATTATAACAGGAAATAAAAGCTTAATTTTAATACCACGAAAAATTCACATTTAATATCTTAAAATAAATAAATAAATAAAATTGACGTTTATTTTAAATCTGATAAATGGGAAACCAAGGGTCCCACAGAATAGGTGTGCAAAAATCATAAGTTATTACTTTGCACTTTCCTTTTAAAAAATCTGTGTAGTCAGTTTTAACATTTTATATTATTCTTCCAAAGAGTTTCAAAAGCTTCAGCCAAGGCTTGTGCAAACGTACATATAGCTCCTGTCGGTAAAGAAAATCCACGCATTATGAATATATACTTACTCACAACGTGCATAATCAAATTTAACTTAGCCAAATATAATCAAAATTCAATAAAATTAACAAAGCAATATTTAAATTGCCTAAAGAAAAAGAAAACATTTTCGATAATTTTCCATTAACTTGTATTTTAAACATACACTATAAACGATATCGAATTTAGCAATCTGTTTAGCTTTCAGAATCATCGCATTTTAAACACCAGTTTCAAACTTTATTTATATTTCAAATTCTAACAGGAAATAAAAGCTTAATTTTAATACCACGAAAAATTCACATTTAATATCTTAAAATAAATAAATAAATAAAATTGACGTTTATTTTAAATCTGATAAATGGGAAACCAAGGGTCCCACAAAATAGGTGTGCAAAAATCATAAGTTATTACTTTGCACTTTCCTTTTAAAAAATCGGTGTAGTCAGTTTTAACATTTTATATTATTCTTCCAAAGAGTTTCAAAAGCTTCAGCCAAGGCCTGTGCAAACGTACATAGCTCCTGTCGAAAATCCACGCGTCATGAATATATACTTACTCACAGCGTGCATAATCAAATTTAACATAGCCAAATGTAATCAAAATTCAATAACATTAACAAAGCAATATTTAAATTGCCTAAAGAAAAAGAAAACATTTTCGATAATTTTCCATTAACTTGTATTTTAAACATACATTATAAACGATTGTAAGTTTCATCTTATGGACAAATGCCCCCATTGTCCTGGTACCCCTAGACCGGCGACGGCGAACCTTTTCATATCTGCGTGTCAATAATAAAAAAAAAATAAAATACGTAATCATGACTTGCCAAAACTCAAAAAATTAAGTCGATAAAATAATAATAAATAAAAATTACTTTAAAAATTTTTGGTGCAGTAAAAGAAATGTGATTAACATTTGGTGTTATACTTTAGAAAGTAATTTAAAAAGTACTATTTCTGTTATTGCTTTTTAGATGCCAAAAAATTAGCTTTGAAATTGCAAGCTGTATTGAAATCATCTGACAAAGTGGTTTCTAAATGAATTTTTAATACTATCCATTTTTGAAATGATGGACTCACGGAAGAAAACAAATATCAAAATTCCTTTAAATAGTTCTTTCTGTCTGGATTTGAATAACAAGTCCTCTCATTTTAGTATTGGCATTTTTGCTTATAATACCTTCTAATCTTTCCTTCCCAATAATAATCTCTAAAACTCTTATAATCCGATTTATTTTCTGTCCAATATTGAATTAGTTTGAGATTCATTAAATTGCATTTCAGTTTTTCAGTCTGGACGATAATCATTCAAATCAATTTAATTCAATCAAACTTAGGTAGTCTAAATTCTGGCGTTTTGTGCAACTTTACTATATTTTTATTTAAAAATTGAATCTGTGCTGTACCGGAAATAATCTGCCGCGTGCCATAGATTCACCGTACCTGCCCTAGACTGTCACCTAATGAAAAAAGAGGCCGTGTTCAAAGCAAAGAGATAAAAGCAAAGGATATTAACAAATATATTACATACACATATATATATATACATTGAGTTTTCCAATTGCATGACTTTTTTGCTGCAATTTCGTTATTTGTTTTGTGTACCGAACGACGAACCACCGGACCGGCCTTTTTTTACCGAACGATCTTTTTTTGGCGTCCCCTTCTATTCTGGTGCTTGGGGCATATATCCCCCAACTCTTCTCCCTAATTGTGGTCCTGTGAAGATATTAAATTTAATTATAGACGTAGGAGCATTTTCATGATTTCTCCTATCTTACGTACACTTTTTATTAAAAAAAAAGTTTGAAATTGTACGTCAAACGTGGCAAATGAGGTGCTTTCGTACTATAACTAGTTTTATAAATATTCAGGCCTTGGTACGATAGCTCTTGCACTGTTATTCAAAAATGCATGAATACAAAATTTATTATAATTATATATATTAAATTCAGTAATAGGGAAATAATAGAACTCCATTTTAAATAGGATGTGATCACTATAGTAACCTAGAATCATTACCTATCATGGCATATCATTGAATTAATTACGTATGATAGGATTTAATAGAATGAAAAAAACTTTTATTAATATCTTTTTAAATTTTGATTTGATTTTCATAAAATTTGAAATGACTCCAACTATTATATATATTAAATTTCAAACGGAATTCTGTTGGCTAGTTTTTGCGCTGTTATATGCGGATAGAAGGACAGACAGACGGACAGATCAGACGACAACCGAATATTTATATAATTGCTACATATTTATATAATTACGAACGCACCTGAAAAAAGACTTCAATTACTTGATTTTATATTAAATTAAAAAATTTGCCAGTGATTATTAGCTCGCCTTGTATTAGCGTACAAATCCTCCCCCCCACACCACCACCACACACCCCACCACCACCACCATAAAAATAAAGCTCTTCAAATAAGGCGAGTGTAGTGTGTACCGCAGAAATCTTGGATAAATTTAAACGCTTTACAATTTTTTTTTTTGTCATAAATGCTTTTAACAATTACAACAATGCTTTTGATTTTCCTAGAAACAAAACTCTATAAAGAGGGAGAAAAAAATCGCCGGGTAGCGACTTCCTTGTCAAACAGATAGCGCTACAGCACTTGATTAAAACCGTTGAAAATGAAATATTTTATAAATGTTTATTTTATTTTATTTTATTTTATTTTATTTTATTTTATTTTATTTTATATTTATTTCTAAAAATGTACTGAACCAATTGTGATTAAATTTAAATGGGACCAATGCCAGAGTATCATCTTTCAATAATAAAAATAATAAAAGAAATCACAAGAATCGGTCGCGTAGTTTCGGAGTAATCGTGAACATACATAAAATAATACATGCGCGTTGAATTGAGAACCTCTTCCTTTCTTGAAGTCAGTTTTAAAAAATATACTAACTGAGCATGACAAGTGAGTGGGTTACAGAGAGTTTACAGACACTGAAAAAATTTCTAAGAAATGCAACCTTGTGACACTAAACCTCATTTTACAATGTAAATCCTATAATATAGAATTCGGAAATTTTAACGGTACTATTAACGATCTATAGTATTAACGATATTATTATTAATTCGAAAAAGCTTAATAGAAATTTTGCCGAAAATTTTCGCGGCGCACTATTTGCCCGTGCCCAGCACATCGGTTGAGAACAACTGAAGACAAATATCAATGACTGTAGAGTAGACTGTCACTGTAAAAAAAAACGGACTAAAAAACGGAAATACTACTGGCAATCTAGACGCCAGTACTATTTCCGTTTTTTTTACGGGAATTTTTTCCCATAAATTACAGAAAATTTTCCGTTTTTCTGATTAAAAACGGAAATTTTTCTGTAATTTATGGGTAAAAATTCCCGTAAAAAAACGGAAATAGTACTGGCGTCTAGATTGCCAGTAGTATTTCCGTTTTTTAGTCCGTTTTTTTTTTTTTTTTTACAATGTATCAATACATAAATATTATATAAATGTGTGTGTTTGTACACACTTACAGAGTAGATAATGTCGTATTATACTTTAATCAAGCAAACAAATAAACTAAAAAAAGAATGGATTTATTTCAAAGATATTTTTATGTCCTGAACCCTTTAAAAGATTTAAAAAAAAAAAAAAAGTGAAATTATTTTGAAATTCTGATAAAGTATGGTCTTTTGCATGGAAATTGCGTATTTTGATGACTGGTAAGATTCCTCCTTTTTATTTTGGTTTTTCATTTTAGTTGCTTAAAATAAACAGATTTATTTCTTTTTGTCTTTTTTATTTTCAATTTTTTTGTACTCAAGATAGTTAAAAGCTAGGCTTATACCGTGACTATTTGGCGACCATTAGGTCATTTTCCTGCTATTTAGTCGAATAGCTAATGATTTTGGATTATTTTAGTCTTGGGAGCAGGGCCGACTATAAAGAGTGGTACTATGCACCAGGCTATGCTTATAATGGCCCTCAAAAAGATTTACAGATTTTTTAAACCTTTGATAAAATTAAGGTTACAAAAATATTTGCACCGCGTACTTGTCTGGGAAGCATGTTTATAGAGGGTTCCAACAAGATTAAAACATATTTTTTATGTTTAAGAAAATGCAAGGTTCCCAAAATGTGAGACTTACTACTGGAATTCTTTATAGAAAAAGCCGTCCCTGTTTGAGGAAGGCGAAGGTGGACTTTTAAATAGACTTCTGTAAGGGCCGTAATTTCCAGGCCCGGCCCGACTCGAACGACAGCTATCTTGACCCAGTCAATTTATATTTTCGCTGTTCACGGCTCGCCCCGTGTAACAATCCATTAAATCAGGCCTGTCCAGACACAAATTTTACGAAAAATTCCGATTTTTCTTAACATGCAATTAAGATTCTTTTAAAGAATACTGCATATATATTTATGGGAAAATTTTACAGCATATTTTAGATTACTATGTGATCGCAAAACAGAAAACACACAATAGAAATATTAATGATTAGGCTCTTAGCCTTTTCAAGATTCAAACAAAGATTCATTACAAAATTAAAGTAGTTTAGAACAAAATAAAACAAGAGGGTTAAAAACATCGTCGCTTTTGAAGCTGTCCAGTAAACAGTAGATTTTTGCAAATATTTATCTTTAATTAAGTTATATTTCCAATGATTCCGTTAACAGGAATTCTTTATCACTGTTACTATTTTTTCAAAGCATGTTGTCTGCCCGACTTGTCTTGGTAACAATTAAGTCCAGTTCCGGCCAGGCTCGAATATGTAGAAAAAAATGTATGTCTGATCCCGGCCCGGCCTGAATCTGTTGAAATAAATTAATCCCGGGCTCAGACGCGATGTAACTGTCTTATGCCGATCTCTATGCTGGATATGTTTTATTTCTGTATTTATGTTGTCAAACTACCATTGATACGTGCAGCGCATTTATACCTGTTTCTCGCGAAAGTCATATCCATTTTCATATTTTATCGCTTTCGTTTAAATTTTTATATTGGGCCGATCGAATATATTTGAATATATCTGTCTTTTTAATAAAATTAGGAAAATATTTATGTTAGGCATGTTTTTGTAATACAATGTATTTTTTATGTATTAAAAATTATAAAAATTATCATACGTAATTTAAATTTTCATACACAATTTGTATTTTTTTAATCTCGAAAAGACGTAGTTTTTTGTTATGTTTTATTATTATATCATAATAGTGGGTTTGCATCGTCTTACAATGTTTTTAAGGCTTATTTTATGATTTTTAAGTTATGAGGCAAAGTCACCTCAAGCCAGGGGTGACTTTGTCCCACTTCGTAAATAATATATATTTTTTAATCCAGTCTTTAAAAATACTAAATGCGAATTTTAAAATTTATAATTGAAATATTGAAACTATAAAAAATGAATTAGAAATAGTTTAAATGAAAATTTCAATAATTTTTGGAGCTTTAAAGACAACATTAGACAAAAAATGAGACAAAGTCACCCCGTTTGACCGTATACACAGTATTACTTTATGTTTTCCAAATTGTCGCCATACTGTATATAGTTTTTCTCAGGAACACATCATAAATTTTATTGTATCACCAGCTACTGTGAACACTACTCGTTGGAAAGGTCTCGTTCTAATGGTTGTCCCGTTACAACTTCATTAGAATCTAAAAACACATGTTTGTCTATCTGTTTATATTTCTTGCCTTTTTTTTATTTTATTTTATAAGGTTTTAACATTCGTAAAATTTGACCAATCGTCACGAATTTTGAGTATGCTAAAGTACACAGTATTACTTCATGTTTTTAAAATAGTCGTGGGAACCGCATACAATTTTTTCAGCGAAATTTTAATATGTTACCGTCTACTGCGGAAACTATTTGTTGAAAGGTCTCGTTCTGTGGATTGTTCCGTTTTAATTTCATTTGTATTTAAAAAATTATATTTGTATGCCTGTCTTTATTTCTTGTCTTTTTTTTACTTTCTAAAGGACATTTGTAAAGTTTGACCAATCGTCACGAATTTGTTGCATGTGTTAATGTACACAGTACTACTTTATATATTTAAAATAATCGTCGTATCCTGAATAGTTTTTTCATAGACGCGTAAAAAAATTTAATATATCACCGTATACTCCGCATAAAAATGAATGTTTTTGACAACAATGGAAAAAATGGGGATTAGAGTCTTGCATAGGGTCAGGCAACCCGATTTCACAAGACTTCGGATTCACCCACGGTTTGGGTCGAGTCGGGTGGGTTTTGCGCTATTTTTTTTTCTGTTGTTTCGGATCTGATTGACTGTAACTGTTCTGAATTCGGAGTGGTTACAGGCTGGGTTTTGACACACCACACACTTTTTTTGTTTGTTTTTTAATCCACAATATTGTTTCAGATGCAAAACTATATATATTTGAGTGCAATAGATATAAGTATATTTTTTTGCATAGAAGATAAACTTGATATCATAGCTATATATAAAGAAAGTATTTTTCCTTAATTACGTTAAAAGATAAATTAATTTTTTTCCATTTTGGGTTTTGGGTCGATTTCGTATTGAAGAGTGTAGGATTTCAGGTTGATTTCAAATAAACCGTTTTGGGTTCGAGTCGGTATACTATGTCAGACTTAAATTTGGGTACCGTTCCGTGCAAGGCTTTAACGTGGAGAACAGTAAAGGGTTGGCCCAAAACACGAAAGTAAAAAAAAAAAAAAACTTGAAGTTTGTTTTTTTAATTACTTGTTACAATTCGTATAATATTGTATGCTATGAAATAGTGTATACAAGTAAAATGTTTCTTGATTATATGTAAATTGCTTTTTAAAACGTTCATTAAACATAATTGGTCACATATTGATAACATCATAATTTTATTTTTTTTTTGTCATATTTTTAAGGTATACTTACACAAAATTTAGAATAAATGTCACTGTCCTTTCAAAAATCCTCCCTTAATGATCTTTTCCTATGGTATTCTGGATGGTTCTTGCCAAAATACTGTCTCACACACATACACAAAAATTAAAGAATCATTGTCATCTGAAGCTATTAGTTTTTGACTATGAGGTACAATTTTTGAAATCGCAACAAATGACAGAATGATTAGCGGACAGATTTTTTTTAAGTCAGTTTTACTTTTAAAAAAGGAAAATTTCTTGTTAGTTAAGTTTCAATTAAACTTTAGTAATGATAATTATTGATATTTAAAAAAAATTAGCTTGTGATTTTAAATGTTAAACTGAGAAACAAAATTCAGTCAGTTGTGTTTTTTCTAAAGAAAAAAATTAAGAAATCGTCATGTATTTAAATAAAAATTTAACTTTAGGAATTTTCTTACTTATGTTGCCTCTTTAAAAATGAATGTGTTTTTATGCTTCTCCCTTATAAATATGTAATAAAAATTTTAAATACTTTAAATGGTTCATTAAAAAAAAAAAAAAAAAAAAAAAGACACCATTGCTTGTAAATCGATAACTGATATATTTGACAATTTTATGATTAAGTTATGTGTTTTTTAAACGTATAAATCTGAACTAGGTATTCTAAAATAGGAACAGAACGTAATAGTAAACTATCAATAGTTAATGAATTGAAGAAGTTTATTAATGAATTGATTTCATTATTTAATCAATTTATCATTATCATTGTTTAAGGAATTGATTTAAGTGAAGAGTGTCAATTTTCAAAGTGAATAGTGAACTTTCTATTATTTCGTTCTTATTAATTAGATCATCCTTTTTAAATGCTTCACAATATTTCTTTTTCTTTAGTGATAGAAATAGGTATTATTTTATAACCTCCTTTTTCGCAAAACATTGACGATTTCTTTCAATTTCAGCATTTAACACAATGGTACTCACTACCCGATCTGTGGGTCTATGGGGCAGTTACCACCTTTACCGTGAAGAATTCTTCCCCCTATTTAATCGCAGAATTTTTGTCATTAAACAATGCTAATATTATTTTTCGCAGATTGATTTGCAGAGATACTTTTCTAAAAAAAAAAAAAATATTGAGTACTATTGAGTAATGGTTTTATGCCCACTTAAAAAAAAATTATTTAAAAACGAAACTGGTCTGATATTATGATAAAAGGAGTATAAGGGGGTGAAGGAGGGAGTTCTACTTCTTAGGCCTGAAATTGACGTGATTTTTACGATTTTTTTTCGGTTACAAAGAAAAGAGATATCATATTCAGACTTTTCATATTATATTTATTGACATTTTAATTACATATTTAATTTTTTTGCGTGTAAAAAATGAATATTATGCCTTGTGTGACTGCGGATGCGCTGCTTGTACTTCCAATCGAATGCCACTTTTTTCCAGTCACAAACAACTCAAACAAATTTGGTCGCCATATCATGAAAGAGCATGAAATTCTCTGGGGCTTTAAATATTTAATTTAAAAAGTTGATTTTTGATAAAATGGAGGTCATTTGAACAAAAATGTTACCCTTTCGCCTTTTAACTTTTCCGTGCTCCAAAATATATTTATTCAACGAAATTTATACTTTTAGTATAAGCTCCAGTAAAAACGATTAGCATACTTTCAAATAAAATTGAAGGAAATTGGTCCAACAGCTGTCAAGAAAAATGGCCTGGTTTGAAAAATAGGGTTTTGAGAAAACCACGTTTAAAATTTTAGAACAGCATTACGTTCAACGAGGGACATTACAGTCATGCAAAAAATGTAAAGCAAAATCGAAAATTTTGACCTTAAGGGGGTCCGGGACACATTTTCAAAAATTTTTTATTTATTGAGTTAAAATTTAGAATTTTTTTGTGATGGTTAACCATATCATTTGTAAACAAAATCAAATGATAAAACTTCTCATAGCTTTAAAAAAAAAATTTTTAATTTAAAATTTATCAAAAAAGTGGTATAACTTAAAATCGTTGTAACTTGAAATATTATTTATAGAATCTAAATTGTTTTTCATTTAAATAAACAAAAATATATATATTTTAATTTAGAGCCAGCATTTCAAAAAATATTAATTCTTAAAAAAATTAAAAATATTTAACGAAAAACTTACAAAAAAAGTGGTGCAACTTTTTTTTTTTTTTTTTTAAATCATATTTTCAAAAGTAAATATTTTTTTCAAATATGCTGGCTCAAAAGTAAAGTAAAATAATTGAAAAAGATATGTTCCGAGTTTCAACCCTGTATCTTTAACGGTTCTCGAGTTATAAGAATTTAAATATGAGAAATGGTGAAAAAACCTATCATGAAGAAAAACGCAATTTCACAAGAGCTCGTTTCCTTGACAACCATAGCTTGAAAGGCAGATTTTGAAAACAAACCAAAACGAAAAAAATAATATTTCCTGTTCTAATTAAGATAGAAACATGATTTAAACATCATTTTAAGCAGACAACGGCAGGGAAATTTTTAATCCAATAAAAAAAAAAAAAAATTGAAAATTTGAAGATTTTTGTGTCCCGGACCCCCTTAAATGACCTATAGGAAGGATTTTTTAAAAGAAAGTATCTCAAAACATATTATTATGCAAGTGAAGATTAAATCCTTACACAACTACTGCGTTTGGGTTATTCACAAACAAACCCACAAACTGCGTCTCTAAGCTCTTTATATGGTAAAAGATGGTAGCAACAGCATTGGTTGGTCAATCGACATCATTTAAACATGCAAGCAAATCTCTAAGGAATAACTCCGTTAGGAAAAAAAATTAACAGTGCTATTGCGAGTCAATGATCGGATTTCCATAAGCTGTTACGAAACAATATTGACACATAATAATCTGTCGCCGTTGTTAATTCCCAGAGAAGCTGCTTTATTTTCTTGTTACATAACTATCATTTGATATGTGGTAAGGGTTTAAAATGCCCCCATACATGTAATCTAGTTCATGCACCCTTTTTTTGCATGTATCATCCCTGAATTTCGTTACGAAAGCAATCAAAATACAAATCTATAAATCGAGGATTAACATCAATTCCTGTAATTTATTATTATTTATTTATTATTTGAATTACATAATCTATAATTCTCGAGATCTGCCACACAGAAAAAATATCATTTAAGGCGCTTTTAGAAAGATAGCCATGAATAAATAATCTTCGTATAAGAAGTGTGTGATTAATTGCAAGTGATTTTGGCATCTAGTTCTGTATTTAATATCTAAGCTATGATAAATTTTCAAGAGGACGCAATGTATGCTTTATGGCTAAACTCTGGGTTTCGAACCGTAATATCCCCCCCCCCCCCCCCCGATTGTTCCAATTTATTTAAAATAAAAATTTTAGCTTCTGTTTCAGTTTTCGTTCTCTTAAGGGGACGGTGGGCATTAAAAAAGTTTTTTTTTAGGTTTTCATCATAGAGATATGAAATTTTTTGGAAATATACATTTCACCATAGGTATATAGAACACCTTAAAAGAAATTTCCAATCTCATTATAATTTTAAGATTTTTAAAAAAAATTTAAATTTTAAAGCGAAATTTTAAAATGCTCCATGCGTCTTAAGGGGACCGGTAAAACAAAATTCAACTAAAAAATCGATTTTTACTTTTTTATATCATTAAATAGTTTAAACTTTTATCTTTCCAACGATATGGCGCACATGTTTATGCATAAAAAATAAGTGTTGAAATTATTCATTCTTTCTAAGAGTACTTCACATCTTAATGGCAATTTAAAACTTTAATTGACGTTTTCTGAAAACTTGGATTTTTCACGTTTATGTTCCCTTTTTTCAATATCTATTAAACTTAAGAACTCAGATTTTTATATAATACTTATATTATGATATATTGTATACTTTAACACAGGGATTTAATGATTTGTTGAGAATTATTTATTTTAGGCAGTGAAATCTTACCAAAAATACTAATTTAAAAATGACTTTCAATAAATAATTAATTTTGAGTTTCACTTAGAAAGAAAATAGTCTTTTAAAATACGTAAATCGAGTTATTTTAACTACTCTAAAAAATCTAGACCTCTATCTTTCACCATTTCTGAGAAAAAGGTACATAAAGTTGGTGAATTTAACATGGCGGAGATAGGGCTTTCCCGGTCTCCTTAATTTTTTGATAATTCCTCGATTTTGCGTCTTAATCACTTAAATTTGAGTTTCAAACAAATCTGTGTATCGGTTTTTTAATCCCTTGAATACTTAATTTTTTAGAGATTTCTTTTCTATCGATGTTCATCAAAATTTTGCCTTTTAATAAGTTAAAAATCAAATTTAATTATCTTAATGAAGTCGAATTTTAAAATGCATACACGTTTTTTTTTTTTTTTTTTTTTTTTTTTTTTTTTTTTTTTTTTTTTGTAAGCAACCTCAGGATTCTGCCTTATTAATTTCATGAATTTTGATCAAAAATTAAGACGCATGAAGCATTTTGAAAAATCTAAAAACGTTAAAAAATCAGTTTTGACAAAAACTGATTTAAATGGCCGAAAACTAGTTTGTGTACAAAATTCAAACGCTTGTAAGTTTGAGAAAATTCATTGCATCTACATGCGGTTTTTCGCAAATGACTCCGAATAAAATGGAGAACAATTATAAGCACACAACTAATTTTCGATTTTTGCTCAAATAAAGGCCCACGGTCCCCTTAACCATTAACCGGAAACGTGAAAATTCCGTGTACAAACAGAACACTTAATAATTTACCAAATAGTGAATTTAAACATTTAATCTTTAATAGTAATGCATTAACAGGACCGATTTTTTAATATAACTGCATAAAAATAATTTTTTTATGTCGGAGAGATAAAATATTAAGTGCAGATATGTAGACGCAGCAATCTCACAGATGTACGTTTCCGGTTAAGAGTTACAAAAAAAAAAATTCCTGTTCAGTTCCGGTTTTAATTTCATTAGGTCAATCAGAGCGCTGCTTTGGTTGAATGACAAAATTTTATAACGGAACCTTTTCTTTTCAAGATTTCATGATTTTAAATTTAAAACTTTTAAAGCATTAATTTTCTCCCAAATTTTTTATCATTTTCTTTCTTAAAACGTAATAAGGGATTTAAATCAAAAACTGGGAGAACACAGTCTCTAATTTCCTTACGTTCTCAAATTTTGAAGACGTTTATTCTTATTTAAATACACCTTATCAGGTATTCCCTATTTAAAGTGTATGATATGGTGAAAATTTTCTTTTCTTTATTTATAGGTATATTTTAATGAATTTTCTCTGCAATCTATCTTTCTATAAAGATTGCTTTTCAGATAAAAAGTTTTTGAAAACTTTGATTTTTTTTTTTAATTTATTTAATTTTTTGAACCACTTGCTCTATTTCATTATTGTGTGCAAAAAGAGTTTCTTGTTAGTTTGTCTTCAGGATTTATAAAAACGTTGCTTAAATTATTTATAATAAATTTAAAAGAAAGAGAATCCTTTAATGTGATTTTTACTTTGCGGTATATATTTTCAAAAATTTCTCATGACATTAAGGGGTCAGGTACAGTTGTGAAAAAAAAAAGTAAACACCCACTGCTAACTCTGCAACCAATTATAGTAGAAGAAAGTTACTGGTACCAAACAATTGCAATTAAAGTCTACTTTTAAATCATGTATATAAAATTTGCTTAGAGGGCCGTCTTCAAATCAAAACCAGACAAAACTTTGTTTTTTTCAATGACAAAACCCAATTTCGACACTATATTTTAAATCTTCGGTTCAAACTATGCCTAGAAACGAAATTTTTGAATGATAAGTTTTGAAATATAAGCATTCAGAATTTAGATCTTCTAATGTTGAATTACATTTTCATATTTTTATTAATATCTCCTGAAATTATAATCCTAATGCGATAATTTTATGTGTGGTTATAATACTAAAAATACCAAACATAAATTAGAGGTCTGCACGGGCCCGGCTCGGGCGAGCCGGCGAAATGAAGTCGCATTTTCAAACGGGCCGAGCCGGAAGAATTAGGACAATTTCATCAACGGGCTGCCCGGGCCGATAAAAAAAAAATGATCGGGCCTAGCTGCCTGATATAAAAAATTTAGTCAAAACGGATAAAATATGAGCTATTTTCAATGAACATGATTTTCTCGAGAATAAGTATAAATGTACGTGACGAGCCGATGATAGTTTGACAAGATCAATACAGAAACGTAACATGTCCAGCGTAGAGATCGGCATCGGACTGTTACGTGGTGTCAGACTTAGGCTTCTTTTTTTCCCGCAGACTCGTGCCGGGACGAGATCAGGCTTGCATTTTTTTTTTTTTTTTTTTTTTTTTTTTTTTTTTTTTTACATTGTCGAGCCGGGCCGGAACTGGACTTAATTGCTCTCAGGATGTGTAGGGCAGGCAATATGTTTTATAAAAGTATTAATAGCGATAATGAACTTCTGTTAACTTAATCTTTGGAAATATACCTTAAGGTGGTTCTCAAATTCACTGCTCAACAACGTGAAACTTTGACACATTTTCTGACTAATTTTTAACTGTAAATGCATAAAATTGACAAGCCTGATTATTGAAGGGATTTGGAATTGAATAGCGTTTTCCATTTTTGATAAATAACTTACTTGTCGATTTATAAGAGATTCTTGTCACGTGGCTTCAGATTTTTCGCCTTTCCTGTGCTGTCGCTTCCGGAAACTGGATTCAAAACGCTAACTTTTACAAAGTTTTCTCAAAGATACTTTGCCTTTATCAAAAAATGGATAACGCCATTCGATTACATAGTTTCTGAATAAGAACTCCTGACAATTTTATACGTTTCCGAAAAGAAATGAATTCAGAAATGTGTCAGAAAGTAGCTCCTTTGGATTTGAGAAAAGCCCTAATAAATGACTGAGAAATATTTTCAGAAATCTGCTTTTTATTATACAGCTTCAAAAGTTATGATGTTTTTAACCCTCTTTTTTCTCCTTTTCTCTAAACTACAGTAATCTTTTAATGAATCCTTATTTGAATGTTAAAACGTCTAAGAATCTAAGTAATCATTAAAGCTTCTATTGTGTATTTTCTGTCTTGCGCAATCATTGTAATTTAAAAATATACTGCAAAATTATCCCATAAATATGTATACTCTATTCTTTAAAGGAATGTTATATGTCGGATCAGATCGGGCCGGGCCTGTTTCACTGATTTATGTACGGGCCGGGCCGTGAACTGCGAAAATATAAACAGGCCGGACCGGGCTCGGGCCGAACTTTTAATTTTTACACCGGGCCGGGCCAAGATAGATTTCGTTCGAGTCGGGCCTGGAAATTCCGGCCCGTGCAGACCTCTAACATAAATACATTGAATTTGTAATTTTAAAATTTTTATAATATGAATTATGAAATTAATATTCGAAAAAATATGAATTGCAACCTACAATTTTTTTGATAGATTTATATTTATTACGTCTTGCTTTATGCGAGTTCTCAATTTAAAAATTTTCTTTTAAATAGTTTTCGAATTATCATTATAAACGTCAAAATGATGGTTTAAGAGGCCGTCTATGATGAGCAGAAAAGCATAATTTAAAAAAATATACTTTACTCATTGAAATATTAGAGCTGGCAATAGTGGAAATAAATTAAGCGAGTGAAATGGTCATATTGGCAAGAAATAATACGTTAATAGAAGTGACATAATCATTCTGTAGCATTTCAACAGTCGAGTACCGAATTTCAATTTGGATACAGTCCCTAAAATATGCTCATTTTAAACTAGTTGGATGTACCAATCCCAAAACTTTCTTCTATCTCATGTCAATATTTCATTATAATTAGTTTTATTAGTATTTTTATTAAAATTAAGCATAACTTCATACACTTTTCGATGGTACAATATTGAAAATTGCACAAAAATCGCTATCACAACGCCCTCTTCCGGCGGAATTTTTCCAGATTCAGGGAGGATCTTCTTGCCATGGCCAAAAACATACACACAAAATTTGGTTCAATTCTATGCATAACTTCATACACTTTTCGATGGTGCAATATTAAAAATGCACAAAAATCGTTATTACAGCTCCACCTACCGGCGGAGTTTTTCCAAATCCAGGGAGGACCTTCTTGCTAAGGCCAAAAACATACACAAAAAATTTGGTTCAATTCTATGCATAACTTCATACACTTTTCGGTGGTACAATTTCAAAACACACAAAAATCGCTATTACAGCGCCACCTACCGGCGGATTTTTTCCAAATTAATGGAGGGCCTGCTTGCCATAGCCATAAACTTTAAAAAAAATTTTGGTTCAATTCTATGCATAACTTCATACAATTTTTGATGGTACAATGGCGACACATGGACATACAGACCCACGGACACACAGACTGACAGACAGACATTTTGTATAAACATGTTTTTTGTGATCTCTGACCCCTAAAACGTGTAAATCCGTCAAAACTGGAAGTCGAAAAAAATTTCGCTTACAATACTTTCTTCTATTGAAGATAGAAGAATGCAATAATTAATGTCTCTGAAACTAATTATACGAATTTCATAAGAATTTGAATTTAGGCTAATTGAAGGATGTAAAATCTGTTTATGGTGTCAAATTTGGGTATCGCTGTTGAAAAAAACAAAGTTTGGTTTCGTTTTGATATGTAGATGGCCCCCTAAGCGTAATTTATATACATTATTTAAAAGTAGACTCTATTTCCAATCGTTTTGTACCTGTAAATTTCATCTACGATAATTTGTAGCAGAGTTAGCAGGGGTGTTTACTTTTTTCCACAACGGTACCTTTTAAAATGTACAAAAATCGATTTTGTTTAATAGCTTATAATTAAATATGATTCTTTAGGAACATTTTAAAACAAACTCTTTGAAAAATTCGCGCTAGAAGAGAAGTTATGACTAAAAAGCTTTGGGTTTTTCCTAAATGAACAAAGGGAGATTTTATATCTGAAGTCAATTTCCCCAAAACGGCGATTTTGATCATTGAGCGCACGATTTCTGAAAAATGGTTGCCTAGAATTTCTACAAATTTTCACTGAATGTATTTACTGCATAGAGGCACAAAGTGATCTATTATTGTGTTTCTCAAGTAAGAAGTTTAGAATTCACGACTACTTTTGTATATAAAAAAAACCCTCGATATTTCGAGTTTCTTGAAAAATAAAAAATTCTCTGGATTTACTAGTTCTGTTTTTTTCATTGTAATCCATTTTGAAAACGAATTACATCTGTACTCATTAAAAAAAAATCTTTGTTTGTTTTAGCCATTCAAATGCGCGCAATGCATGGAAGAATAATTATTTCGTAAAAATTGTATTAACTATAAAAATAAATTTAAAAACTTTATAAATGTGTATATTTTTTTGAGAACTTTAATTGATAAAATAAATCTTTCTTAATACATTTTTTTTTAATTTGATAATTAAAAGTCAATTAGTTTTAGCGTGACTGCAATTCTTATAGAGCTCTCTTTTTCATGTATTTTGTTAGTTCAAAGGGTACTTGACCTTTTAAAAATCTTGACGACAACTTATTTTTTAATTCATTTTATTTTACATAAATTTATATTTATCTTTTAAGTTTCTTTTCTTCATACTTATTTAGCTGAGCCATGTTACTGTTTCTTTCAAAGTTTTTCTTCTTTCAAAGTGCATCCTATTTTTTTCCTCTTTAAATTAACAGGCAAAAAATTATACTAAATTTGTAAGAAATCTATTTTTTAACATAAAATGTTTCCTTTAAATGTGATATTTTAATTATTCCTCACTTACCATTTCCCTATATCTACGCAATTTGTACAGAATAATTATTTATAAAGCAAAAGAAATACCATTTTGAGGCAATTTTAAAGCATTAAGGTTTAAAAAATTTGTATAAAAATACAATAATGTTAAACACTACAATTCAATTTAAAACTGAGCCTTAGCAGTCATAAAGCCACGTGTGGTTTAAAGATAAACGCACAAGGTTAAGTAAACAGTAAGAAACTTTTATCGGATTTTTAATATGAAACTTTTCTTTTTAATATAAGTAAAGTTTTTTTTACGATATTTTTACATATAATTTTTTTTTCTCAAATTAACTGTTTGGAAGTTTTTCTAGGGACGTCACTTGACAATTATTTTATTCTATTTGTAACACTTTTTAAAAAAGATATTCTTTGTCATGCACTTTCAGGGAAATTTGAAGAATAATCTACTACAAAGAAAATTTTCGGTAAATAGGGGTACAAATAGAGTATAAAAGTAGTCGCCAGTAGCAGAACTGCATTTGTTCAGAGAATCATTTCTTGTGATTCTTTGCAAATCCTTAAATGCATAGTCAGGACTGCCAGAGGAGAGTATTTTTTAATTCTATCTCGCACCATTATAAAGCAAAAAATTCCAACATACACCGACAACATCTGCAGGAGAAATATAGGGGAGAGTCGCTCAACTTGGGACACTTTTTTCTTTCTTTTTTCGTTGTTTTTATATTGATCAATTGTCAAAATTTTACCTGGTATTCATTCATTTAACCTTTGCCTACATTATTAAATAGCTTTTGATCTTATATACATTATAGAAAAATTAAAAATATATATTTATTAAACTTTTACTCTGTCCCAAAGTCTACCACCTGGTGGAGCACCTTGGGACAGTTAAAAATAGATCTGAAAAAATCAATATTTGAATTACTATATACATGAAATTGTTTGTTCAGGAAAAGAAATTTATTTAAACTGAAAAGACATTTCAGCTGATAAAATTTTTGCAGCAGCTTTCTGAATATTGTCAGAATGAATGGCTGCATATTTTCTTGTATTCTAAATTTCTAATCTTTGCCACCAATAAGCCTAATGACTTCTTAAAAGAAGAAATAATAACTATTAATATACACATGTTAGGTAGATTAAATAAAAAATGTTTTAAACACAATATCTTTTTGTTAAAATATTTCGAATAAAAGTTAGCTAGGCATATCTTGTGTCCCAAGGTGCACCACCTCCACTTGTCCCAAGGTGTATCATCTCCACCTGTCCCAAGGTACACCATATACCCACTATGAAATTTTAGAATATCATGCTGTTAAGCTTAGCACTAGAACTATTATTATACATCAGTTTTATAGATAAAGCTTTAAATTTCATTATATTACCTTTTATTACAAAATATTTCCAATCAAATTCCACTTTGCAACTTATCTAACTTTTACATAAAAGTTACTAGACATGTTTGCAAAATAAAAATCCTGATAAATTCTTGCCTGCATCATCATTAGAATCAAAATATGTCTGAAAGTTAGATTATGCTGCTATCTATTTGCATTTGCAAGAGATAGGAGTTAATTTAAAATCTAGGGCAAAAAATAAAGCTGTCCGGAGGTGTACCGTGTCCCAAGGTGCGTCATTCTCCCTTAAAACTAAGCTAAATGGTTACGGGCAGGGCAAAACGGTTAGCACAACACAAAAATTGTTATATCTGCTGATATAATCAAGGTAGAAATACGCGGTTTGCATTATATAATTCATTTAACTTTGTAGTATTTTATTAGGAAGAAAAATAAAATATGTCTTTTTTGAAAATTTTGACCCCCGGAAACACTTAACCTTATGCTTTGATCACAAGCCTTAAGATGGCGTTGTTCATTCTCATGACAAATTTAATAGATATTTTCCTTATTGACAGTTTAGTTATAGTTTCAATATACATAATTTCTTATTTGAATTTTAACATAGCTTATATAAAAAAACCAAAGACCAGAAGTAAATGATGTCAATCGCTAGTATTTTAATTCAGCTGTTAGCAATTAAATTATAAAAATTGAAAAATTATTAAATAAAAATGACTTTACGATTTAGTTCCGGAGCAAAAAAGAAATTTTGGTTCAGTTCCGTGAATGAAAACAAGTAGGTAAGTGTGATCACAGATCGTACAGAAGGTTTCGTTTAATATTCCTTTCAAAACACTTTATCCTTTTCCAAAATCTGCTAGTTCCACATTTCGAAACCAAGGGACTCACTCTATTCTACACAAACCTCTATCCGAACGAAACTCCGTTTTACAACCTATCCGTAGATATATTAGTCGAGGGGATCGGGCCCATAGCACCCGAGATAGCTAGGCGCCCCTTGGCGGTAAAAAGAAGAACTGAAATATGTACATAACATCAAAGAGTGGTCAAAGGAGTGTCGGCAAAAGTTAGAAAAGTACCCACCGGGTGCAATGGGGGGAGGTTAGAAAAATTGCTATAAATACACAAGTTAGAGCCCGGAGGGGTAAATAATATAAGACTTTTTAAAAATTTTATGATTTTTCGCGTGATCGCTAGTGTTCTGTTATAAGTATGCAAAATTTCAAGTCTTCAACTTAAATAGGTGCTCAGTTGGGAAAAAAAGCTTCAAATACACAAGTAAGAGCCCAGAAGGGTAAATATAAGACCTTTTCAAAATTTTATGATTTGTCGTTTGATGTGATGTGTTCAGCTATAAGTATGCAAAATTTCAAGTCTTCAACTTAATTAGGTACTCAGTTAAAAATTAATATAGCTTATTTTTAACTATTAACTGAATTTAACTAAATTAATATAGCTTAATTTAGAACTTTAATATAAAGTTTCAAATATACTGTCCAGTTATATTTCCTAATTTTGTTCGCGCACCTCCCTCAACCCCCCCCCCCCCCCTCGGAATGCGACGCGCCATTCTTCTTTATAATTTTTTATCATGTGTTATAAAGTATCTTAAAGTTTAAAACAGATCGCATTGTTAGATTTCCTACTTTAAATGAAATCGCGGTCTGCTAGTTCCATATTCCACCACCAGGGAGCGCACTCTATTCTTAACAAAAAAGTATCTGAACGAAATTGCTTTACACAAACTATCAGTAGATATGTTACTCGAGGGGTTGGCGATCTTCAGCAAGAATTTAAGATATTTGTTGAAATTAATATCCGGAAATAGAGGTAACTTTTGACATATTTATATTTAATAAGTAGCATGTATCTGAGGACTCCGTCAAAAAACCGCATCAGAAAAGGTATGAAACGCTAAGGTAAAAAAAAGAAATATTTCGATCCTCCCCCTCCTCCCACCTGCCCGAAATTTCATGCGCCATTTTTTATAAACTTTTTCTTATGTGTTATAAAATATCTTAAAGTTTCAAAGAATTTGCCTTGTTAGATTTCCTACTTTAAATGAAATCGCGGTCTGTTAGTTCCACATTCCACCACGAGGGAGCGCACTCTATTCTTAACAAAACTGTATCTGAACGTAACTCCGTTAAACAACCTATCAGGCGATATGCTAGTCGAGGGGATAGCGATCTTAACCAAGAATTTAATATATTTGCTGAAATTATTATTCGAAAATAATGGTATCAATACTTCTGAGATTTTTATCTGCCATCCATAAGTAACATTTATGCTGCATTTACAAAAATCGGACACAGTTCAGAAGAATACTGCAATGAAACATCACGTGACTGCCTTTTAAAATAAGTATATAAATAGAATAATACATAAATAAATAAAAATATATAGAATAGATAGAATATATAAAAATATATATTTATATATAAAATAAATAAATAAAATACATAATAAATAAACCAATTAGTGAAATTAGCCTCCCCCCCCCCCCCCGTACACGAAAGTTCATGCGCCATTCTTTATTTAAACTTTTCTTATGTTTTATAAACTATCTTGAAGTTTCAAAGAGCATCTTGTCAGATTTCCTACTTTAAATGAAATCGCGGTTAAAAAAGCTCGTGCCTTCATTTTAATCAATTATAAATAAAACCAATTAATTAGATAATAATTAATATCTCAGCTTGTAATTAAGATAGGAGTTTGAACTGGGTATGTATGAAATCAGCGAAAGATTTCACGTCGGGATGCAAAATTTTTTTTATCTATAAATTTAATATTTAAAAAGTTTAAATTTCGTATTAAAATATCCTACTATGAAAAACCACAGCGGCGGCCTGTCTACAGATGACAACACCTGCACTGTGCTAAACGACGTGACTAATCCCGACAACGCTTTTTGCGCGGTTGTCGACGAAATGAATTCGCCTTTCTATAATTGAGTATACGCAATAGTTATAACTTGCATACATTACTGACGCTGAAATGGCACCATTTGGCAGTTACTTGATGAAGAAGAAGCTGCAATAAAATTGTTTCAGGACTTTGGAAGGTACTACTTGATTTTCCCATCGACCAAAAAATTATCGCCAAACTATAAGATTAAATGCCAATAATGGATGATCGTAAATGTTACATTCACTTGACATAAAATACGTTACACCTGTTTGTCACGTCATCAAGTGATTTTTAATTCGACGTTTTATTACCCGACTGCCAAGAAGGGTTATGTGTTTCACGCGTATCTGGGTATGTGGATTTCTTTATACCGTCGAAACATCCCAACGGCTGGGTGGATTTTAATGAATGGGGTCTCTATCGATTTGTCTTAACTGTCCGATGGTTATAGGCTAGGTTTTGTTTTATAAATTCAAAATGGTGGCCGTAAAACATAAAATGGCGGTAGACACGAAAAAAATTTTTTACGCACCCTATTGAGTGGCCTATCATTGAATAGGTCTTTCAAAATGAAGACGATGTTTCATCGACTATTTTACAGTCAGGAGCTTCGTTTAAATATTACACAACCTGGAAGTTGTGTAGGTAGGATCTCTAGCTTTAATGCAATTCTAACCATCATAGACATATATAGGCCTCATCAAAACAGTGTTTATAGATAGGAACTAACAATTAAACACAACTTAAAAGTCATCAATACAAGTAAATAAAAAAAATAGGTAAGCGATGTAAAAAATAGTTTAACATTGATGAGAAACAATTAATTAGTTCGCTTTTTACGGCGTCGGATTTTTTGATTTTTTAAAATTAAATTAAATTATTTATTTGTATTTGTATTAATGTTTTAATAATTTATTTGTTCTTTCATTATTTAAAATAAAAAATATGTGAATAAACGATTACTTCATGATATTAAACGCGAAAAAGTATATCATTGATATTTGTTATGTCCCTTAATAAATTCGTTTATTACGTTTAAAATACTTGCATATTATTCACAAATGCAATATAATAAAAATATCTGTTTGTTTATGGTTTAATTGAATAATTCTGAATTTAAATACGTAAACTATTCTTATTTTCCTTTTGTCCAAAATCTTCTGAATAAGTAAAATTTTATATTTGGTATGTCGGTACGTCATAAATGAACATCATTATTAAAGTAACCCTACACAGTTCTTGCGACAAACCTTTAATATATTAGTCAATCGGGAGATCAATTGGAAGTACACTGTAAAAGGAAAAAAAAAATGATGCTACAGATAAAAAAAATTACAGAAATCTGTATACTTATATCTGTAAGATGTAAATCTACAAGACTAGTTCTTTGAAAGCTACAGAAATCTGTAGCTTTACAAAAGAATGTACTAAAATTACAGTAATCTTACTAAAATTGTATCTGCAGCCCGGGTTGCAATTATATAAAATGTTCTGGGCATCTCAGTTTCCTAAAAAATTCTTAGTAACCTTACAGATTTTTTTATTTACTGTGCAAAAGTCTAGCTGTTACATGAATTTTGTTGTTGCCGTTACATACAACGTTCTATGCATCCCAGTTTCCTAGAAAATTCTTAGTAACTTTACAGATTTTTTTTTACAGTGTAGCATTTGGGTGTTATTGTTTTCACACACACACACACCATACAAGTCACGATTACAATACTTTCTTTACGCTACTTATTCGGAAAGTAATTACTTCAGACGTCTTGGTGGTTTTTAATAAAAAACTTTGTAGAGTTTCCCTAAATAATGTAGATACGTTTTAACGATTTTTTTTCACGCTAAGTCTGATTTATATTTCCTAGAAAATAATTTCAGTTATACGATAGGCGATCATTAACTCAGCAAGAATTTTTGAACTAGTCTTTAAATGTACAAAAATTATGGGGAAATGAAATATAAAATTTGCAAATAATTTCCCCAATAGAAATATTTGATAGAATTATTTCACCCTTTGAAACTAACTTTAAACTAAATTTTAAAAAAATTACACTGAATGCTTTCTTGAAGACTTGTTTTGAAAATTCCCTCCGATTGTATTCGTCAGACAGGATTCGAAATTAGTAGCGGTTATTGAAACCATTGCATTTGACACCTATAAACTTCAATTTGACGAAAGTCATTTTACAATCAGTCGTCATTTTTTATACCTACATTTTAAGTTTATCCTTTCTTGTAAAGTGCAAATATGCTGTTTCCTATCAAACATTTAGTCCTCTTCATAATAATAGGTTTTAATTAAGGATCTACCGAAAAAGGTTTTTAAGGCCGAAATCGAATTTTGGTAATCTTCATGTTGTTGGCTGAAAACGAAAACGAAAAAATTTTAAGTAATTAATACATACATACATATTCATAATTATAATTAATTATACGTGCTTATTAAATATACATAATTAATTAATTGTACATGTGGCCCAAGTTGGCTCTCTGTGCTTCCGACCAAAACTTTTCATTTTAACATAAAATAAAATGTAATTACTTCATCATCGACACAGAATGACTTTTTAATTATACGAATTTCATCAAATTAAAAAATATTTTAGGTATACATACATCGATATATCTTTTATGATGATTTTTGTAAATGATCATCTGTTATACTAGAGATCCCCAAAATCTGCGAAACTCAGATTTTGGGCCGAAAACGAAAACGAACCCGAATTTTCGGCAGGCCTCTTAGTTCTAATAAATCAAATTTAATCAAAAGACAAACAAAACTTTCTTTGTTACTTGTCATTTGATTTGCTCTTTTTTAAGCTGCATGAGTAAGACTTGACAGATTACAGGGCCTGTAATTGTCTTAAAGTGAAAAAAAAAATGTAGAATAAAATAAAACAAGGCACAATAAAAAAAAAAGTTCTTCATTGTAATTTTTTTTCACAAATTTTAAAATGAATTTCTTTATTTTTATAACTTATTACTAAGATCGACCGGGAATTCATTTTCCTTTTCGGCGAGTTTAGGTCCGAAATCTGAATTTCGGCAAACATTCGGTTTCGGTAAAAAAAACTATTCGAACATACAGTGCATGCCGAAATCGTAGTCTGATCTTTTAAGAGCTTGCTTATTGAAGAATCCATACACAGTTCGTAGTGCTTTCGTGTATTTTATATTCGTGCTCTCATTGTTGGACTATTCGAACAGTACTGATGGCAATAAAATACTTAATAATAAAAATAACTGTTCATTCTTTGTGACACTACTTCAGTTGCACTGGTTCAGAATTTCAAAAAATCTGTAACAATTTAATCTTATTATTATTATTTTTTATCTATAATGCTTTTGATGTTTGCATTTGTTTCTGAAAAAAAAAATAATATTTCAAAGAATTCTTATATAATTTTATAAAACTTTTTATATTGTCAAGAAACTTTCCAATCAAGTTTGAAAGCTAAATATTAAGCATTTGGGAACTTTTTGTGCAAACTTTTTATTGTATTAATAACGACAAATTTAATAATGTATTGTCTCATAATGTAATGACTGAAACGTTTGAATGTAAATTTAAAAAAAAATCCCTGCCGGCCCGGCCTACAGGCAGAGGTAGATTTCGAAGTTAAGTATACTAATTTCACCGGCAAAAACTAAATCATTATTAGATATAAATCCACTTTAACAGTTTTATCTGTCTGCTTTTGACGAGTTTTTATTTCCTTTTTATAAAATAGCTGGTTTAGGCGATATTAAAAAAAATATTTTTCCATACTCAACAACTCGAAATTTTCTGACACATTTTCAGATTCATTTTTAATTAAAAAAAATATGAAACATGCTGACGTGATTTTTGAAAAGATTTATAAGCGACCTGTGTTTTTATTTTTTTTTCAATTAATTAAAACTTGATTAATAAACAATTATTTTCTCAGTAGGGCAATATTTTTCGTTTCTAACACAATCGCTTCGGGAAATTCTGTTAAAAATGCCCACTTTGACATCATCTTTTGAAATATATTCTGCCTCTATCAAAAAATCGATCATTACTGTACATTATATAGTTTCTGAATAAGAGAATCTAGCAATTGGATGCATCTGAGAGCAAAAATGAATTTAAAAATGAGTAAGAAAATAGACAGTTTGGATTTGAATGCACCCTTAATAAGATGATTTTTTTCTTCAACCGCTATGTATTTTTAATTTGTTTTTGCTGTAAGAATTGGCCCTATCAAAAACTTGTTTATATATGTATGTTGAAGACAATATTAAGAAGATATATGATAAATTCATGGAGATTTTATATCTTGTGAATTGACAGAGTTATGAAAATTTTTCTTCTTCAACCCCCCCCCCCCCCATTTTTTGTTTTCGTTTTTATTTTTTTTTTTTTTTTTTTTTTTTTTGCGGTACGAATTGGCCCTATCAAAAACCTGTGAATATAAAAGTTGTAGATAATATTAAGGAGATGTATAATTAAATTATTGGATTTGATATCTTGAGAATTGACGAAGTTATGAATTTTTTTCTCCCAAAAACCCTATTTTTTGCGCTCCTTGAGCCTATTTTAAACTTTATCAAAAATTTGTGATGCATGAATTTTTGGCGCTATTTTTAGAAGTAATAAAAACTTTAAACTGATTTGATATGAACAAAAATTAAGAATTTATGGGGTTTTTTCGTTTTTCACAAAACCCCTCCCTATTTCCATCCCCTTTGTCCGCTTTTGTCCATTAACAAACTTGACCAAGATTTTATGTCCCTTGATTTTATGTATCAGTTTGGAAGAGATTTGTGCAGAATTGCGGAAGTTATCGTGTCCAGAAGAAAGTGATAACACAATTGCTTCGGGAAATTCCGTTCAAAATGCCAACTTTGGCATCATTTTTTGAAATATATTCTGCCTCTATCAAAAAATCGATCATTGCGGTACATTATATAGTTTCTGAAAGCGAATCTACCAATTAAATGCGTTTGAGAGCAAAAATGAATTTAAAAATGAGTCAGAAAATAAGCAGTTTGGATTTGAGTGCATCCTTAATGCAATGATTTTTCCAACACAATCTGCTTCGGGAAATTCGGTTCAAAATGCCCACTTTAACAGCATTTTTTAAATATATTCTACCTCTATCAAAAAATCGACTATTACGGTACATTATATAGTTTCTGAGTAAGAAAACGTAAGCCTTTGAGAGAAAAAATGAATTGTAAAATGAGTCAGTAAATAAGGCAGTTTGGATTTGAATACACCTTTACTTAGATTTTTTTTCTTCAACCGCTATGTATTTTTAATTTGTTTTTGCTGTAAGAATTGGTCCTATCCGAAACTTGTCTATATAGATGTTGTAGACAATATTAAGAAGATATATGATAAATTCATGGGGATTTTATATCTTTTGAATTGACGGAGTTATGGATTTTTTACTTCTTCAAACCCCCTTTTTGTTTTAATTTTTAATTTTTTTGCGGTACGAATTGGTCCTATCAAAAACTTGTGAATGTAAAAGTTGTAGATAATATTAAGGAGATTTATAATAAAATTAATTGGAATTGATATCTTGAGAATTGACGAAGTTATGAATTGTTTTCTCCCAAAAACCCTATTTTTTGCGCCCCTTGAGCCCATTTTTAACTTTATCAAAAATCTTTGATACATAAATTTTTGGCCCTATTTTTAGAAGTAATAAAAACTTTAAACTGATTTGATATGTACAAAAATTAAGAAGTTATGGGGGGTTTTCGGTTTTCACAAAACCCCTCCCTATTTCCATCCCCTTGGTCCGATTTTGCCCATTAACGAACTTGACCGAGATTTTATGCCCTTTGATTTTATGCATCAGTTTGGAAGAGATTGGTGCAGAATTACGAAAGTTATCGTGTCCAGAAGAAAGTTATATATATATATATATAGATATAGATAGATATATAAAGTTTTTTACTGAGGGTGGTTTTGGGTTCTAGGGGTCATGATCGGTGTAGATCTGCAAAAATTTTTCAGAAATTCCAATATAGGAACGATCCTAATAGGTAGTATTTCATACGAAATCTGCCTAAAAGAAAGTAAAAGAAAGTACATACTCGCATATACGATTGCACATTCACACATACGATTATGTAACAGTGTCTCTGTAGATAGGTACGTGTGTTTGTGAATAATTAGTAAATAATATTTTTGTGTGTATGTATATATTAATAGGTTAAATTTTAATTTGACGGAGTTTCGTTTCCGGAAGAAATTCTAGAAGCGACCGAAATTCGGTTTCGACCTGCAAAACTTGTTTCGGTCGATCACTACATTACACTGTCTGTTTATACGCCTACAATATAAGCAAAATTAATAATTTCAAAACCACACATTATAGAACATTTTGCAACTAAGAAAAAATTATTAGATGTCATATAGACGCCTGATAATTTCTTCACAGTTTCTAAACTATCTTCATGTATATGCTGCATTTCCAAGCTAAGCAACTACTATACTTCCAGTGGTCTTGGACTTGGCTATTGCCATCCACGCATTTATTTCTGTGTGGTGATGTGTGCCTTTCAATCGTTTTTTGTAAATTTTGCAGAACACAGATCGTAGTTCAAAAGATAAATTATAATTCATTACAATAAAAACTAACTAATTTTGATAAAACGATTTTATCTAATTTTGGAAAAATTTCAAAGCTTTATGTAGCACTATAAACGAATTTAAAACGAAATAAAAGCTTGTTACTGAATGTTAATAGAGCTCTCTCCAATAAGTATTTTTAAATTGTAGCCGAAAATGAATATTTGAAGATAAGTAATTTAAAATAAGCAAATTTAATGAACAAGAAGAGAAAATGAAATATTAAAATATTTTCTTTTGTTATTCTATAACAGGCATCTCAAACAAGTGTACCGCGGGCCGCAACTGGCCCGCCGACAACTTATTTGTGACCCGCGAAACCTTTGGCATTTTACTTCTATTTAATTCAATTGTTAGAACGTGCATGCTGAAAATACAGTTTGCACGAATAGACTTGCACCAACCGTGGTCTTAGCTATAGCAATAATCCGAAAATTATGTATTCGAATATTTCGAACTATTACACAAAGTTTGAATTTTCATTTTAAATCGACAAATTATGAATGTGTGTTTTTAAAAGACCACTAATAGACAAAGCACTTGGAGCTTTCATTTGAAATTTACACCTGAGTAAATTTAAACTTCAATGCAAATTTCATAATGCTATCTTGTTATTTGATAGTATTAGCGTTTTCATATACAGTTTATTACTTATACAAAATAATTTTCAAAAAGAAAATGCATTTCATTTTAAATATGCCAGGCATATTATAAGCTAAGCCAACGCGATGCTTAAAGAATGCCAGCATGGAATGAGGAACCTCTTCGCGTAACACCCATCTAAACTGAACAAGGAACATAAAATTAATTTTGTAAACAAAAGAACAGTTCGAAAAAATAAATTTGGAAACTCTGGTGGAGAACCCGCAACAGTTAGGGCCAGAGTTTGGAGTACCTGAGGCACAATGCTAGATCACGATTAGCACACACAATCAATTTTTTAAATAAATGCAATTTAGAAAATTCAATTACGTTTTATAGATTTTTTTTTGTTCAAAAGTAATTTTGAGTATTTTATTTTAGAGAAATAATATAAAATAAACTATGTATAATAATAACTTTGGAACTTTGTGTTAAAATTTATTTAACATGGCTGTGTTTTGTTCAAACAAATTTTATTCTTTGCAATGGTAATAATATTAAATACCCTTTTTAATATGGCCCGCGGCTTAGTATATAATGTTTAATCAGCGGTAAATGAGTTTGAATTGCCTTTTTTATAAAATACACTTTATATAAAATTTCAAAATATTAATTTTTAAAATGAATTGTTGGCCAAAAAAAAAAAAACCCTCAATGATTAATTATTAATAAGCCTTATTAAAAAAAGCACCTTTAATTTTAAAATTTATTAACAGTCTTAATTTGGTATTTAAGAAGAAATTTCTTGAAACTAAGAACGTCTGTGATCAAAAAGAAATAAAGAATTTATGAATAAAAAAAATAAAGGTTTTATGCACATGCGACACAAATTTAAAACTTATAACTGAAAATTAATCTCTAAAAAAATGTAAAACATAAATGTACAAAGAAATATAAGATAAAAATAAAAGTAACAGACAGGAATTTGTTATAGGCTTTCTTTTGAAAATACTGTAGTAAAATTACACAACTTCTAGCATTTTCTGAGATTCTTCTTGGAAACCTATTCACTATATTTCTGTTTTCGAAGAATTGTTTCTGAAATATTTTCTTCTTTATTTGGTTGTCTTCTGCTAACTAGAAGAGAATTCAACATTCACAGAAAGCAATGTGAATTATTTTTCCATTATAAGTAGTAGTGTCTCATATTTTTTTGCTGTTATGTCTACTATTATTGTTATGTCTAATGTGTACTATTATTGAGAATGATGTGGGATATGCACAATAAGAATTTCTGCAATGGATACGGTTTCTGCATTTCATACATTGTTAGTTTTTGTTAATTAGGATTGATTTTAGAGGCTATTATCATTTCAAATAAAGTAATAATGAATTCGATATCATCTGAGAATTTAAGTACAGTTTAATTGGTGTGCTAAATGATCTTTTAAGAAATAAAAAATAAATAAAATTTACATAAAATGTAAGATTCAATGAATTTTTATTAATAAATTTTCTAGATTTAACTATCCACCAGTTAATAAAGGTATTGTTAATGCAAAAAATTCTCACAATAAGGTTAAAAATAGAATCAACGTTTTCCCATGAAGATCATGGCATAACCAATCTAAAATATAAATTATAAGCAGCTACCTAACTTGCCCGGCGTTACCCTGGCCCATTATATTTACCTTAAATGTGTGCTAAAATCAGTGTTGGAAGACTTAATTTTTTTATGTGAAAATCTTTCCAAGCGAAACTAATACGGGGGCCCACTGCTGTCGGCAGCGTACACTTTCGAAATTGTATGATTTTTTCTAAATGAAAATCTAACAAAACTAACTAAGGGGACCCCGTTATAGTGATTGATAATTTAATTTCTTACGTTTAGATGTATTAAACTTTTAATTCTGGCCAAAAGTTCTGAGAAAACTTGAATAATATTTTAAACTTCCTATTTTAAACTGAAACTAGTATATCTCTCTGTTGAAGATGTAGTTTTCCCAGCGCACACGCACAAACGAAAACCCCATCCGAAAATATTCTACACTGTTAAAAATTTGCAGCATTCTGGCAGGTCATTTGACCGTTTTTTCCGAAAACGGTTACACAACCGTAATTTTAACACTATTCTGACCATATTATTGGCCATTTTATGGTCAGAATATAGTTAAATTATGGTTATGAAACCGTTTTTTCAAAAAACGGTCGAATGACCTGCCAGAATGCTGCAAAATTTTTAACAGTGTAGAGAGGAGAGAGTTAGAGAAGAAAATGACGAATACGTGAAGAAAGGAGTTCCAGAAGTGACTTCAAGAAATGATTTTTTTTAAATAATTAATATATTTTTTAAGCAAATGCATTGTTAAATAGGAGATATTATCTAAAAGTGGATATTTTTATTTCCTTGCACTTTGTGCATGAATGCAGATGCAAATTTTTAAACATTGCAAAGAAAATCGCTGAAACGGCTGTGCGATTTTTTTTTAAATAGTTAATATTAATGTATTTTCAAACAAATTACACACTTAGAAAGATATAAAAAAGTACTATAGGAAGAATCTGATATTTTTTGTTTTCTCATATTTCGAATAGTTAAACCAATGCCGGCTACAGGAAACGGGTGGGAAAAAACACGAAAAAAGACGTTTTGAAAATACTTATTTTGAAAGTGTTAATATTGATATATATATATTTTTAACGAATTGCATGATTAGAAAAGTTAAAGTACGCAGTTTAAGCATTTGTTATGTTTTATCGTATTTTGAACAGTTCAGCAAATGCACGCTGCGAAAGAAGCAAAAAAAATTACGTTTTTTGACACTCAGTTTTTCATATGCGGGACAGGATTTCGATCACTTCATTGCAACTTTTGACGCCATTTTGCGATGTTCATTATAGTTAATTAATATCTCAGTTAATTAACAAAAAATGTAAGAATATGATCCTCAGTTGCACTAGGACCTGACTTGGATTATCCTTATCCAAGCTTTCAGATCTCTGCGTACGATTTCTGCGTAATCTGTGTAGATTTTCCTAGCAATTACCAACAGACATATACACTTATATTTGTATGGATAATTCCTTTAAAAATTACGGTTTAGTTACAGTTTATGAAGCATTTTATTTTTCGATGTTACGCGCTATTTATTTTTTTATGTTAAATAAATTTCTTTAGAAGCAATCATTGAGTAAAAAATAATAAACTATTCCTTTTTTGCAATGTATTTTTAATTAAAACGATACAATCCCTAAGGAAAACCATGATGATTTTGATTAAAAAAAAAAATAAGAAGAAGAAGAAGAAGAAAGATAGAAAGATAGAAAAAAAATTGAAAAAAAAAAAAAAAAAAAAAAAAAAAAAAACATAATTATTCAATAACTATATTCAAATTTTTTCATGCAAAAATAAATAAATAAATAAAAAATTAAATAAAACAGACTTCAAGGTTTGTTTTTTACCTTTTTGCACTGATATTTACTTAATGCATGCCAGTTGGCATGTTTTATTGAGTGTGGTTTGGAACAACAGAGTGTTATTATGGCAATCCTTTACTGTTATAAATTTAAAAGCAACGTTAAAAACGCCAAATAAGCAAACTTTGAGCAGACTAGTTTCGGTAGCGTTTAGCGTACACCGTCCTCATTTCCAAAGAATAACGGAAACTTGCTCATTTGTATAGAGAAGAAGCGGATTCAACTGAGAGGTTCACTAACCAATGGGGAAACAAAAAAATGCGGGTACCAGCCAATAGGAAGATAGTATAGGTGATGTCACCAAAAATGTGAAAAAAAATTGGTAGTAATTAAGCAAAAGAGTATTTTATGAAATATTTCCAGCAATCTGATGAAGGGGGAATAGCGAATTCACTATTAACAATATTGTCATAATTTTTGTAGATATATGCTTCAAGAAAGTTAAGTTCATGTATAGAAGTGGGTTTGGAGATGATTTCGGCTGAATTAAAATCAAAAGAGTGGTTCATCTCCCAGCAATCTTTAGCAATTGAAGATTTATTAGTTTCCTGTTTTTGAATATATTGTTGGTGTTTTTTAATACGAAATTTTAAACCCCGTTTGGTCTGTCCAATATAGGAAAGACCGCACTGGCAATTAATACTATATATACCCCATAGGTTGTATAACTCAATAGATCTTTGAGTTTGGAGATTGTAATTTTATTCGTTGGGGTAAAAATTATTCTGAAGTCATGCTGTCCAAGAATTTTGGCAATAGGAAAGCTGGATTTAGGAAAAAAAGGTAACACAATGCTACTTCTGGAAAGAGAGGAGGACTGATTTGAGTTAGAGGCACGAAGTTGCTGTAGTTTACGTAAAGCAGTATCCATAATAGAAAGGCTGTAACCTCTGTCAATCGCAGTGACTCTAAGATATTGAATTTCACTATTAAGTGAATGAGAATCAGAACAAACATGTATGGCACGGTTTATGAAAGTAGAAAAGGCTGCCATTTTCTAGCTGGGAGGGTGACAAGAGCGAGCATGGGGGGGAGGGGGGAAGACAAACTGAAAAACTTTTAGGATAGACCGATGTGGAGAAACCGTCTATAGAGAAACCGTTTTTATCACATTTTTGGTGACATCACCTATACTAGACTCCTATTGGCTGGTACCCACAGTTTCCCATTTTAAATGAGCAGCAAGTTTCCGTTATTCTTTGCACTGAGGACGGTACGCTAAACGCTACCCAAACTAGTCTGCTTAAAGTTTGCTTATTCTGGCGTTTTTAACGTTGCTTTTAAATTTATATCATTCCGCGCCAAGTAGCATCTTAATAATTATTAATCCTTTATTGTTATGCCTATTCACTCTGAATCTCATTATTGCCGATATTGCTCATTTTGACTCAATTTGACTTACATATTACCGTCTAAGACAGGCATGTCAAACACGCGGCCCGCGGGCCACAACTGGCCGGCTGGCAACTTCTTTGTGGCCCGCCAATCCTTTGGCAGTTTATCCTTGTATAATTCAGTTACGAGTTGCAATTCTCCAACTGAGTGAAAAAGATGGCAATGAGGCAAAGTGAGCAATTAAGCATATATTAACTATGTTCGATAGAAAAATTTTTCTGGTAAAAGCAACATAATTTGAAAGAGAAAATGTATTTCATAAATGAAATTAAATACGTAGCGCATAGATACAAGACACAGTTTATTAAACAAATTATTTTTTCAACATATTTTTTTTTTTTAAGTTTTTACTTGAAAAAATCCCGAAGATTAAAAGATATATCTTTGCTAGATTAACATAGCTTGTGTAAAATAATATTTTTAAGGTAATGCAATTTAGAAAATCTGATTAAACTTTGTAAATTTGGTTGATAAAAAGTAATGTCAAGTATTTTTTCGAAAAATAAGATAAAATAAACTATGAATTATAATAATAACTTTGGAACTTTACTTGAATATTTGTTTAATATGGCTATGTTTCGTACGTACAAATATTGCTGTGTGCAATTCTAATAATATTATCTACTTTGTTTGATGTAGCCCGCGTCTTTTGTATGCAATGCTTAATTCGGCTCGCGGCGGTAGACGAGTTTGACATGCCTGGTCTAAGAGTAGACAATGATATATAAAATATTTTGACGCGTCCATGAAAGAAAAAAAAATAACGATGGGGCAACTTTTGCAGAAATTAGAGCATATAAAGCAAAAAATAAAAAAATAAAATAAATGTAAACAGAAAAGAAAAGAAAATAGACAGACAAACATACTATTTTTGGATTCTAATAATAATGAAATGGGCGAACAGTTTTGCTGGCCGAGATAGTATCGCTTGTAGCCAAGATTTAGGGGGAGAGGGGTGATATCCGAGATGCTAGGCTTCAGTCAGGGTACGGTGATAGTAGGTGTGATCTGAAGTTCCCACTTCGCTACATTCACAGCTTTGTGATGAGGGGCAGTGGAATTTGCAGTGGCATTGGAAATTGGGATGATATTGTTTAAAGCGTCCGTGGCCAGTGAGGAATGCTATGGTGGGTGGGGAAAGGAAATAAAGTTCTCTGGATACTTTTGGGATGAGGTTGTAAGTATGTCATCCTTTGTCAGACTCGTCCCGGTCCCCACGTAGCCTGCCAGGCAGGTAGTATTCTCTCTTTTAGGACTCGTTTGACATGGGAGAAAGAGACCGGCAGTTCAAATGCAATTGTTGCTGTCTTGGACAGAGCATCTGCCCATTCATTGCCCTCGATGCCAATGTGGGCCGAGACGTGACCAAGGGAGGTTTTATATGCTAAGGTCATTAATTGCTGTTTGATTTTTAGGACTATGGGGCACTTAGTGCGATGGGCAAAAATGGCTTGTAAACTGGACAAACTATCACTGTAAACCCTGGTGAAGGGGTAGGGTTGCCCAGATATCCATTCCAGTGCCCGCAGGATTGCGATAAATATTCCGCTTGGTGATGGGTCACCTCGCCGCCGCTCTTGACTCATAACGCTGATGCTATGTCAGCAAGTTTCGCGTTTTTACTTTTAAAAATGAGTCTGAAAATTTCGAGTTGTTGAGCGTGGAAAAATATTTTTTTGAATACCGCCTTAATATGATTCTGATAAAACCAGCTGTTGCAGAAAAATGAATTTAAAGATTCGTCAAAAGCGGCCAGATAAAATTGTTAAACTGAGTTTATTTCTAATCTTGACTTAGTTTTCATTGGTGAAATTCATCGAAATCTACCTCGACCTGTAGGCCGAGCCAATATGGATTTTTTATGTTTTAACCCGTTATGCTCCGACGGGACCTAAGTCCCTTTAAAGAAAATGCAATATAAAATTTTTTAATTTGTCTACTAATAAAAGTAGATGGTACTTGACATGCAAAATATTTTGCTGGATCACATTCAGTAAGCACAGCGAAACAGTCGAAGCTAAATAATTTTTAATGTGGTTATTTTATAAACCATTTATATAAATTTAGCTTTTCTCCATAAAAAAAAAAAAAAAAAAAAAAAAACGAAAAATTTTCAACTGCAAAGCAATTCTCAATTACAGATAGGATCGCAATACATTTATTTACATTTTTCCTGTAAGAGTTGTGCGGTTTCAATAACAGTATTTTTTTTTAAATTAATCTAATTATTCTTGTAAATATTTTACAAAAAAACCCCTCTAACAACCGATTTATTAAATCGATTTTATTTTAAAATCTTTCTAAAAATCAACTTGTTATTATATAAGTTGTTTTTGATATCTTCAGACATTAACGAAAATAATTATCGGAGAGGAGCAAATTTCTAATTTATAATTCGGGATACAAAGGGTTAACTAACAGGTTAATATTTTATTATACAATATATAAGAATTAATGTTTAAACATTTGTCAGGCAACTGATAGATAAAAAATTATTATTATTACTTACTTTTCGATGACTAATATATATTTTGAAAATGAAGAAATATTTTTTGCAAAAATTGTTTCAAGGGATAAAAGGAAGAGCGTTTACGCAATACTCATGAGCAGGGGTGGGGAATTTCTAGAAAATCTTACCAGCCAAGGATTTATTTCACCAGCCAGTAAAATGCAATGTACAGTTGAAAATTTTTATGACAAAATTACGCAACTCAAAAATAGTTGGTTACTATTACTATAATGCATTTTCATATTTTTCTTCCCTATAAATTTAAAAAATATAAACAAGAGATGAAAGTTTAATATAAAATAGAACTTAGTACCATGTTTACATCCCAATAATTAGGAAAGTTGAAAAATATAGCTAACTACTAAAAAAAAAAAGGTTTCGGCATTTCTCTAGAGTTTGCAGTTTTCAAAAACTACCTAAAAATTCACTCGTCCGGTTAGAAAATTCACTCGCCAGTGGCGAGTAAAATGATGCATTTACCTACCCCTGCTCTTGAGTTATGTCGCATTTTGCAACTTCATTAACGGAAAAAACAATAATATTTATAAATTGTACTTAGATTAAAATACATTTTTACTTCGTTTTTTGAGACTATAGTTCGAAAACTATGATACAGTGCACATAAAAGCGTTGCCGTTTTAAATTATTGTGCGTATAATACTCCAGTTTACCTATAGAGGAAAAAAGTGTTAAAGTTATTGTTTCCATAGAACTTATCGTTTTCTTGTTTAACTGGCTGATCCAGCCGGCGTTTCCTGGGATCGTGATAATAACCTTAAATATACCTAAAATTAGTGATGAAAGATTTTATATACTAAAACGAAATTCCTTTCAAACAATCCTAATGATCGGGATTACCTGTATTGCTGGAGATTACCTTAATGCCATCAGCAGCGTGCACCTTCGAAATTGTATGATTTTATGTTTCTAAATGAAAATCTTTCCAAACTAGTCTAGAGTTGTCCCTGCCTTTGACAGCGTACAAATATGAATATTTAGTAGTAAAAGAAATGTTCAATTTTTTTTTTCCTTTCACGTCGGGAGCAAAAGGCACCAACAGATTCATGACCAAAACAAGTGAGCAGCGGAGCATATTTTTATTAGTTTTAAGTACTTAGAAGTGTTCGAGTGTTTTACAATTTTTATATGTGATATAAATTATGCATTCAAAGACTGTGCAAAAATGTTTGTTAAAATACCGATATTTAATTCCATTCCGCCTAGAAAAAAGTGTATCGAGATGTCTAGAAGTAACTTCCAGTCAATTACATTTTTCAAAGAGTTAATATTAATATTTTTAAAACTGAAGACGTCCTTTTAAAGCTAAATGTACCGTTATTAAGTTTACATGATTTGTTTTTCCATATTTAGACTTTCAAACCGGATGCAGGATTATTAAATATACATAAAAAGCGGAAGTTGGCTGAGTGAGTATCGTAAAGGATTTTTTTTACAGTTATTATTGATATTTTTTAAAACCAAAGACGCCATTTTAAAGCTAAATGTACGCTTGTTAAGCGTTTATAATTGTTTTTTCGTATTTTTATTAAAAATGGTGATTGCAGAACGTTACACATTGCAAAAAAGGCTACAATTGCAAGAGTGAGATTCGGAAATTTTTTAAAAGGTTAATATTCATATTTTTAAGCCGAAGAAGTGTTTTTAAAGCTGCATGTACGCTGATTAAGTTCGTCTCTTTCTTTTTTTTTCTTATTTTATTTGTATTAAGCGTGGATGCAGGTTTTTAAACTTCGCAGAAAAACGCGAAATCACCAAAAAGGATTTTGATGGGGGCTTTTTGAAAGGCTTTAAATACTTTTAAATGTATTATGCGTTTAATAACTGAATTAAATTTTAGCCATGTATACAAATCTATATATCATACACAGAGCTACTCAAAAGATTTTGAGTATTTTATTGACAATGGGTGCAAATTGCTGAAACTTTTTATTCAACTGTTTTATGCGTTTTCAAATTGTTTATTTCGATATCTTCTTTTATCTTATTAAATAGCGAAGTTTTGTTATAGTAATCTCGAAGTATTGGAAAAGTGTTTCATAATCCATGGATGATTCATGATTTTTCTTCCTTGTCTAATTATCTGAAGTAACTTCCTACATTGCTGTACAATAAGTAAACTGTACTAATTAATTATATCAAAATCGTTAGTTTTTGTGTGAATCCTGCTAACTTAAAAACCACACTTCCGGGAAGTGTCAAATTTATTTTCCGAAATTGCGTTGTTTTATAAGATGAGTTTTCACTGCTCGTTATCGGTTATATTTGATATAAGACCATTAAAGTCTCAAAGAAAAAAGATCTTTCAAGTCATAACGTGTGTATCCTTAAAAATAATTCGATGAATTACAAGTATATTTGCTTCAAGATATGCAAGATATTGCTTAATGTGAAATAAAATACGCGTATATCATTATTCATGTTTTTTTTATTATTATTAAGTATTAGCTGAGCCGCCCGGTGTTGCCCGGGCCCGTAATAATAACCTTAAATACAGCTCAAATTTGTTTGACTTTATATCTTTAACCCGATTTTGTAAGACCTAAGTTACTGTATAATACTAATAAACTGTATGAACATTGTTAGTTTGTGTGCGAATCCTGATAACTTTTAAAACCATTCTTACAAGATGTGTCAAGTTTATTTTCCGAAATCACGTTGTTTTTAATATAAGATGAGTTTTCGCTGCTCGTTATCGGTTATATTTGATATCAGACCATTAAAATCTCAATGAAAAAAGATCTTTTATATCGTTAAGTGTATCTCTTTAAAATTAATTCAATAAATTACAATGCATTTGTTTCAAGATTGTCAATATATTGCTTAATTTGAAAGAAAGTACGCGTATAGCCTTAAGTTTTTTTTTATTAAATACTAGCTGACTCGGCCGGCGTTGCCCGGGCTCATGATATTTACGATACTATGATATACCATGATAATGGAAATACAGTTTTGTTCCAGTTTTTTATTTTTACTTTCCGGATGCATTGTATGAGGAAAGTATTGTAAACATGATCTGTTTTTGTGTGCGTGAGTGAACACGAAAACACCCAAGCGTACTGCAGATTGAGCTCTCATGTGGAGAATATGCTATAGACCATTGTTGCAAGAACTGTATAGATATTCATGAAAATCGGCCTACAGATTGGGTATTTAATCCCTTTTTTACCCGACTGAAAATAAGGGTTATGGGTTTCACACGTATCTGTGTATGTGGATTTCTTTATATCCTCGAAACATCCCACGGCTGGATGGATTTTAATGGATGAGGTCTCTATCAATACGTCTTAACGGCCCGATGGTTATAGGCTAGGTTTTGTTTTTATAACATCAAAATGGCGGCCGTAAAATTCAAAATGGCGGTAGAGACGAAAAAATTTACGCACTCTATTGAGTGGCATATCATTCGATAGGTCTTTCAAAATGAAGACGATGTTTCATTGACTATTTTACAGTCAGAAGCTCCGTTAACCCGGGAGAACTCGCTAGTGAGAATGCCCAATTGCTTTTCTTTTACTTTACATTCATATAATATCAACTTTTTTTGGTTGGCTTAGTACTTTTATTCACAAAATAGGTAAAATAATTGAAAAACATTTTGAAATTTTAATTAAAATGAAAAATGATTTAAATAAGAATCTTAAAAAAGTACGACTGTGAGAGAAAATCTCATGCAGCGAGTACTCCCGGGTTAAAATATTATACAACCTGGAAGTTGTGTAGGTAGGATCTCTAGCTTTACTGCAACTCTAACCATCATAGACCTCATCAAAACAATGTTTATAGATAGGAACTAACAATTAAGAACAACTTAAAAGTCATCAGTACAAGTAAATAAAAAAATAGGTAAGTAATATAAACAAGTAATATAATAAAAAAAAGTAAATCAATTCCTACTTATGTCAATAAGAGAATTTTTTTTCTCCCATTCTTCTTTCCTTTTGAGTAATGCTTAAAATGCCTTGATCAAGAAGAGGGCTCTCTCTATTATTGAAAATTAATTAATTTAATTTAATTAATTAATTAATATTTGAAAAAAACTGGATTAACACAAGTGTCATCCACTACAAGTTTTAAAAAAATTATTTGAGCTTGATTGGATGAATAATATGTATTTTATTAACGATTGAAAATTTGAACAAGATATATATAGCGAGAGTGTGAGCTAATAGCAGGAATTGAAAAAATAGTTTCACATTGATGAGAAATAATTAATTAGTTCGCTTTTTACGCAGTTGGGTTTTTTTATTTTTTTAAATTTATTAACTATTTTCAAGCCATTTTGAGGTGTCCACGGACGCATGCGGTTTTCGGGTTCATTGATCCGCAAGTTGTTATAAAAATACATAATTACACACACACATACGTATATATATATATATAGTAAAATATATTTTTTAAGATCACGGATTGCTTTTAAAATATGAGAAAATCAAAAAATACCTATAAGATTTCTAAAAATGTTTGAATGTTTTCCTCATGTCAATAACTACAATACTTGAGCAGAATATTGCTAATCTGATATTATCTATAGCATTTCTTCACACCTTCAGGGACCACCCCTATCTAATTAACCTTGTTCCTCACGTAGTTAATATGAAAATGATAACGTTGTTTAAAATCCATAATTACGTATTAATAATTAGCATATGATACTAAAGTATTGCCAGATTGAGGAATTTTTTTTAAAGTTCGCAAACACCCCAGGCTTTACCCTTGCCCAAAGGCAGGACCCGCCTATCCGTGGGTATCCCTTTTTCTTCCTTTGTATTTACATCCGAAAATTTTGGATGACAAATTTAAACTGCAGAGAAATTGGAAAATATGAAGATAATAATTTTTTGAAATAATAAATATGCATACTTTTTTTTTTTAAATGAAAGAGCAAAAAAGCGTTGAAAGCAGAAATTTAATTTGCTATAAATGGATATTTTCTTTATCCTCTTATGTCACGTTGATGGCAGTTTAAAACTGAAGAAAAAAATGAAAACGAGTTCCAGAAAATATATTTTTTGAAATCGTAAATATTCATATTTTTGAAATGAAAGGTACCGTTGAGCGCAAAAAAGAACCGCCTATAAGTTTTTTTTCCTTTCTGTATTTCAACCTGAGACAGGCGGATCGCAGTTTAAAATTACCGAACAAACGGATAATATGAGAGCGACCATCAGATATTGTGTTTTTTGAAATAGTAAATATTAATATGTTCTAAACAAAAGTTATCGTTACAACCGAGAACATGTACGTAACGAGAACATGTATGTACCGTGAACATGTACGTAATTTACTCTTTCTTTCTTTTATTTTCTTTTCTTTGTTTCATGTGTGGAAGCGATCATAACGCTGGTGAACTGAGGAAAATTGAATCTAGTTCATTAGCATTGAATGAGGGTACTTATTTAATATACTGGCTAATTATCAAAAAATGAAAAATCTGAGTCTCGGGTGCATTGGGATATGTCTTCGTCTATTCTTATCCAAATTTGTAGACCTGTACATCCAATAAATTCTCCAGCCATCTCCATCCAAATTTCTAGACCTGTTCGTACGATAGATTTCTCTAACCATCACCAATAAATAAATAAACAAAGAGACGGACAAAAACTTTATTTTATTAATGTAGTTATCTACCACTTTTTTTTTTTACTAGTAATCTTCCCTTTATTTAATTGCACAAATATGAGGTTAAACAAAGCGAATATTAGTATCACTGGAAAAGTGGCAAATAATTTGAATAAAAAACTTCCTCAATCTTGCAAAAATGTAACAGTAGTTCATTATATCAAGAGAAATCATTTAATTAATGTGCATAAAGGGAAGTAATATTTCCTAAAAACAAAATGAGAAGGTTTTTAAAAATTGGAACTTAAGTACTCGGAGCTGTTACATAATCCTAGAAAATATCCCAAAACGAGTATATTTTGCTTATTTTTAAGTACCTATTTTTAACCCTAAAGTTTAATCATCATTGTTAACTATTTGATGAGATATTCATCTATTCCAGGAACAGTTAAAAAAGAACTGTGTAATTTCAAATTTCTAAAACTCAAGAAAATGAACAAAACTTCTCAGTAAATAAAAATTATACTTAAAATACAATTCGAGGGAATACTATTTCATTGTTTTCGAATATTTTTAAAACAAAGGAAAAAGCTGAAGATTTTTTGGCGACTTAAACTGGGCTGAAAATTCTTATTAATTGTTTGAAATTTTAAAATTCCTATAAAACTTGGTTTTCTTTATGATATTTTGAAATTCACATAAAATAATTGGATACAGTATTTTTTTTAGAATTTTCTTTTCTTTTTTTTTTCAAGGAAGATATTCGGTTTGTTTAATTTTTATTACTTTTATAACTGGAAAAAATGCAATTTCAAAAAAAAAAAAAAAAGTAAATAATCTAAAATCATGAAGTTGGATTTTCTGCAATAAAAATACATTAATGTTTTATTGTGCAATTGATGAGCATTAATATTTAAACATGAATCAGGAAACTGATAGATGTAAAATAATAATGATAATTATTAGTATCATCATTATACTATCATCATCACAATTTTATTTATATATTTATTTTAACATTTCAATATTGAAAATAATGAAAAAGGGGCATTTTTTTAAAATTCACTTCAAAGTCTGGAGTGACGCGACTCAACAGCGGAACACCTTGTAGAATACTGTATGTTCAAATACATTTATAATTAGTGTAGACATATTCCTATTGCATGTGTTGTAGCGTTTATTACGTCGATTCTCACAAACGATTTTCCGAAGCGTTTTTTTCAGTGCGTACGTAATTATATAAATACGTAGCACCTATAGTCGTCGTTCAGTCCGTCCGTCCATCCGTATATAACAGAACAAAAACTACCCAACCGAATGGTCTAAAATTTTAAATGTATAATTGTTGCAAAATTTTGTCGAGTCATTTCAAATTTTATGAAAATCGGATGTGTAGTTTAATTACAGGGGCAGTCAAAAGTTTTCCGTTACATTAAGGCCAATGGAAAAAAAAATTATTTCAAGTGCATTTTAATGATGTTACAGCCTTTCGAACAAAATGAAATTGATATTAACTTATGAAGTGCATTAAAATATACATTCATTACAATATGCGGTGCAAAAAAAAAAATATATATAAAACTAGTTATAGCACGAACGCACCTCATTTGCCACGTTTGACGAGCAATTTCCAACTTGTTTTTTTATTTATCCGTTTCACCAGTTAAAAATTTGAGTTTTTAAAAATACGTTCTTGTGCACCTTTCGAATACTAAAATGTAACCTTAGTTCCAATAGAAAGCTATATTTATTAGTTAACCTCGGCTGCATTTCCTTGGAGATTTTCCATATAGAAACTGTACTTATCCATCACCACTGATCTCAAAATGGTTTAAATACCACACCTTTTGGACGCTTTTTCCGAAAATCTATATGGTTCTTGCAACAGTGGCTTGTAACATAACTGCCAAATTTGAGCTCAATCAATAGCTCTTGATCACTATTGTGTTGAATCTCACAAACGCATACATTCATCGCAAAAAGAAAACACACCCCTCCCCCAACAAAAAAGGAATCTAGAGACCTGAAAACATGAGGGAATACAAACAGATGCATGCATAAGCACATATATACAGAATAGTTTTTTTTTTTTTTTTTTTTTTTTTTTTTAAGCAAAAGTAAAAGCGGGTTCAGGGTACCTTAAGACGCAATGATATAGAGACATTTTATAGTCTGTTCTATATAACGATTGCAATTGTTTCTTTACAAAATGTGTTGGAATTGCGATTCCCGGTAATTGGTTTCACTTTTTATGCTAAATCACCCAAAGTTGAAAATTTCGTCTTATTTGCTAACCCATGAAAAAGTAATTTCATTGATATACAGCGTTCCCTTGGGATTTTTTTTTTCAAATTTCCCATCCAAAAAAAGCATTTTTTTTTTTAATTGCTGAAAATTAATATATGTTCTATCCTGAATTCGGAAATGCAAAATATTTTTGTCAGTGAGCAGCTTTTTGTTCGATATACTGGTGGTCGTACATGTAACAAGAGATCGACGGAAAATTCGGTTTCGTTTTCGTTTTCGGCCCAAAATCAGAGTTTCGCGAAATTCGTTTTCGGCGAAAATGCTGTTAAAAGTTCAGCCGAACCGAAACTTGACCGAAACTATCTGTATTCCAAAAATCGCGTTTCTTCCATCGGAAATTTTCAACATTACTCTTTGATTTGAACTGTATAGGCTCAAATGAGACACTCTTTATTTATTGCTATGAACTTCATTGTTTATAATTATCAGTCATGACTGACTCAAGACGTAAGTGCAAATTATGAAGCAAGCAAGGCATAGATGAATAAACTTTTAAGACGCTTTTCACGTGCTCATTAAAAGTTGCAGACTTAACAGAAATAGAAAATTTTTATTTTGAAACCGCAGAAGTTTTTCGAATACTCTTTGAGAAAGTTCTAGTATAACAGATGATCATTTACAAAACTCATTATAAAAGATTAATCGAGGTATGTATACCTAAAATATTTTTTAATTAGATTAAATTCGTATCATTAAAAAAATATTCCGTGTCGTGGATGTATTAATTACATTTTATTTTATATGAAAATAAAAAGTTTTAGTCAGAGGCACAGAGAGCTAACTTGGGCCACACTTATAATTGATTAATAATTATATATGTTTAATAAACACGTATAATTAATTAAGAATTATGTATATTTATGTATGTATTAATTACTTAAAAAATATTTTTGGACATTTTTGTTTTCGTTTTCGGCCGAAACTAGGAAGATTACCGAAATTCGGTTTCGGTTTAAAGAAACCGTTTCGGTCGATCCTTACATGTAACATCCCATTAATTGATCTGCAGTTTTTATCGCAATGCGCCCAAATTTTAAATTAAGAAAATAGTCTGATACTATATATCAAGCATCATCACTAGATAAATCAGAACTATCATTTTCTAGCTGAGATATATTCAAGTCACTTAATAACAGACTCACTCTCTCAACCGATTTAATATTAAAATATTAAATGTTAATGAATAATGTATGAAATCTTCAAGATTAATTAGAATCTTGGTATTTTAGTTTTAACATGAGATAGAACATCAAATAACCCCTTCATCGAAAATATAAAACATATTTTGAGAAAATGTAACATAACACGTTCTTCCACTAAGCTCTTCAATTTATAGAGCTTTTAAGCCTTTGAGCTCTGCTGGATGAATTTCTTCCCACATAACTTTAATCTCCAAATGTCACAATCGCACCGGAATATTCGACCAAATTTATTTGAAAATAAATTAATGCATTTTTTCGTGTATATAATAAACCGAATTTTTTATTTTCAAAAGACTGGTGCCAATGTGACATTTCGGTATTTTTAAGCAATTCACTCACCAGAGCTCAAAGGGTTAAAATAAAACAGAAAATTCTTAATTTGAACGTCCACCATCCCCTTAAAATTAGCTCACGAACTACGCTAAAATTCTATCCCTTATAATACCAAATATAAATGTGCGCAAGGAAACCTTAAAAGTAAAGTTAAAATTGCGAGAAAATTGAGTGAAAGCTTTTTGTTGTAAATTTTATTGTTGTTTTTTTTCTTCTTGGTAACATATATTTAATAGGTTAACAGGCGTTACTGAACTATCTCAAAAAAACTTATAAACATTTAATTTTCCAATATAAAAAATGCAATTTAACAAATTACAACGACCATTTGGAAAATTATTTTTTCAAAGACTAAAATTTAAGACATAAAAAATCGCACGGAGTTGATCATACATTACGTACGCCATGAATTAAACATTAATAGTTTTATTACACGTAAAAATTGCAAGTGACAAAAATCGCCTGCGACTCGTCAGATTTCCTGAAACTTACGTATTATCCACCGTAAACTTACGTATTATCCAAACATTTCATTGGCTGTTCGGGAAAAGGCTTTTCCATCGTCAGATTTCCAAGAAATCTGACGACCCATTTTAAATGAAATTTCATTCTTAAACTTCTAAACATCCCACAATATTACTTTTTACACCGTCGTATAGAGAAAAAAATGTACTTTTAAATGAAATTTCTTTGAAAGCTGTATCTCAATTTGTTTCTGAGTTATTAATTTTTTTTGTAGTTTTTATTACTTTTTTGTCATAGTGGCAACAGAAGTATCCATCTCTGTTGAAAGTAAAGGGAAAATACAGATTACTGTATAGACCAATCAAAAAACGAATAAAATGCGGATTCTACCAATAAAACGCTTCAGATATGTTTTTGATTTCCTACCCTGACAGAGAACAAAAACCATTTTTCCAAATGGTTAAAAAATATTAATAATATTTAAATTATTTAGTAGGGTGCCAATGTGACATTTCGGTATTTTTAAGCAATTCACCAACCAGAGCTCAAAGGGTTAAAATAAAACAGAAAATTCTTAATTTGAACGTCCACCATCCCCTTAAAATTAGCTCACGAACTACGCTAAAATGCGATCCCTTGTTATATCAAATATAAATGTGCGCAAGGAAACCTTAAAAGTAGACATAAATATAATAGAACTATTTTGCTAGGAAAGTTATAATGAATGTCTCAATAGTTTATTTAAAACTGAATATTGTCGTTTCCTTCACCACAATTAACGGAAAGAGGGAGAATATTAGGCAGATAAACACGAGGTGGTCTACATATGGATATCCTAACTAGTGTAAACAAACTTCAAAACTCTCTTTGCATTATTAGAACCACAAAGGTAAATGGCACATGATTGTCCGGTAAAACTTATTTAACGATCTTGTTGAGTAAGGTATGCTTTCAAAGGATTGAATTTATTGGTATATTTGAAATTCAAGCAAACCATTTCAGTTTTGAATTCAAGCTTTTGGTGAAAATTATTATCAATTCAAATATTATTTAACTTGAAATTTGTAAATAATAATAATAATTTTTATAAATTCTCTTAAAAACATCAAATAATATAAAACAGTGTATTGTAAGCATTAGGACAAAAAAACTCTTTGATTCACAAAAACACTTTTTGTGCTTTTATCGTGTTCCTAGGTTAGATTTATCATCATCGTTCTTCGAATTTAGTCAATTTAATTAAAATATTTTTTGCTAAAATAAGAAAATTTTGTGTTCAATTTGAAGATTTTTTTTTATTTGTATGAAAGTTGTTTTTCAGAACTTTGTATCAATTTAATATATGTATTTTTTTAGTTCTTTATCGTTTATGTATTATATGCCAAATTCGATGCATTTTTTTCTCGTATTAAACAAATTATTTCAGTTTTGAATTCAAGCTTTAGATGAAAATTATTATCAATTCAAATATTATTTAATTTGAAATTTGTAAAAAAAAAAAATAATAATAATTTTGATAAATTCGCATAAGTAACACCAAATAAAATAAACAATATATTGTAAGCATTAGGAAAAAACCCTCTTTGATTCACAAAAACTCTTTTTGTGCTTTTATCGTGTTCCTAGGTTAGATTTACTATCATTCGTTCTTCGAATTTAGTCAATTTAATTAAAATATTTTTTGCTAAAATAAGTAAATTTTGTATTCAATTTGAAGAACTTTTTTTTATTTGTATGAAAGCAGTTTTTCAGAACTTTGTATCAATTTAATATATGTATTTTTGTAGTTCTTTATCGTTTATGTACTATATGCGAAATTCGATGCATTTTTTCTCGTATTCAAACAAATCATTTCAGTTTTGAATTCAAACTTTAGGTGAAAATTATTATCAATTCAAATATTATTTAACTTGAAATTTGTAAAAAATAATAATAATTTTGATAAATTCGCATAAAAACACCAAATAAAATAAAACAATATATTGTAAGCATTAGGATATAAAAACTCTATGATTCACAAAAACTCTTTTTGTGCTTTTATCGTGTTCTTAGGTTAGATTTATCACCATTCCTTCTTCGAATTTAGTCAATTTAATTAAAATATTTTTTACTGAATTATATAAATTTTGTGTTCAATCTGAAGATTTTTTTATTTGTGTGAAAGTGGTTTTTCAGAACTTTGTATCAATTTAATATATGTATTTTTATAGTTCTTTATCGTTTATGTACTGTATGCGAAATTAGATGCATTTTTTCTCGTATTCAAACAAATCACTTCAGTTTTGAATTCAAACTTTAGATTAAAATTATTATCAATTCAAATATTATTTAATTTGAAATTTGTAAAAAATAATAATAATTTTGATAAATTCGCATGAAAACACCAAATAAAATAAACAATATATTGTAAGCATTAGGAAAAAACCCTCTTTGATTCACAAAAACTCTTTTTGTGCTTTTATCGTGTTCCTAGGTTAGATTTACTATCATTCGTTCTTCGAATTTAGTCAATTTAATTAAAATATTTTTTGCTAAAATAAGTAAATTTTGTATTCAATTTGAAGAACTTTTTTTTATTTGTATGAAAGCAGTTTTTCAGAACTTTGTATCAATTTAATATATGTATTTTTATAGTTCTTTATCGTTTATGTACTATATGCGAAATTCGATGCATTTTTTCTCGTATTAAACAAATCATTTCAGTTTTGAATTCAAACTTTAGATGAAAATTATTATCAATTCAAATATTATTTAATTTGAAATTTGTAAAATAAAATAATAATTTTGATAAACTCGCATAAAAACACCAAATAAAATAAACAACATATTGTAAGCATTAGGACTCTTTGATTCACAAAAACTCTTTTTGTGCTTTTATCGTGTTCCTAGGTTAGATTTACTATCATTCCTTCTTCGAATTTAGTCAATTTAATTAAAATATTTTTTGCTAAAATATATAAATTTTGTGTTCAATCTGAAGATTTTTTTATTTGTGTGAAAGTGGTTTTTCAGAACTTTGTATCAATTTAATATATGTATTTTTATAGTTCTTTATCGTTTATGTACTGTATGCGAAATTAGATGCATTTTTTCTCGTATTCAAACAAATCACTTCAGTTTTGAATTCAAACTTTAGATTAAAATTATTATCAATTCAAATATTATTTAATTTGAAATTTGTAAAAAATAATAATAATTTTGATAAATTCGCATGAAAACACCAAATAAAATAAAACAATATATTGTAAGCATTAGGACAAAAAAAAAAAAAAAAAAAAATTTTGATTAACAAAAACAATTTTTGTGCTTTTATCGTATTCCTAGGTTAGATTTACCATCATACTTTCTTCGAATTTAGTCAATTTAATTAAAATATTTTTTGCTAAAATAAGTAAATTTTGTTTTCAATTTGAAGAATTTTTTTATTTGTATGAAAGAGGTTTTTCAGAACTTTGTATCAATTTAATATATGTATTTTTGTAGTTCTTTATCGTTTATGTACTATATGCGAAATTTGATGCATTTTTCCTCCTATACGTTTAGTACTGAAGTAGAAAAATATTTTTTTAAGTATTAAAATAAATACGTTTTATGTGCATTTATTCTAAATTTTTATCTTAAATTATGTTATTTATTGCGACTTTATGTGTTATTGAAATTTCTTGAATTTAATAATAACAATAAAAAGGTAGTTATTACGATTTCAGGAGATAATATTTAATTTCTATAAAACCAGTACATTGTATAGTTGCCAAAAACAAAATATGACTTTTTTTTTTCATTGGCAAAATATTTGTTTCTAAGAAGCGAACTTTAAACACTAAAACAAAGGGATTTTTTGTTTCTATTCTTTTTAATTTTTAATTTTCTTCATCTCACACGCAGAAACTCATTAAAATTGCAAAAGACATTTTGAAAAAGATATTTGACAGAGAAAAATGTTGCATCTATTATTTGAAAATATTTCCAAACTAACACTATTGAAATATCAAAAGAATATGCGAAATATTTTAAACGTGTTGGCATCAACTCAGCAATCAGAGTGACATTACCACACAACAAAAGAAAAAAGGGTGCCTCCCACTCGACTTTCCGAACATTTTTGTAATGTCAAATTAATATATATATTTCTAACATAATAGAATCGGTTGGTTTCGAACTCTGGACCTCCTGATTTGAAACTGGAGACCAAAGAACTTTTACCCGTGAAGAAGGTTAGTTTCCTTAATTAGGACAACGTAAATACCTCGAATTAAGCTACGGTTCTAATATGGAGTGCGAGGTAGATAACTTTACAGGGGAGAAGGGAAAACAAGCCGCCTTTTTTTTTACCTTTTCTTTTGTTCTTTACGCTGATTTTGCTCTTTATTCTATTGCCTTATTTTAGTTACTTTTTAGTCTTACTATTAAACTTTATGAATGCATTTCAGTGTTTCGTACAAACTTTATATTTTTTAAATATTTATGTACTTTTAAATTATTGTAATACAGCTAATAATCAAACATAGGGAATGTCTGTTTTTAATTATAATGAATTTAAATTAATATTTGTATATCCGGTTTTGAGGGTAAAACCTATTGGGTACTTCCAGTTGACCTAGAACCTTGAAATTTGGCATAAAGGAATGTCTTATAGCACATGTAAAGAAAAAAAATCCGAAAATCATTAATTTATAAATCATTTTCGATTTATTAGGTGACAAACTCGTGAATTTCCATTATCGGTAGTAGTACCAAATTAACGCTTTGGCAGTAATATTGTGTTTTGTAACGGTACAGGGGGGCCATTTCAGAAATTTCTTGGGGGGGGGGGGGGCAAAGATTTTTTGAGGGAAGTTATATAGCTAAGGGTAGGTTCTGGGCGTCTACCTTCACCCCCTCCCCCCGAACGAGAAACGCAAACTGAATCATGCTTACAAAAACAGTAAAAACTTTGAATATGGAAACTCAAGAACAAAAGAAATATTTCGTTTTAAACAGGTTTCCGTCTTAGCGGGTAAAATTTCAATGTCATGAATATGCAAAAAGTTTCTTTTTAGAAAGGATCTTATTATAGGTTCCATTTTTACAGATATCCTCAAAGACTGTTAAACCATCCACTCTGTAGTATAGCTCTGAAAAGAGATGTATCACAATAAAACTTGTGAAAACGAACCCTATCTATAACAGAATTCTTTCTCAAAAGGGAAAATAACAGAGGCCTGTCTAAAATGGAACTTTTTCCTAGTACCTTTCGACTTCTTTTTTTCAGGTTTTACTACAGGGGCACCATTTCAAGAGTTTCCTGGCGAAGGACAAGGAAAAATTTTCTTTGAGGAACAGGAAACGTTCAAAATTGCACTACGGGCAAAACTGCACAAATCTAACAGAAAATGGGAAAATCCCGCACAATAAAAAAGCTCTGCATGATTTTGTCTCCTTAAATTCTTTCATGGACCTCTGATTATTCTGCGATTTTTTTCCGTAAAAGTCCAAGATTTTTATTTCTTTCGAATTCCGCAAAATCAGTTCGTCAATGGGTCGCAGAAAAAAATCGCGAATTTTACAAATTTTGAAAAAAAAAAATCCAAATCGTCGGGGAAAAATCGCTAATTTCTCCAAGCGACCGTGAAAAATATTGCTACTTTTATCAGAGATCGCGAAAAGAAGTGCAGATTTCGTCAAAATATTGTACAAACTAAAATCTCGAATTTTGTAAAAGGATTGCGAAAAAAATCGCGAATTTCATCAAAAGATTGCACAAAAAATCACGAAAATTTAGTCAAACAATCGAGGGGAATTTTGTCAAACGATCGTGAAATAAGATATGAAATTTCGTGTAGCTATCGCGCAAAAAATTACAAATATTATTAGTTGGTAGTAGAAAAAGTAATCACGAATTTCAAATGATCGGGAAAAAGAATTAATTGCCAATTTTGTCAAAAGATCGCAGAAGCAAATATCAAATTTCGTTCAAAATTCACTTGGTCGCGGAAAAACATTTCGACAAATGGTCGCGGAAAAAAAAACCAATTTCGACAACGGTTTCAGAAAGCGGAAAAAATCGCAAAGTTTGCCAGATGATCGCGAAAAAAGAATCATGAAATTCAATCAGCCATGAGATAATCAGCCCTTGAACGTCATGAATAAGTCACGAAATTTGCAGCTTTTGTGATCTATAGCAATAAGAAAATTTTCATTAGTGATTTTCTGCAAGAAAAGGTAAGGTAAAGCGTTAATTGTTTCGGATTGCGTTTTCACTATTATGAGGTGGTTCGTGTTAATGCTATTTTTCAAAGAAATTCTGAATATTTTTTAGATGAAAAAGCTACATATTTGAACATTAATGAATACTATAAATATGTCTTCATTTTTCTACATAAAAGGTAAAGTTTATATTAAAGATATAATTGTAGGCTTCTTTTACAATAACTGTATTAAAATATGGATTCATTTTCTGTTATTTCAGGTCGGGTTGTTTTTCAATATATAAATCTTTTTAGCGGATAACGTATTTACTTGAAATTACAGTCTTGCGGCAGGATAGGTTGACGTATTTTCTTCGTTGCGAGTGAGGTGCACTTTAAGTTTCTCGAATTGTGCTTTATCTCTTTCAGTCGGAGACGAGATGACCTGGGTTTTAACAAGGAAGCCCTGAATATTTTTCAAATGAAAAACAATAGATTTGACTATTAATCGTGGCCCATAGTAATAACCCATGTGTTCATATCTGTACATAAGGGATATAATTATAGACTACTTTATTATAAACGTGTTAATATATGGAGCAATTTTCTTTTACTTTGGGATTTGGTGGAAGTAAGTCGGTTCTTGGGTTGAAGAAATTGTTTTGTACGGTGCGCGCAGACTCAATTTCTAGGCGTTTAAGAATTTTGAGAGTGTACCATATATAATATGATTTAATAAAGCAAATAATTAAATAATTTGATAACGTTGCAATGATTTCAGTAAATATAACGTGACACTAATATTCCAAAAAAGTAAAAAACTCAGATAAATAAGAACTTGAATTATACTCGCCCCTTCATCCCCTCCCCCCCGTGACAAAACTGTCTGAAAAAACTCTACCCCTGAATTTCTAGCCATGAGGGGACTAGTTTTCCTAGGATCCAGTTGTACTCCGCTGAGAAGCAATTGATAAAAGAAAATGTCTCGCATGTATTTTTTAAATTAGCCAAAGTACGATATATGTTTCACCTTAAGAAAGTTCGAATTGGAAATTTTTTTTCTATAATTATTAATTTCTATGCATAAAGCATTTATTTAATGCATATATTTTTAATACAATCAAATCTGATAAATTTTTTTAGCGTTTAAGCAATTGTTATTTTTTTTAGTACTATTGATGGTTGTTAAATTGTCTGAAAAGTCAAATTCCTTGGGGGGGGGGGGCTATTGCTCCCCCCAGCCCTCCTCAAATGGCGCCCCTGGTAATATAACATAATTGTACGGAATCCTCAGGTTGCGAATTAGTGTTGCCAGGTGCATTGTCACAAAAAACGGGGCAGGGATATAAAATAAGCGGGACGTCGGTTTCTAAATCGGAACATAAATATACAGTATAAACCCTGTGAAAATGGAACCTGTCTATAACGAAATCTTGTCTTAAAAATAAAAATTTTATTGTCCTACGGCAGAATTACCATACAATTATGCCTATTAAGGTGAAAGTCTGTTTAAAACGGACTTTTACCTGCCGCGGCGATTCCGTCTTAGGAGATGTTAATATACAAAATAGACGCAACAATCTTATACAATAAGACTGGCGAAAGCGGAATCGTTAGGGGCTGAAACAAAATTCCAATTTAGAAAATATAATTGTATAATATTCCTATCGTCTGGAAAATGAATTTTTCACTTTTAAAACATAATTCCGTTATTACAGGTTCCGTTTGCACAGGCTGAACCAAGCACAGTAAAAGTTGTGAAAACTGAATCGCTAGGGTAGTGCTAAAGCTTCCGTTTTAGAGAGGTTTCTGTCTAAGCAGATAAATTTGTATGTTATTCTTTTGTAAGGAACTTTAAAGCCTTTTCGTTATCGATACGTTCTGTCTGCACAGGTTTCAGCGTTTTTACTGTCTCTGACTCGGTGGAGACTAATGAATATAATGGTAATAGTAATAATAATAATTTGTTGAACAAGAAAAATTGGGGCTTTAGAGGTCCCGCACACTGGTTACGCGTGACAGGTCTTGGAGCCCCTGAAAATTGGGACACCTGGCAACAATAGTGCGAATCCTACTCGTGCTTTTCTTGATTTTTTTCTTTTTTTCGTGGAGACAGTTCTTCTTAAACGGTGTTGAGAGAGATGAGATATTTTATTGGTCAGGCATATAATAGCACGTTTTGTAGAATTTGATGGTTGTTCAGCAGTGACGCAGCGTTTGGGAGGGGGGCGATTATTTTACTACCAGCACTATTATATAGAAAATTTGGCTTTATTTAATCATTGATCGTTATACAATTAAACAAAGGAAAATTTAGCATGCAATAATAGTGGTAGTAAAATGACTTGAGACCCCCCCCCCCCTCCCAACTCTACACCGCTGTTTGTCACTAAAATGTTTAGATTGAAAATTATGATTTTTATATTTAAATATTTTTTTACTTTTAAATTGGTATACTTAGGTTGAAAAGTAAAAAAATATATATATATAGGCAACTGGGACTTGCATCATCTTTCAAACTCTAGAATTATTATTTTTTTTAGTGGTTAATTTCAAGAACAATAATGGAAACTACTGTGCATAGAGAATTCGCTGATCAGCAGATACGTTTGGACTCAGTTGATCTTTGAAACATTTCAAAATTTAAAGGTTCTTTTTATGACTCACAGGTGGTTTGCCTGATAAAGGAGCTATAAAAGTTACGCTTCCGAAATTTGTAATCAAGGGGTGAGGTACCTTTAAATAGATGGCAATATATAAAAAATGGATATGTTTAAACAAAGTTGATGAGAGATTAATCATAAATTTGCTCTAAAGAAAACAATGCTATCATTGTTTTCTTTCGTAATTTGTGTACGACCCCTGAAACGCGATCATCCGACATGATTTTTTCCCTTTGCGAAGTCATGTCTAGGCATCGACAAGTGGTTTAAGTCAGCATTTATGTACGGTGGCGGTCAAAAGTTTCCGGCCAGCATAAAATTTTTGGTTAATTTGTAAGTATACCCATATGAAGAGGAATCTCAAAATGATACTTATACACTTTATTGACATAACAGTTAAGAACTGATTTATGGAATTAAAATTAAATATTAATAAATTTAATTGACAAAATTAATTTTAAAAAACCGCATGTTCTCAAAAGTTTCCGGCCACCTTGGCAAGTTTGGAAAAAAATGGTGTTATAACAGAAAATAACGGTGATCAATAACATTTACAATTAGTATTTGGTATTCATACATTTAGCAATAAGTACTGCGGCACGGCAATGTGGCATCGATTCAATGAACGGTTGTAGATCCTCAATATTAAGTTTTGTCCACGGTTCTTACAATTTTTGTGAAAATACTGATGAATTGATATATTTATAATTCCACGCACGTTTTCAAGTTAGTTCCAAAGATTTTCTATTGGATTCAGATCGGATGATTGAGCTGTCCATTTCAAAAGCGGAATTTTTTTGTGCGAAAGCCACTGCTTGACTAGCTTGCATGTATGCTTTTGATCGTTATCATGATGGAACAAATAGTTGCGACCACAATTTTCCCTCCAATAAGGCAGCAAATGATCTTGCAAGATATCCTTATGCATTGCACTATTCATCTTGCCGCGGATTTCAAATAACGGACAGGCACATTTCCCAAAAAATGCTCTCCACAGCATAACGTGTCCTCCGCCATGCTTCATTGTAGGAATAATATATCTCGCATCTTATCTTTTGTTTTTAGATCGTCGGTTGTAATGTCTTTTATCACTCCCAAAAAGATTGAACGTCGATTCATCGGAAAATAGTACTTTTTTCCACTTTTCACTTGACCAGTCTTTGTATTACTTGGCAAACGCCAGTCGGATCCTCTGAATTTTTTTACTTATCAAAGGTTTTTTAACACCGACTCTTCCATAAAGTTCTACGTCACATAAGCGTCTTGACACTATCTAGGCTTAGACAGACTTATTTCAGCAATAGTTTAACACCGTAAATCGCGTGGAATTGCAGCGGCATTTTTACGCGGGTCATCAACTGCTTTTCTTCTGATAATTCTGCCCACAAGAATAGTCGTTTTCCGGGGCCCCCGGGCCGTGGCAAGTTCCGAAGGTCATGACCATCTTTATATTTTTTAAAAATATCGTTTACAGCAAATTTTCTGATCGACAACTTTACCACAATCTTACGAGAGGATTGTCCCTTTAGCGACAAACAAATCACTCGTTTAGGAACAATAAATTGTTAAACTTTTCATTTTTGAATTTTAAATACGTTATTCAAATTGATTAATTAACAAACATGGCCAAAAAACACTTTAGCTATAGCAAAAACTAATGGATGACGAATGGCCGGAAACTTTTGCACGCGCGAATTTCGAATTTCTCCCCTTTGCATAAAGTATCTTAAGTATCCAATCAAAATGATCACGTGATCAGAGGTAATTTGCTTATTCCTAACTTTTAAAGCAATTGTGCTTTTTCTTCACTGAAACGTTCTGTCAAACAAATCAAAGAAACTAACTGGCCGGAAACTTTTGACCGCCACTGTACTTTCATATGCGATTTTTTAGGATAAATTGCTGAAAATTTATACATGACCTTATTAGAGTATGGGGGGTATTTCACTCACTGAGAATTTTTTGAACGGGGGCCGTATAAGGATTTAAATTTTGCATTTCTTCAAATTTAATCCCTGACAAATTTAATCGGATTTCATAAAATTCATTACCTTTTTTTTATGTAACTTCGTAATTTATAATTTGTGGCTATGATCAATATTTATGGAATAAAAGCCGAGGTCACTGTTTTTGTATATTACCCTGTGTATATACAGGGTAATTAATGAAAAAAGTTGATAAAATGACGTGGCAAATCAGGCATACAACAAGGATAAAAGATCACATAGGAACATAGGGTCGGAAATCACAATTCAATTGAGTCACAAACACAGGGAGTTTCATCCTAACTCAATTTGGGTTGACGGTCATAACTTTCAGAAAACTGAAGTATGTTATAATAAAACATTTAACAGACATTCTCACCTTTGTTGTAAATGTGATAACACCAAACAAAAGTGATAGAAGTTTGCAATATACGCGGCATTAGTATGCACTGGACGCCCCACATTTTGGACTTTGATGATCCATTCATACGGTATCATCGATTGCTTGAGCAACGTGTTTTTCCAGAACTTTTCGTGATATTATCACATTTCACACAAAACAAGGTCCATATCGTTACATTTTCATTGCAATGTTTTAATTTTTCTCGAAATTATGACCGTCGATCCGAGTTCAGTTAGGATGAAACACCCTGTATTTGTGACTCAATAAATGGCTTGCGACCCTATGTTCCTATGTGATTTTTTATCCTTGTTGTATGCCTGATTTGCCATGTCCTTTTGTCAACGTTTTTTTTTTTTTTTTTTGAGTTACCCTGTATATGGGACATTCTCACAAACTTTTGACTTTTGGGGGAAAAATCTGACAAAATTAAACTTACTAAAATAACAATTTAATCTGATAGACGAATGCCTTAATGATTCAAAATAAAGAAAAAATGGTCAGCAGCGAAATTTTTTTAATTTAACTGAGGTTTAAGTTAAACTTGCGAGTTTAATTTTCCTTACCATTTTAGCCCTATAACATTTTATTTTTTTCTAAATTTTTACTTATAATGAATTTTCATAGTACTCACAGGACATTCAAATAAGAAATAATAACAATGTAGTACTTTTAATACAGAATTTTTTGTATAACACTGTCTTAAAGGGGTGTTAAAGAAGGGACGGTAAGGATGGAACAGTAAGGAAAATTACCACCTATTTTTAGGAAAATCATGTTAAGACTAAGTGATAGCCACAATGTTCATTGATTTTTAGAAACAGTTGTTAACATTGGATTAAATTATTATTATTTTTTAATTTACCTTGAAAAGTGCAGGAATAAACCTTGGAAACGCTGAGACTACCAATAAAGCCACGATGCTTGAAATTGATATTTAAACACAGATTTAAATTCTACAGTAGATTTCCTGCCAAAGAATTTTAGACATTATTTCTCTAGCATACTTCTGCATGAGAAAAAACTTGAAAAAAATTCTGTGGCTGTATCTGAAATGATTTTCTGTATAATTTTAGAAGAGGGGTGGTAAGGAATCTAAAACCCAGAGACAGAGTTTAAAAAATAATAACAACCCTAAAAATGTGTGCAAGTTAATTATTAGCTACCTATTTATATAAAACAATAGTTCCAGTTTCAGAAAAAAATTACATCGAATTATTTTTATTGAAACAATTTTATACAGACAGCTCCAAACTTAAAAATCAGCGTCAGGGACACGGGACGGTATAGGGGTTTTCCAGGTATTTGGACCCCCAACATCGTCCAAAACTTACTTATCTCGTTAATATTGTTGTGCAATCATGCAATGGGATTTTCCCCAGTATATGAAATTAAAAAAAACACAAAAAAGTGTATTAAATAAAAAATTATCATTCAGGGACATGAAAGTCAAAAGATTGTGAGAATGCCCCATATCTTTATTCATATTAAGGTATTTGTATGCCTTTAAAACGTCAATTTCGATTAAAATTTCTGTTCAAAAACTTACTATTTTAGAAAAAAACGAGACTGAACTTTATGATCCTGGAGATTGTTAAACATTTAGATTTCTAACAAACTTTAAAAAACTAATTTGAAAGTTTTTTTTTTCTTTCAGAAATGATTTGTAAAATTTTGTTCGAAAAAAAATCACAACTCAGTAAATAATAGTTCAATTACCACAAAAATTTTAAATTCTGTTTTAAATATATATTCAAAGGAAGTAGACTATTCTTACGCTGATTTACCGATAAGTTTATGAGTTACACTCTTTTAATTTGTGAATTATAAACGTTTTTCAGGAATTTTCGGCGTTTTTTGTCTTTTTGTACCTATAACTTTTAAAATACCCATGTTCTTGTCGTACAAGGGGTCTAGTTGCTGTATAACGTTTTTATATTTACTGTGGAATTCATAAAATATATTTAAATTTAATAGTTTTAAATTTAAATAGTTTTAAGAAAATAGCTATTTTTCGGCTAATTTTGTAGTATTTTTTGAAAAAATAAAAATAAAATAAATAACTTATTAGTTAATGTCGCATTTTTATGATATTTATATTTGAGTAATAATTAGCAATTTTAAACTTAAAATTTAAAAAATCCAAAAAAATTGTTCCGGAGGCTTAAGATTTACTTATTTTGTAATATTTCAATTAAAACGTCGTTCACTTATGATAAAACGAACAATACTGTATCCATATATAAATTTTAATTCCGGTTTTTTGCATATTATTTGTTATTATTTAAAAACATTTAATTTTTTTCAATAAAAAATTGATGCTGTTGCTCAAGTTGCTTGGGTGGCTGCACTGCGGTGCGGTGTGCACCATGCACTTCTAATCGGGTGGGATCGGGGCCGTCGCAAAACAACTTTCTTCTCTTAAGAGAATAAGTTTCCCGACGGCACCTGTGGGATCCGGTAGATCGTCAAAGTCGTTTGCGATCAATTTCGGTTAAAAAAAAGTCCTTCCGGCCAGTGCCGGGAGGAAGAGGTAGCTTTCATATTCCTTATTTTTAAAAAGCCAACTTATATTATTCAAACACACGAAGCTCAATTAAGTGGAAACCGAATGTAGGAGATTCAATACTAATTTTTATCAATACTAAATCATTATGAATGAGAATTTCGCGAAATTAGTCAGCTTTATCCAAGCTGCTTTTATTTAAAGTCACTTATATTTGGCTGCCAAATTCGGCGATTTCTTATAGTGCCTGCCATTTTAAGACAACATGGTAGATGAGGCTAACCAGTGAACTTGGTCGAGACCTTAGTAATTGCTGTGCACATGCTCACTCATATCGGAATCGGTTGATATATACGAGTGCTGTCGCAGGCAAAAAATCAGATTTTTCAAAATGTCACCAACTTTAGAAATTGAAACTGCTATATCTGAGCCATTTTTTAAGATAAAGACAAACAAAAAATGCTCCTGAATCCTTATATCAAGGTCAAATACTTAAGAAAGAAACCTTTTTCAATTTCTAATTTTCTTGCACCTCACTTTAAATATAATTTTTTTTTTAATTTAATGGCCGCCATTTTGAAACAAGATGGCTGATGAAGCTGGCCAGCGAACTTGGTCGAGATATTGATGTATACTATCCACATGCCTTCTTCCATCGAAATAGGCGAATAAGTGTGGTATCGCGTGACAAATACAAGATCGTTTCAAAGTGTTAGCCATGATAGAAATTCAAAGTGCTATAATTCAACCCCCTTTTAAGATATAAACAAAAAAACAAATTTTCAGAAACAAAAACTGCTCCAGAATCTTTGTATCAAGGCCAAACACATAAAAAAATCTTTTTCATTTTCCAATTTTTTAATACCTCATTTTAAATTTTAAATTACATTTTTTTTAAATGGCAACCCTTTTGAAACAAGATGGCGAATGAAGCTGGCCAACAAACTCGGTCGAGACATTGGTATGTACTATGTACAGACCAAGTTACATTCAAATCGGTTCATAAATACGCCTGTTATCGCGTGACAAAAATCAGGTCGTTTTAAAATGTCAGCCACAATAGAAATTCAAAATGTTATAACTCAGCCATTTTTTAGATGTAGACGACACAAAACCTGTTCCTGAATCTTTGTATTAAGGTCAAACACGTACAAAAAAAATCTTTTTCATTTTTCAAATTTTTGGTATCTCATTTTAAATTTATTTTTTTTTAATTTTTTTAAATGGCCACCATTTTGAAACAAGATGGCGAATGAAGCTGGTCAACGAATTCGGTTGAGTTATTTGTATGTACTATGTACACACCAAGGTACATCCAAATCGGTTCATAAATACGTCTGTTATCACGTGGCAAAAATCAGGACGTTTCAAAATGTCAGCCACGCTAGAAATTCAAAATGCTATAACTCAGCCATTTTTTAAGATATAGACGAAACGAAAACTGCTCCCGAATTTTTTTTATCAAGGTCAAACACATAAGAAAAAATATTTTTTCAATTTTCAATTTTTTGCTACCACATTTCAAATTTAAATTTTTCTTAAAAATTTAAATGGCCGCCATTTTTAAACAAGATGGCGGAAGAAGCTGGACAACGAACTCGTTCGAGATATTGGTCTGTACTATGTATAAACGAAGTTACATCCAAATCGGTTCATAAATACGCCTTTTATCGCGTGACAAAATTCAGGACGCTTCAAAATGTCAGCTTCGCTAGAAATTCGAAATGCTATAACTCAGCCATTTTTTAAGATATAGACGAAACAAAAACTGCTACGGAGTCTTTGTATAAAGGTCAAATACATAAGAAAAAAATATTTTTCCATTTTCAATTTTTTGGTACCACATTTCAAATTTTAAATTTTTTTTAAAATTTTAAATGGCCGCCATTTTGAAACAAAACGGCGGATGAAGCTGGCCAACGAACTCGGTCGAGACATTGGTATGTACTATGTACACACTGAATTACATCCAAATCGGTTCATAAATACGAGAGTTACAGTGTGACATAGGTCAGATATATATATATATATATATATATCAATTTTGAACGGAGGGTGGTTGAATTTTGAACGGAGGGAGGGTCTGGGGGTCATGATCGATGAAAATATACCAAAATTTTTTGAAATCTCTTTCCTCCGAACGGCTGCAATAGGTAGCTTTTTGTAAAGAAAGCTACCTAATATGAAAGTCGATAATATTGTCGGGAGTGTCAACCACTTTGAGATAGAAAAGTTGAAAATCAACAAAGTGGCATCGATTTGAAAGAAAAAGTCTATTTCTGATCCCTTTTTTCGCACTTTGTCGTGCTTCTAAAAATATTTATTCCTTATAAAAATGTCTGAAAGTGGTCCAAGCTCCAATAAATTATACCGCATTTAATTAAAAAATCCCGGCCGGCTCGGTCTACAAGCACAGGTAGACTTCGAAGTTAAGTACTAAGTTCACCAACAAAAACTAAATCGAGATTGGAGATAAATAAACCCAGTTTAACAATTTTATCTGGCTGCTTTTGACGAGTTTTTAATTTCATTCATGTTAGTACGAATTTTTTTTCTTCGACCCCCTACTTTTATTTATTTATTTTTTTTTTTTTTTTCAGTAAGAGTTGGTCCTATCAAAAACTTGTCAATATGAAAGTTTTAGATAATATTAAAATTTATAATAAATTTAAGCGGATTTGATATTTTGTGAATTGATGAAGTTATGAATTTGTTTCTTCTTCACCCCCCTTTTTTATATTTAATTTTAATTTAATTAGTTTATTTATTTATTTTATTTGATCTTTATTTATTTATTTATTTTGCCGTAAGAGTTGGTCATATCAAAGTATTGTCAATATAAAAGTTGTAGATAAGATTAAGGAGATTTATAGTAAATTTAAGTGGATAACGAGATTTTCTGTCCTTTGATTTCATATATCAGTTTGGAAGACATTCATGCAGAATTATGGAAGTCATCGTGTCTATAAAAAAGTGGTGTATATATATATATGTATATAAAGTTTTGAACTGGGGTGGTTTTGGATTCTAGGGATCATGATCGACGTAGATTTGCAAAAAAAAATTTCGGAAATTCCAACATAAGAGAGAATGTAATAGTTAGTATATCTTACGAAACTACCTAAAAAATAATTAGCAAGATCGGTTTAATAGTTTTTGCGTTCTGATCCCGCCCAGTTTGAAAAAGTCAGTTTGCATAAAATGCGTTTATAGTGCTCTAAACCGTGTAAACCCCTACGTACACATTGCGCTAGAGCACTCAATAACTGTACGAAAGGACTTCGAATTCGTCTGGATCGTTGTACACGTATAATCTACAGACTATAGGGTATAGGAAAATGTAAAAAAATAAAAATCGAATTTTTCAACTGAAAAAAAGCAAATCCCATTTAAATCATTTTATTCAAAATTATTATTTTATAGTTTGAACTCAAGAAAAATTTTTTGAAAATCTTCTATTTTCTCTGGACCTATAAAGGAAATCCCGAATATGTCCAAGTTTCTTAACATTGAAAAAATAAATAAATGCACTCTAGATGTAATCATACATTTACATCATAGACTTAGATTTTAGAGTGCGTATACTTTGTTTATTTAGAGCTAAAAATGCGTCAGCATTGAATATATATATAATTATTTTGACTAAATTTGTTTGTTCTTCTGAAATACCTTTTATCGAAAACTATGTTTCATAATTTTGGCGTCAGAAAAGTTAGATACTTTTTAAAAAATATAAAGATCCATTAAAAAAGTGAATGCCTAATCTTTTTTAATGATCAACTTTTCCACTTTTTCTTGTCTAAACTTTACTATTAGCATACAAAAATCACCCTTGCAGAACTAAGTTATAGCATTCTCTCGCAAAAGAAGGGTATATTTTCTTTGTTACCACTATTTTTCTTAAATTAAACAAACATATTACAACAATCTAACAAAATTATAATCTATAGTCTCAAATATTGATCATAGTTTGCCGTTTTTGTTATAAACAAGAGAGAATGAGATGATTAATGGTAAAAAGAAGAAATTTTCATGTTTTTAGAAACTAACGGTTCATGTTATTTGTTTAACTCTATAATTTGAAAAAGTTCTTCTGAATTTTCAGTTTTACTTCAAAAAAGGTGAAGGAGATTAAAGTGGAGATAAAATCAGTGGTTGGGTAAAGGAAATAGAAAGAGAGTAGTAAGAACACTTAAATATAAACATAAAAACCGATGCATAATATATATATTTATTTATATGCTTTTTAGTGGCAGAGTAACAATTATTTTTATTTGCTGGAAGAGCATTATTAAAAACAGTTCTATTAGGTGCACAAACAAGTTTTATAATGTTTTAACCACGCATCTTAAAAGCATGTACATAACTGATTTAAAAAAGAAAGGATAATTTGACTAAGTTGGCACGAACGGAGTTTGTTCTGAATTCATTTTACAACGTTTTAATTTTTTATTCTGTAGAAAACTGTTTTCAGTAATTTATAAGATATGTTTTTAAAACACTTGCCAACTTATTTGTACACCTAATAGGGCTGTCTGAATCTCCGTATTTAATTAAAAATACAGGATGTTCTGCCCTAATTCCATTTGTGTGGACGGCAGTAACTTTCAGAAAACTGAGGCATGTTATGCCAAAACTTTTAATAGACATTCTCACCTTTGTTGTAAATATGATAATATAAAACATAAACGGTCAAGGGCGAGTATTACTCGCGCACAGAGGGTTCCGTAGAATAAATATATGAATTTGTAATGGTATTATAAAAAAACTGTTGCTAAAAGAATACTAAGATTTTCTAAAAATCTATACAACGTAAAAACTATACAACTATACAGTTGGGTATAACTGTATATATTAGAAAAGTGTAAATGCGTATACCATGAAAGTTCAAAGAGATATGGAACCTAAATAATATTAAATATAGCTATTCGTATAACTCTTTTTTTTAATATTATCCTAATCTGTTTATGATGAACTTAATTCGGTACTGACAATAAAAGCAGTGCATAGTTAAACTTCATTTGGCATTTCATAAAACTAAATTCAGCGTAGTAATAACCTTTATTTCTACAGTGTAGCTAAAGCAAAACCTTTGTTCAAAGTTTAAATTTGGCATTGTGCTAAGCGCGCTTCGAAAGGAGGTCTCAAAGTTGTAACGCCGCCTTGGTCAGTGCCGCGTTTTCCCAGATAGGTGTTTAATTAACTTTTAAAGTCACTCGAGGCGTATTGAGAGATACACTCAATGCAAACTATCTCGAATCCCACAGTATTTATGCGATTCATTCTAATTAAACCTTTCGAGGGCGGTGCCCTTAAAAAAAAAGGACACCTAATTTTAATTCCAAAACAGAAAATCGACACCAAGAGTATTTAATTAAAATTCTCCTTTTATCATGTACGTGAAAATAAACAAGTTCGCATTTTCTAATAAATTCGTTTATAAATTCTGGTGTCAGTTCGTTATTTCATAAGTTTATAAATAGAATTACTCCGCGCCAGAAACGGTTAAGTGGTCGCAGAAGTCTTAAAACTTCAAAATTTAAGAAATTTTAATTTTTTTAGATGTTAAACTCCTATCTTTTATGAATATTTTGATATAATTGTTTCCTTAAAATTCCCGTTAGAACAGAAGTTATGGCTTTTAGAATTATACCCGCTCAATAACTGAAGTGGTGATTCTGAAATTTTGAAGTCACTTTCCTCCAAATGGTGTTTTTTGGGCATAACGCGCAGGATACCTCAAAAACTTCTGAATATTTTTTCATGAAATTGTCAAAACATGTATTTCATGTTTGTTTGTATAAACTTAACCTTAAATTTCCTTTTTATTGTTCAAAAAAATATTTCTTTTATAGGTGATTTTACTGTTGATATTTTCAAAATTTTGTATCAGCTAAATGCAACATTGCATTAAAAATATAAAAATGCTTTAAATACAAATTTATTTAAATTCAGGGAAATTATACAATCTGAAGTACAAGTAAGCACCAAAATTTTCATTCTAGTTGCAATATTTATTTTGTCATCCGGCACGTAAACTGTTATCCCAATTTTTTGTTCGACAAATGTCTAACAGTTTCGAGCCCCCTATAAATACTAATTCTGTATCTTGCAATTTTTTAAATACATGAAATGAAAGAACATACTTAAATCTTTCATCCCATTAAAATTGTGTTTTAAAATCATATACATTTTAAGACATCAAATGTTGAAAAGGGTCTTTTTTTCATTTTTTCCACTTTTTAGAGTCCTGAGACCCCTGACTGAGACTTAGTATGTTTTTAACAATTTGACGTTTATTGTTTTTATACTGTTACTGGACATTATATTACACATATATATCATTAAAAGTAGTTATCTAGGCATAGAGTACGCTGCCCCTGTCCTTATGTATGTCCAAACTGGCCTATCTTTAAGGGTTAATATCTCAGCTAATTACTGCAGCAGATGATTTTTTTCGAAAATCATTATCAACAATGCTTTTATACTTCTGCAACGATAGGTATATCCAGCGATGCTCAACAATTTTTCTGAATGCCCGTAAATCGAAATTTGTGTATAACAGAAAAATGCTAATTTCTCAAAAACTATGTGACCTAGGATAATCGCTATAGTTTTCCGGCAAGGCTTATATTAACATCTGCTACCTCTAATTTTTTCATAATTTTAGTTTCAGTAGTTTCGGAAAAATAGGGGGGGGGGGGGCATATTTTTGCGTTACATTTTCGACAGTATTTTTTAAAATATAATACCTAAAATTAAAAAGAATGTATTTTTGATTTCAGCGTTATGAAAGCTTTCACAGGATACCCCCACATGATATACAAAGAAAAGATTTTTTTTTTCAAGTAGCATAATTTGCCCCCCTACATTTTTACCAAATATATTTATAAATGTTTATTAATCTGAAAATATGTGGGTCAATGGTCTTTATTACTTCCCCGAATTTGAACTTTCCACGTTCCATAGTTTACGAGTAAAATGGCTGTGACAGACAGACGGACGGACAGACACAGGAGTGATCTTATAATGGTTCCGTTTTTACTTTTTAAGTACGGAACCCTAAAAATGGTAGAAGGTTCCATTATACGCGCCAGCAGTATGCACTCGATGCTCCACATTTTAGACAGCGATTTTATCGATTGCTTGAGCGCCCTGTTTCTCCAGAACTTTTCGTGATGTAATAACATTTCACACAAAACAAGGTACATATCGTTGCGTTTTCATTGCAATGTTTTTTTTTCCCTCAAAATTATTACCGCCAATCCCAGTTCAGTTAGGGTGAAACACCCCGTATTTGTGACTAAATAAGTCGTTTGGACTCCATGTTCAATTGCAATTGTTCATCCTCTTCATGCCTACTAACACACCTCATGAATTTGTTGGTCGAATTCGGCAACACCCATTAGAACTCTTATAATATCCTCATGAAAAAACAAGCATCAATTTGATATTCAGTGACCATAGTTTTATATGATTTGATTTTCCATGACACCTTTCTAAATAAAATACCCACAATAACAGTATAACCACCATTTAAACATACACCACAATTCGATTCAATTAAGCATTTGAATAAAATATGCAAAAGAATTAGAATAATCTTTCTCACTTTGTTTTTTAGAAAATGGGTTCATAAAATAAACGATGATTTACTTAATAGGCAGCAAGTGCATATTTTAAAATCTTAAAAATATCTACATACTAATTATTTTTTCAGTACGTGCAAGATTATTAATAAAAAGAAAAGTGCCTAGTTAAACTAATGGCATGGAGCTCACAGGCTATTCACACTAATTGTATATTATACTCTTATTTATGTCCATTATTCATACAGTAGAACTCCCTCTTTTTGAGAAAAACGATACATAATTCGGCATTAATTAATTTTTTTAGTTAAATTAAGTTTAACCATTTAGTTAAATTAATGGGGGATTCCCCCCGCTTCCCCCTTTGTACTTAACCAATGAGCCTCTAATTATAATCAGGGAAGAGCCTTATCAGAATAAACCTGTATACGAAATTTGAAGCAAATCGGATAATTCTGAATGAAATTCTCATTTATCTAAATAAAGGGAGAGTTAGCCCCCAATTCCCTCCATTTTTCTTGACCAATGATCCCACAAAACTAATCAGGGAAGCGCCTTTTCAGAATGAACATATATACCAAATTTGAAGCAAATCGGATATTTCTATTAAAAATTATCGCGTTACGTACATACATACATACATACATACATACATACGTATAATACTTACAGAACCTGCGGGCACATTAACTCTCAGTCTTTGATAGTCTGTGAACTAAAGAGTAAGCTTTAAGAAAAAGGAATTATTTTTATTGAAAAGGAACCTCATTTAAATTCCTTTAATGCCTACCGGCTCGCATTTGAAAAGGGGTGTTAAAAAAAATACAAAAATAAAGCATATTTTTAAATAATTATTAAACTACATTCGTAGACGTAGAATTAAACTACATTCGTAAACGGTGAAAATGAGCAAAAGAGATTAAATTTTCAGGGGTCTGTCAAGACTTTTCTTCCACTGTCCTGTTTTTGTGAAATTGTGAACAGCTTTTTACATTTGTGAAAAATCTAGTCATAATTTTGGGAATTTGAAGTAATCGTTATATTCAGGTTCTTGTTTATACATTTTTAAGAAGATATATTTATGTAAAATACATATATTTCCTTTATATGTATAACAGTGACAGGTCAGATTTTACTTTTAAATGATTAAATTTATGAAAGATTCAGTTTAGAGATGGAAAATTTTTGTAAAAGGCCTATTTTTAAGATACAGAATTTTGTGAAGGGTCCTGTTTTCAGGTTAAAAGTTTTGTGAAAGGTCCTTTTTTAAGATAAAAAATTTTGTGAAGGGTCCTGTTTTGAAATGAAAAATTTTGTGAAGGACCCTTTAAAGAACCTAATTTCTTCCTAAACAGATCCCTGATTTATTAGACTAAATAATACTTGTAAAAATAATTGCGTGGCTTAAAAACATACTTCTTATGGATTATTTTGGATTCACTTTAAACTAATCTGGAACCGTTTAGCTAAATTTTAAATTAGTTTTATAGGCTCTAATCTATCATCCGTAAACAGTGATTTAAACTCTTTTATTCTATCTATTTTTGTTACCAAACTTTTTGAATATTCTATAAAATCTTTACTGTCTTATTTTACAAAAACATATTTATTGACTTCATTAACAGAAAAACTACAAGATTAATAAATTCATGAAATATACGGCTCAAAAGGGTAAACATTTGACCGTTTGGAAGCAAATATTTAAATAATTTTAATTGTATTTGGCGTATAAAAAATGAATACAAAAATTTGTTTATTCGTATAAAATGAATTTTTATTTAAATAATCATTGATTTTAATTACTAGAATGGATATGAAATACTTTAAAAGATAAATAAATAAAATATTATCTTTCTTCAAATATAACTTTTTTCTGTCTCAAAAGTAATTGCGCCTTCAAAACATGCACATATATATTAGGTAAAAGATAAATACATTGTAACATAGTTTACAGAACTGTAAAATGTAAATTGAAAATTTCTAACTTTAAAGTTCATTGTCCCTATATATATATAGAGAGAGAGACAGATAGATAAAATTATTAATGTATGTGGCATAGTCAAGATGTTTTACTAAATTACATTTTCTGGGTTCATCCAAGAGAAATCTGATCATGTCATTCTCAAAGATTAAAACATCAGGGAATTTGTGGCACTGTCAGCCCCGGCTTGTTTATAGAATCATTATAGAGTTCTAATCCATCTGCAAGAATAATGAAACATATAAGCTGGTTCTGACATTAACATAAAAAAAAAATGTGTTACAACTTTTAAAAATGAAATTTATATTATCTTTCTTTCTGTTCTTTCGGAAAAATAAGTAGAAAAAATATCTTATTGCATACAAATAATTAAATAAATATATCTATCTCTGTCTATCTATCTGTCTGTCTATCTATCTGCCTGTCTATATAGAATTGCGCCGCATACTTAGCATGCTCGGAAATCCCTTCTAACGTACATATATACAGGGTGTTCGTTCACTTATTAGGGCTCCTTTAACAGGAGCCTTACTTATTATAGTGACAAATTCAAAAAGGTTATAGAAAAATCAATACAAACAAATTTTTCAGTGAAACCTGGGATCAAAATCCATTGTTTTCTTTTTCAAGTGCAATATTGAAAATTTAAAAATTTTGAGTATTTTATATCATCTGTGCCCTTAAATAGAAATGTGCTCCTTCGAGCAAGAAGCACGAACCATTTTTCACCCATTCATATTCAAATGTTTCAGAGATTCTAATTTTGATTTCAATTAATCATTTTCACTTTAAAAGCAAATGATCTTCACAAGCTACCTTAAACCTTTTATGCATTAAAAACTTTTTAACTGCTGATTCAGAAAACACTATATAAACTCCTGAACTTTAATAGAATTCAATTCTTTCCTTCTACTCTTGCAGCTTTTATATGTGATTTATCCTGAAGAAAAGAGAGTCATTCATTCGAAACATGTCCTTTATTGTATATTTTTATGACAGTTTAAAAAAGTTTTTATAGTTCATGAAACCTTTATGCATAGTTGAATGAAATTTATTTCACGACTGTAAAGCAAATTTTATCCCAAAATATATTTTGAATTGAAAAATTCAATTAATTTAAAAGCCGCTAAACCATTTATAAAATGTTGCTATTACACTAGTACTACAGTGTCCTACAGATTATACCACTAGAATATCCTCTCTATCTAAAAGTAGCCAATCTTAAGGTGGTCTCGAAAATATCACATTTTTACACGGGTGTGATAAACGTCTAATGAAGTACGGGGTGCTAAAGGCACAAATATAATATTTTCTTGTAAAAGAAATAAGTTAAATGACCAGGCTTTTGTCAATAGATAGACCAGCATTACACAAGCGCATGTATTGAACAATTTGTTCTATTATCTGTTTCCTAAGCCTAACTGTGAGGGATTTTGTCATATTTAATGCATGCATATGTTTTGATAAAGTACAGTAAATTCTGTCTAAGGCGGACTCTGTATAAGCCGGAAATCTGTCTACCGCGGAAAATTTTCCAAGTCCCGGCGAACCCATAGAAAATTACATCAGTTCATGCTGCATAAGGCGGAATCTGTCTAACGCGGAAACAGAAAGCATTTTAAGGTCCCACCGAATCCAAAATTTTGCATAAGATGGAAAAAAGGATAATTTAAGAATGAAAGGCATTTTGTTTATTAAACTTTAAAACTGATAAGTCAAATACTCAATGTCGTGCATGTTAGTTAAATTTCGTAGCACTTTGAAAAAGTTAATTCAAAAGGACAGAAACTGTTTAAATTTTAAGAAATTTATGCTTGTGCCCTTTTTTCATATGCAAAATTATATTTAAAAGTTAATATTTCTAGTAGAATGAACATTTATCAAAATATATATTTTCGAAAGTGCAATATATTATACTTTAAGGATGTACTCAAATTCAAAGCGTTCTGTCTCATTCTCGAAGTTCATTTGGGGAGAGGGGGGGGGGGGTGTTCTGTTAGTTTTCTTTCTTTTTTTTGTGTGTGTGTGTGTGTAAACTTCCAATTCGCATGTATTACAGCAGTACTATAATAGCGTTTCTCATTTATCTATAAAGACAAAATATCGTTCCGAATTTCAGTTTTCAACCAATTTTCAAGTCAGGAAACTCAATAAAAAATCATCAAATTAGAGGGAATTTTTTTTTTGGGGGGGGGGTGGGGGGGGTGGAAGAGCTTTCTTGCATAAGCCGGAATATTGTCTACCACGGAACATTTTCTCAGTCCCGATCGATTCCGCCTTACACAGAGTTTACTGTATTAACTCTGTTCTTAAAAATATTACGTATGATTATGAAGCTTTTAATCAACGCTATTCATTTGAAATCTTCGTTTTGTGTTAGTGATAACTAGTTAATTTACAATAAGCCTGATGAAATAAGCAAGTTACAATAAGCCTAATGAAGAACTATGACTTACATCTTTTATGTATTAATAGAATAAATTTTTAAGTGATTGTCTGTTTAAAGAAGATATATAATAATAATAATAATAATAAATCTGGGAATTTTATAAATTACACTTTTCACAGCATGAAATATAAAACATGTTTCATTAGCCCCAGTCTCCTTTATTTGGCTTAAAATATACACGAGAGATTTTAGAATAAAATGATGAAAACCGCATGTAAGTACAATAATTAGATTAACCTTTTACTATTGCACTGTCTGTGGTTGTCTAGGAAGTACTTAGAAGTTTAAATTCATTTATCTGGAAATGTGTTTTTTCAAGATTTTTCATGTTTAAATTTATATATATAAATTTTTAACAAAGATGGAGGTATGAGACTCTGTATGATTATTTTCAGTTCTTTATTTATTAAATTGACTATAGGAGTTTTTTGTGTTGGCGAAAATTTTGAAAATATGATTTTCGTAGTAAACAGTACTCATAAAACTAATTTAAAATTTTTGTTTTTCTGAATAAATATTGTTTGTAAATTCTGAAGACGAATTAATATTTATTCTTTCTGCAATCAAAATTGAAATAAAAAATTGCACCTAAAACTCATTTTTTTTTTTTTCAGAGGATATATAATTTTTTAAATATGGGTGAAAAAAGAAAACATGAATGAAATTAAGCTTTGAAAATCAATATATATATAATATATATAACCGTTATAAAATATTATAAATTATCATCTATTTTAAATATATAAATTATAAATTAAGTTATTAAATTTTAAGACAAAATATTCAAACATTATATATACCACGGTAAGTAGAACACTCGGTAGGGTTCACGCGCAGGTTTCGTTTTCTCCTATGACGTCACTGGAACCCATCTCCAATCTTGGGTAACGCACTTTTCGCTTTGCATAAAGCTTTCCGTTCATAAAGAGGTATTATATATTTATTTAATATCCTGCATATGATATTACTGAGATGAATGATATTTGGAACGCCTACTAACTGAACATTTTCAAATTAGAGTTAATATATTTATATGTTTTTATTATTTAGAATTTTTTAAAGGGTCAATCTTCTGTTTTCATTTAGTTTTTGGAATTATTAACTTTTGACACATTATTAATAATTTATTTAAACACGTTTGCGCAAAAAGCAAAAGTTTTCGTACTTTCTCAGTTCTATTTCATTATTTTAGATACAATTTTTTCAATAATATATTTTACAATTTAACTTTAATTCAAAATACTTTGAGAAAAATCGGAAAACTTTCGCTTAAATTCATAAATATTTGAGAAAAAAACACTTATAATTATGTTATATATCTTCAAATATATATATTATTTATTCATAAATTAATATATATTATGAAATTTTATATATTTACAAACTCGTGATTTAACATTAAAAAAACACGGAACTGAAGTAATAACGTTTTTCAAAGTCATAATTTTTCAAAACATTACTATATACTTTAAAACTATATTTACTATATATTTATTACCCAATTTAAAAAATACAGTAAACTCTGTCTAAGACGGAATCGATCGGGATTGAGAAAAATATACGTCATTTTCCGCCTTATGGAAGTCAGTTTAAAATAAAAAATAAAATAAAATAAAAGCGACTATCACACATTTCGCACATTTGTAATCTTTAGTACCGTTTTTTAAAGTGAAATATTATTTAATATAAATATTTTTGGAGTCCGTTGTACTATTTTTTTTTAGGTAGCTTTCTTTACAAAAAAGCTACCTATTGCAGCCGTTCGGAGGAAAGCGATTTCAAAAAATTTTGGTATATTTTCATCGATCATGACCCCCAGACCCCGAAACCACCCTCCGTTCAAAATTGATATATATATATATATATATATATATATATATATATATATCTGACCTATGTCACACTGTAACTCCCGTAATTATGAACCGATTTCGATGTAATTCGGTGTGTACATAGTACATAGCAATGTCTCGACCGAGTTTGTTGGCCAGCTTCATCCGCCGTTTTGTTTCAAAATGGTGGCCATTTAAAATTTTTCAAAAAATTTAAAACTTGAAATGTGGTACCAAAAAATTAAAAATGGAAAAATATTTTTTTCTTATGTATTTGACCTTTATACAAAGATTCCGGAGCAGTTTTTGTTTCGTCTATATCTTAAAAAATGGCTGAGTTATAGCATTTTGAATTTCTAGCGTGGCTGACATTTTGAAACGTCCTGAATTTTGTCACGCGATAAAAGGCGTATTTATGAACCGATTTGGATGTAATTCGGTGTGTACATAGTACATACCAATCTCTCGACCGAGTTCGTTGGCCAGCTTCATCCGCCATATTGTTTCAAAATGGCGGCCATTTAAATTTTTTTTAAAATTTTAAAATTTGAAATGTGGTACCAAAAAATTGAAAATGGAAAAATATTTTTTTCTTATGTATTTGACCTTTATACAAAGATTTCGGAGCAGTTTTTGTTTCGTCTATATCTTAAAAATGGCTGAGTTATAGCATTTTGAATTTCTAGCGTGGCTGACATTTTGAAACGTCCTGAATTTTGTCACGCGATAAAAGGCGTATTTATGAACCGATTTGGATGTAACTTCGTTTATACATAGTACAGACTAATGTCTCGACCGGGTTCGTTGGCCAGCTTCACCCGCCATCTTGTTTAAAAATGACGGCCATTTAAATTTTTAAGAAAAATTTAAATTTGAAATGTGGTACCAAAAATTGAAAATTGAAAAAATATTTTCTTCTTTTGTGTTTGACCTTGATAAAAAGATTCGGGAGCAGTTTTTGTTTCGTCTATATCTTAAAAATGGCTGAGTTATAGCATTTTGAATTTCTAGCGTGGCTGACATTTTGAAACGTCCTGATTTTTCTCACGTAATAACAGGCGTATTTATGAACCGACTTGGATGTACCTTGGTGTGTACATAGTACATACAAATAGCTCGACCGAGTTTTTTAAATAAGGATTATGAAAGCTACCTCTTCCTCCCGGCACTGGCCGGAAGGACTTTTTTCAATTATCCCAGTAAACTTTTAAAAAATTATGATTTAAAAAAATTTTGTTTTAAATTTTGAATGTATAACTTTAAAAAAAAAAAATCTCGGAACCTTATTTTTACCATTAGAATAGTGATCTGTATTCTTTGGGGTAATGGAAAAAATAAAATAGCATATTTTAAATTTATGTAACCTAGAAAAATAGAAATTTATTCGTGTAAAAAATTGTAAATAAAGAAAATGTTGTGCTTCAAGAAATACACATTGCGCATTCCTCCCCCCCCCCTTTTTTTTTCTTTCATTAAATCCATAAATATGCAGAATTTAATAATTAAAATTCTCTCTCTGTAAACAAATGAATGCATAAAAACATGTTTTTATTTATATTTGCATTTCATCTGTATTTGATATCTACCAGTTTTAAAGTTTCATATACCGAATGCTTTTCATTTTTAAGATATAATTTTTTTTCGTGTTATGCAAAAGTTTGTTTTTGGTGGAATCTTAAAAATATTTCCGTTTCTGCGTTAGGCAGATTTTGGCTTAAGGAATATCTGGCATGATTGGTACAACCAGAAACGCCACAACAAGGCATCTCTAATTATTTTAATTAAACACCGCTTACAAAAAATAATAAATAGCATAATGCATAAAACGATTATACTAACAAAAAAAAAAAAATAATAATAATACTCCTTATTGTGAAAACAGAAACAGATAAGAGAGGAGTAAAAATGAATGTCCAGATACAGGAAGTGCTGGACGTGGGTGCCAGTGACGTCACGAACTACTGCGCATCTTTTCGTGAACCCTACCGTCTGTTCTACTTACCGTGATATATACATTTTAAGGAAAGAGAATAGTAAAAAATATTTATAAATAAAATGTATAAAATTTATATCTCGAACTACCTTAAATGAAAATTATTTTGCAACTATAGAGCAAATTTTACTCCAAAATGCATTTTAAATTGTAAAATTCAATTAATTTAAAAACAGGCAAACCGCTGATGAAATATTGCCATTACACTACTACAACGACTCATTACTAAATCGCTAATATATTTCTGTGTCGGAATTAACATTTGAAAAGGAATATATATGTATTCTTCTAAATCTGGGTATTTTACAATATTGAATATACATTTTTGTATAGTATTATAATTATCGGTTAATTTATATTTTTTCGATTTTCCTGTGATTTAATATTTAATTTTTGCAAAAAGTTTTATTATATATATATTACATTTTTCAAGAAAAAAGAACACTAAAAACTATTTATAAATAAAAATTATAAAATTTCTCTCCCGTATTACCTTAACAGAAAAAAAAAATGCTTAACAATTGATAGAACAAATTTTACTCCAAAACACATTTTAAATTGTAAAATTCAATTGATTTTAAAACCGCCAAACCACTCCTGAAATATTGCTATTTCACTATTACTACAACTACAACGTGTTATTACTAAATCGCTAAAAGCTCATAAAAAATGAGAAATTTTCATTTTTACGTGTGAACTACCAGCATTCTTTGCTATCCAATGTTTATGACGAGAGTAAGCGATACGGCTAGTGTTATTACCCTCTTTTACTGTGCACCCAGGAGTCAGAAAAAAAGCAAGTGTGACGTAGAATGAGCAGAAGTGTATATTTGATGTCAAAGGTCATATGTTTTTCTTAGCACATATGTTCATTGACTGAGTCACTCAGTAAACTCCTTACATTCAACGGGTTGCTTCCCTTTCCGCTGGAAAACCCCGCCCCAAGCAAAAACTCGAGGCAAAAACTCGAGACAAAATACGCGTTAAATCATTTTGACCGTTTATTTTTCGAGTTTGGCTTATTTTGCTAAAGGTCCGAAAAAAAAAATAGTTAACTTCGCTAACAGAAAAAAAAATTAATAAATCAAATCCAACATATGAAGCATGGAATAAAAGATTGAGTCGGAAATTTCTCTTTAATAAATATATCAACATCAAGAGATTTTCGCATGTGTGTGTTGAAACATTTAATGCTGCCGTGTGAAAGATTTAGCGACAATTTTTTATGAGCTCTCTGAGATGAAATAGGAGATAATTATTGTCCTGTCTTAAATAGTTTGTGGTTATTAACCCTTATATCTTCATAAAACATTGCTAGAAACTTTATTTATTTTGAATCTTTGCGTGAAAAACTTTCAGCAAAATCTGCTTAAAACGAGATCTGCAGCGATGTATATTGGACGACCGTATGGGGATTTTGCAGTTGGATTTTGCGTGTTTGATTCTCCATTTCCCATGTGCCTAAGTTCATTAGCCGTTTCAACAAGCAGGATTTTTTTTTTTTTTTTTTTGGGGGGGGGGGGGGTCCATTCAGAACACCTTTAAATCCTTTAATGCGTGATTTTTATTTTGTTCGGAAAACATTATATTTGAGAATAGTGAAAATAATTATTTGTGTTTCTATTGGACATAATGTCATTATATCAATCCTAAGTTACATAACAAAAATGGCTCAAAAAATGATAATTTTAAATTATATACTTACTTTAAAGTGTTTATACTTCACAATAACAACTATTCAACGATATAATTATTTTTATAATGCTTTTAATAGTTTATGGTAGTTATTGACTCGTTAGTTCTTTTTTATTAAATTGGCCATAATTCCTCATCTAATAATCGTAGGAATAAAATTAAAACAGATTTGGAATCGTAAAAGATAGCACTTTCAAATAAAACAAAATTCGAAACTTTTCACCAAACCGGCCGTTTTAATAGGCAGATACCTTAATTAAAACTGATTAAATAAATAGGTAGTTAAAGCTTTTCTTTGTAAATTATTTACAAGGATTATTAGATTAATTAACAAAAAATACTGTTGTGGAACTCGCAATTCTTATAAAAACAATATAAATAAATGTATTGTAATCCTATCTGTAAATGGAAATTTTTTTTAGTTGAAAATTTTATGTAATATTTTTTAATAAGAGTAAAGCTACACCTATGTAAATGGTTGAGAAAATAACCGTTTAAAAAAATATTTAGCTTTGACTGTTTCGCTGTGCTTTCTAATTGTGATCGAGCAAATAATTTTGTATGGAAAGTAAAATCTATTTTAGTAAGAGACAGATTAAATAAATTTCATAATAAATTTTCTTAAATAGTACTTATAAGTATCGTCGGTACATAAATGTTTAAAAGGCTACAAAACTCTAAAATTATAATTTTTTAAGCCGGGAGAACTCGTTAGTGAGAATGCCCAATTGCTTTTCTTTTACTTCACATTCATATAATATCAACTTTTTTTGGTTGGCTTAGTACTTTTATTCACAAAATAGGTAAAATAATTGAAAAACATTTTGAAATTTTAATTAAAATGAAAAATGATTTAAATAAGAGTCTTAAAAAAGTACGACTGTGAGAGAAAATCTCATGCAGCGAGTTCTCCCGGGTTAAACCCTTAATTCCCGTTCCCGAGATATTCACAGTCTGTGTCTTTTATTCAGATTGTTTGATTCCCATCAGTTTTATAAAATAGTGTAATTGGCTTTATTATGGTATCATTTTACCTGTCGTTAAATAAGGTGAATATTTCTTTTTCAAAAAAGTGGTGCCAATAAGCAATTTGAATTTTAAAACCGTAATTTAATGCGACCGTTAAGGGGTTAATAGTTTTTTCCCTTTCATTTTAAATTACATTATTTTTTTAATGACCTTCATTTGTATAAGATTGTCTAAGTTATCATTCATATTGTTTTTCCGTGGATTTAAGGACATAAGATTACGATAAATGCTATACTTTAAAATTTTTGCATAAAAGTGTATGCAATACTCTTTTAAAAGTGTTTTAATTGTAGATTAAGATAGATTAAAAAAAATATCGACATTTTCTGTAGAAATTGAGCTAGATCCTCTTCCAATACTGACTTCATTGATGTTTACACTTCCTCGGCCGAACATTTTCTGACAGATCTAAGCCCGGACATGATAGCTTTCATCAGAACCTGAAATTTTTGGTTCGTGCAGGCCTCCAACTCAGCTTGTGGCCAATGCTAAACAACTGGGAAATCGCTACAGAGAAAAAGCACAATTTAATTGGCACAAACACGGGAGCGGCATAGAGGGTTTGAGAGGGTTTTGTTTCAAAGTGTGTTTTAACCCGGGAGAACTCGCTGCATGAGATTTTCTCTCACCGTCATACTTTTTTTAAGACTCTTATTTAAATCATTTTTCATTTTAATTAAAATTTTACAATGTTATTTCAATTATTTTACCTTTTTTGTGAATAAAAGTACTAAGCCAAGCAAAAAAAGTGATATTAAGCGAATGTAAAGTAAAAGAAAAGCAATCGGGCACCGTGAGAGAAATTCTCACTAGCGAGTTCTCCCGGGTTAAAGGCACCATGCTTTATCGAGTATTCAAAGAAATTTCAGTTTACTTGAAAAGCATTAAAGATTCGCGTTTAAACACCTTTTGACTTCATGATTATTTTTTTTATTTTATTTTTTAACCTTTAACTGATATTATCGGTCTCACAGACCGCTGCTTTTTTCAATTTTGATCGTTTAACTTGTAACTTTCAGTTTAACTACTAACACTACCGAAATTTTGTTTCATTAGGAACTTTAGTACTATCACTAGAGGCTTTTGAATAGGTGAATTTTAATTATAACATCCCAGTACAAAAAGTTTAGTACAAAAACACCACCCTATGAGTTAATCGCGACTTTTATTCATCTTCCGATGGAGCGGTCTCACAGACCGCGTCACCTTAGTTGTGTGATAATTTCTGTGACATCAGTTAAAGATTAACCTTTTATAAGTTTACCCATGCCATAACTTCAAAAATTCTTCAATTTCTACACCATATAAACGTGTTATTAAAGTAGATTGCTGCATATTTATTTTTTGAAACGGTGTGTAACATTTATAGTCTTTGACAGAACCTCACAAAAAAATCGAATACATTTACATTTACAGCTGAATATTACTTGAAATGCGTTTTATAAATTCAAGAATTTAGTAAGCTATTAGAGTGATATTTCCAAAAGGTTAATCTATTTAGTTAGTCATTCTATCTATTTGTCGTTTATCTGTCTTTTTGAGTGTCTGTCCACGCTCAAGATATCATATTATTGTAAAGTTAGTGAGGAAATTTTGAATATATAGTCCTCCCCACTTAATCGGGTCACGGATAATCGAATATCCCGCTTATTCGAGTAGAATCCTCCGGAACCGAATTTATTCCCATTGGTTCTATGCTATTTTTCCCCGCTTAAACCAAGTAATTTTTACGAACGTCCCCGCTTAATCGAATAACAACTGTGTGACCGATGTTGGAAAATAGGCGCGGAAAGAACGTTTCAGCTGGAACTTCCTTCCACCTTTTGTCATTTTCGGTTCCTTTAGGCTTAAAACAAATTTTCAGTTCTTCCTGCAATGATTTCGGCCAGCAGGTGTATAATGGACAGGTCAAATGATTTCCCACCTTGATCTCCCCACCATCACTTCTTGCTGTTTACTAGGCTTCAATGGCAATGCGCAGTCACTCGAGATAGTAGTTGTAATAGTTTGCACTCATTCGAAAAATAACTCGATATTTATTCCTTTAAAATTCCACTTAAACAAACCACTTTCAACGATTTTTTAAAAACAGTATAAGTAACGTAAATGAGAAGTAGCAAAGTTTTGACCAAATTCAAACGAGCTGCATTAAGTGTGATGTAAACCATATAAATGTATGTACTGACATTAAATTAATACGTATTTACTTTATATTAGCATTTGTATTTATTTTTCCACCAAAAATAAATTTCCAACGGAATCTTTGAAAAATTCTATTTGAAAATAAGCAAAAGCAATTTTACGGCTTTTTTCCACCAAAGTTAGAAAAGTAAAATTTAATAAAATTTTTCTGGTGTAAAACTTCATTAATCGTAGGTGGTGTATAATATATACCGGTGCCCCTCAAGGGGTTAAAAACAACCAAATTTCAGCATAGAAATAGAAAAGTGTTTATAATTTCAGATATTAGTCAGTCATTCAACTGCTGCATGAAAGTATAGCAGAAAAAAAACGGTGAAAATATAGGATTGCAAAAGTAAAAGCAATCTTGCTTCTGTTCTTGTAGAGTTTGCTTGTTTGTATGCGTGTGATTTAACATAAAGAAAAATTATCTCTTCCTTTAAAATTTAACATATTTCCAGTGTTTTCATGGTTTAACCAAGACGATTTTTATTGTATTAAAAAATTTGACCCGTTATCTTCAAGTTTGGACCTAATGGCATTAAATATGCGTATGAATACATTTTGGTTGTTCCGGTGCAGATCCGACCCGAAGAAAAACTTTTCATTGACCACGAAACTTGAAAGGAAAGAAAATAATTTTGTAATAGAATTATGGAAAATAGTCTACAATTTCGCATATATTAACAGTTTTATGTCTTAAAAAATTATTCATATTAAATTATTACAATTATTACAATTATTATTACAATTCAATTAATACAATTATTCATATTCAAATACATTTTTTTAATGAAAATTATTCTGGTCTTTCTTTTGAAAAATCGGGTTATTCGAGCCTGACCCACTAGAATCAAAAACAACCTGAAAACGACTTGAACCCAAAACAGTTAGAGTTAACCTGACCCGAACTCGATCGGTAACAGCACCACCCAACCCTGTCCAAAACGCGGATCGGGTAAAATCGGGTAATCGGCCCGATGCAGGAATCTACGTCGATGTCAACCCACGACAATTATGAAAAATGTATCTGTGTCATGTCGGTGAATGAAAAGGCGTCCTTATTTTGACTGTTACGATTCGGAGAAATAGAAAAATACAATTCCAAAAGAATCATTTGAGCGACAGTCACTTCTTTTTGTTTGCTTTGGAAGCGGCAATCTCTTCGAGATCTTTTCCACATAATGAAGGATTTACTCACAGACGTCCGTCGTACAATGAAGGAAGCGAGGAGAAATCTTTGAAGAGAAGAAACCTTCATGATTTGAGAGAGTTTTAATGGCTCCATTATTAGGCGAGGAAATCTGATCCATAAAGATTAAAAAACACTTTAATAACAAGGTTTAGTCACCTCTTAAGTGTGGTTTACGCCTGAGAATAGAGTAGATTGCATCTGAATGAATAAGCCTTAGATTTCCTTTTAAAAGTGACACACATTTTAATCAAGGTAGTTCAATGGTTGTAAGGGTTTTATATCTGAAACTATATTATTAGGAAATGTTTATTGAATTTACTAATATTTTCTGTTTCTATACTTTAATCTATGATATTGCATGATTAAAAAAAATCAGAGAAATTCATCATAAAAATATTTATTTAAATTTAAAAATCTTCATTTATTATTATTATTATTTAAATCTAATTTTTTACTGGTGAATCGTCACTGATTTGGTTTGCGAAATTTACTAAAGTTTCATAACGTAAGGGTTTTTCTAAGGGTTAAACACTAGGGAGTTTTCTTTTTTATTTGTTAATTCATTTATCATTCAGATTATTTTATTATTAATTAATTAATATAAAAGTCAATTAATTCATTTATTAATGTCATAGTAGTAATAATATGTAGTTAAATCATGTATTTTAATATCAATCTCTAACTTGGCCCTTTTTTATCCATTTTGGTTGCAGAACTTTTATAAAGATTTTTTTCTCTTTCGAAACCAATTCCGAAATAGAAAGTGATCTCATAAAAAAAAAATCTGCGACCAAAATAAAAATGAAAAAGAGCCCGGATGAAGATTGACCTCAGCTATCCTGTGCAAAGAAGATGATTTAAATACATTGAAACGCAAACGAGAAATTTGAAAAGAACCCTCAAAAGTTTAACACTATCTTAAGAGTGTAGTCGCGTGACTGGTGTATGCTGTTAAAAGCCTACGCTGTATTTTATAGAAATAAATATATATATATATTTAAAATTGGAAAAAACAATAACAAAAGATTTAATACGGATGCGACAAAATTAATTTTGAAAAACTAGTTTTGCTGTGATTTTGAAGTGCAGGTTCTATATTTTTAAGTCTCCATATTTTTTTGGTTCCATATCTTTCATTTAACCTCTATGCTACATTTTACGTTGTTTCTCAGTTATGCCTGAAACAAGCAACAATAACAACAAAAATTGTAAAAAATTAAAAAAATTATAATTAAGATTTCAAAATCAATATATTTATAATATTTTTTGTTGAACTTTAAAAAAAAAAGTGATTTGTTTGTTTGCAGCTTGAAAATGGTGTTTTGTTTCTTTGTTTTTCAGGTATAGTTTGTCTAAATTTAACCTCCTTTCTTTTTTTAAGGAACATGTAAATCCGATAACTTGTTCAAAAGTTTTCGTTTCAAAACGGCTGATAAACATTGTTTCGAGATAATTGAGTTTAAACTTTTGTCTTCATAGGTACCGCTGCTCTGCGCGGGTCAAAATTTACAGCTCGTACGATCGTAATTTTAGGAATTTTCCTATGTGTCTGCCTGTCCGACATTCTTAAAGGTTCAAACATTAAAAATAATAAAAATAATAATAAATACATTCAGTGTTGCCAAATTTGACGGATTTTTTATTCAGAATTTCTGAATTCATACCATAAAATTTTGAATAGTAATTTTCTTCTATTTTATTCACGGAATACATTCTCAGAAAAAACTGTAAATTTCTGAGCGTTTGCCCTTCAATTTTCACGGGCAACAGCCTTATTTGATAAACAACGGTCTGATCCATTAAATAAGCGGCCTTATCTCTTAGATACTTAGAAAATTAAGGGCAATCCACATATTCTTACAGCTCTAACTCATCTGTTAACAAAAATACGGTACGATTCCATACCTTTTCCTCCGCTTGGGTGTAACCGTTCATTTTAGTTGTGTTTCGAAAAATAATGTCACTTAACCGCGACTGTAACATTTTTTTAACCGGCCAAAGAAGCTATTCTGTAATGATCATCTAACGTGCTACGCGCTACGGAACAGTAAGTAAATTGTTATTGTGTTTTAAAGTGCATTATATCTTTGCCCCGTAAAATTACGGGCTGCACAAAATGATGGGCATGGATTTTTTTACGAGGTATGACTGGAATCACTGCTGCTGGCCTCTGCCCGTAATTTTACAGGGATATTTTTAACAATGTAGCTATCACTGTATAAAGCGAAAATAACTATTCGAACTTTCTGGTGGGAATTCGGAACTTCTGAATAAAACATCCGCTAGATTTAGCAACACTGAATACTGTTTTTTGTCAGACCTTTCTGGTCCTCTTAATTATAATCGAACATAGAAATAAAGAAAATACCAAGGATAATCCCAAATAGTTTTTCCCCCTTCAAATGTTACATCCTAAAGGTACTAAATAGCCGCTTATTTTCGAAATGTAAATGTA